>OW679199.1:66597047-66835066 GCA_940337035.1 Agriotes lineatus | reverse complement strand
CTGTTATCTGATAATGAGGGATACAATCGGGAGAATGTACGATAACGTCTCCTTTCACAGAGCTGTATACTTTCCGTAGCTACAGGTTCTAAAGTACCAACTGATTGTTATCTATCTACACTACTGATGCGTTCGCTTATTCAAAGCCATAAAAATAACTTTGTAGAGCTTATTAAAATTAATGCCAAGCATTTTATCATTTTTTCAGAGCCTCGCATAACTTAAAAGATTTAGATAGGCTACCGTGCGCTGGAATGCACGTCGCCTACGCGAAATGTCCGATATCACCCATTTTATCGAAATTTAGGAACGGATAAAATAAGCCCCCGTTGTTTAAGCGGAATGGATGTCAATGACCAGTACAGTTTAGAAGAAGTTGGTAAATAATTCCGACTGTGGGGTCAGAGGTTGCGCATAGTCGGTCTCTTCGGTTTATTTGTCAACCGTTCCAGCTAATAATGCCCAGTAAAGAATCGAAGTTGCCGAGAGAACCGCTACCTTTGCTGACACAAATACTTATAAGCTTCCATGAGAAACAGCAAGAAATTATTTATTATTCAAACTAGACAGGAGTGGACAACTTTGCTGTTAAAGATTGTTTACAAGTTGAGTAAATGTTATAGTTTTTGGTATAGTGGATCAGTATGATACAATGAACTTTTTCAGATAATCCTAGACATTGCTAACATACATATATTGTGAAATAACTTCTAATACAATATCCAACTCGCAGTTATTTGTCAAGTGGATTAAATAGATTTGCTGCGTAATTATAATAGTAAACTAACAGGTTTCAATAAAATATCTAATTGAGCGTCAATATTATTTGTGAACTTGAACCAACATCAAGGAACAACAGACCTACCATACACATAAGGTGCTGTTGAGCAAAGGCATCCAGAGTCACACATGTTCCAGTTTTTTCTGTTTTGTGTTATACATATGCTGTACCTATGTTGTTATGTACCAAACTTTTGCTTAACTACTTTGGTTATTTATGTAACTTGGCCGTAAGAATAGTTCAGAATGCCAGGGTCCGATTCATATTCAATTACATAGATAGAGAATACACCAAATATAAGGTTCCTATTGGTCTTTGTATTGCATTCGAAGTCATAAACTAAAATTGATTTAGGCACTGTATTTACATATTAAAGAGGACAACTATAAAAGCATTCGAGTCGGCTTGATGCTAAGCTGCCCCTGGGAGATCTGTAGCCAGCCATACATGGAATATGTATGATATATTTGGTAACCCGCCGCAGAAAATTTGCCTAGCGTTGCACTTTATAGTTCGGAAAGCGCGATTCTGGAATGGCTGTGTTTGTTTACGTTTAGTATCAAACTAATACTGCTAAATTTCGACAAACACTCTGATTGGGTTTCTCCTCGGAGTTCAATCAGGCAGTGCCTGTGCGCGAGGTACCGCGATATGTGATACCTTGTAAAAGTCCGAGAGCCAACAAAACAATTTGCAGGACTTGCGGCGAAACTGCAGGTCCGATATTCGGGAGGCCAAACGGAAGCTGCGACTACGTCTGACGGTACTTTAGGACCTCGCCGATGGACAATAGTTTGTAGAGGCAATTCTTGCCCTTAATTAATTCTGGCTTGGTGATCGCTTATCACCAAGCGATCGATGTATTCATCGTGATCTTCTAGGAGGTGTATTGTTCCCGTTTCATAGAGATGTAGTAGTAAAGTGGTTTCAAGGAAACATTTGCTGATACTGGTTGCCGGCGACGAAAGAAACACCTTAAAGGCGGTTTCAAGGTTGCCTTTTGATACCGAAGCCGGCGATCACAAGAGCGGATTCAGAATTGGAGTTCAGTTGTGGTTTCGGCTAAGCCCAGATGGGTTAGGAGCTGGTGTTAGAGCTAGCCGGTTTGGTCACTGGATCGAGGTAGGTAAAGGTAAAGGTTCAGGGCTGCTATAGGGACCTAGCGTCCCTTTCAGCCAATAACGGAAATTTCAGGAAGGGCGAGAGAAAGGAGGGGTGGAGAATGGAAGAGAGGCCAGGAAGGGTGCAGAAGTACTGCCCCGGCATTTGCCTCAGAGAAGGTACTCTATAGACTCAGGACCCCCTAACAACCTGAATCAGAGCAGACGGCCATGAGAATCGAACCCACTACCTTCCGAATGCTAAGCAGACGTGGTAACCACTAGTCCACAGAGCGCGGTGGGATCGAGGTTCAAGCATCCTGGTTTTATAGCTGTATGAGCCTCTTTATCTGGTCCATTTTCTGGGAGCGACACTAAGGGGGATAGAGCCGAGCTTTATCTCAGGCGGCGGCGTGCATCGCTGGGCTGTTTCACTTAACTTTAATCCGAGTTCATGGAAGATTTATGTGCCGATTGTTGTGTTGCAGCACAGTAATTCCAAGAATATTATATTATATTATTATTTCGTGCGGGTGCATGTGTCACAATATTTCAATGTAGTTATTTATGTACTGGCACCAGAATCAATGCGAAAGCTATCAGTTCTATTGTACAGCTTCTTCCACTTTCATTATTACGTAGTGGAGGTCTATCCCTTAATCTTTCTTTTAACAGTAAGGGGCAATGATAACGTAATTTAAAGTCTAAATGAAATTGAATAAATCTAAAGATCGATGGTGACTCTAACACATAAAAATCTAAATTGTTCGACAGTCTTACTCTTGATGTGCCGTTTTCTTAATGAAGTTGTCATTGAAGTTGTCCCTATCTTTTGCGACGTGGAAGAGTTCTAATATTCTCACGTTGTTTCAATCTCTAATACTTCTAAGCTACGATTTTCTTTTTCGTTCAACACTTTTGGAGCATGGATGTTGGTACATAGCAAGGAGAATTCTTTCTTCATTTTACAATTGCGTTGTCCAATCTTATCAGGCAATTGTTATTTTGAATTTTAGATCAACGCCCAATACTCTTAAAAGGCAATTCCGTTCTATCTTATAATTATTGTGAATTAACTAAATTTAATTTATATATTGGGGCAAGGTCAATTTTTAAGTATCAAGCAAAGAGTACTTCGCGCAGATTTAAGTAAGTTATTACGTCCACTTTCATTGTCATTATAGTCCAATTCATCGTTTAGTGGTTACCATAATCAGCGCTACTAACTTATCCTCCAAAACACACGTCTTAATTTTTAACAAATTTACATGAATATAAAATATGAATTGACGCATCCATGCAGATTGGATATTTTTATATCGTATTGTTTTATATTATTTTCAAACTACTCCTCCCACATGTTCAGCAATTCGAAATCAATATTTTTGATTTTGTTAAATGTCTGCTATCATGAGTTGTAATTGTCATAGCTAGCGCTACCACTACATAGGTAGCTACATAGGTAATAGTTTTGTAAGTAAACCGGTAGCTATGATACTTTGAATGCTGCTAGTCCACGGGTGTTGATGACAACAGTCTGAGTATTTCGAAACGATAACACTTTGTTACGTGCTAAAGGCATATTGTACTAATGTTAGTAGTTTACGGTATATATAGGCGTCAATAAACGATCAATTGGGAAAACGAGATAAAAGCTTATAAAAATTAGTATCAGAGTTGCAAGGTTTGTTAAAATGAAAAAAAGGGTAGAAATTGGATAACAGTTTTTGTTTTTCAAAAACGAGTGACGGAATTGAATTGTGCAAAAGATTTTCGCGAAAAAATAATGCGAAGCTCGTAATTTCTCGTGGTGTCGGTGATAGTATTTGGATACGGGCTGACCGTGCTTTTACCAGATTCTAGGAACGACTTCACTTTCCGTCGGATAGAGATCCGAGTCAATTTTGACGATATAGGAACGACGGAAAACGTTGCATAGTTTATTGCCTGTTAAGTACAGGGTATGTATAGTTATTTTGCATCTACCTCAGTCTATTTCGTAGTTCAATAGTACAGCAACAAGTATTAGGCGGAAAACATACATTAGTTTGGGAAATCTCGTCTTCTGAAATTTGTCACGCAGTTTTGGTGTCTACTTGCGGTAGGTGACAACCGGCGATTAGTGGCTGTCAAGCTGAAAGTTGTCGGAGAGAATTGACCGGTGAAGCAGGGCTAGTGGATTCCTTAAGCTTCTTAGGGCTGGTCATCGATACTATAAGTACAACAACAAAACAGATAAGGGAGTTAACGATAATCTGATGATATTTCGCATATAACTAAAATAAGAACAGTGTGTACCCATTAGAAATATTTGGTATAAATTAAGTGGGGTACCCCGTTCGAATATTAGTGCTTAAGTGAATAATTGTCCAACTTGAACGATTGTTATCAATAAAGTTAGCTAAAGGTATTGCTTCTTTCATCTTCATATCCATTTTGGGAAGGTTCAATAATTGTATTATAGATATATAGTGAAGTTATTAGTTTCTTTACCTATATTAGTGTGCTTGAGTTAAACTTGTTTGCGCTCACCTTTTAACATCTTAGTAATTAAAGAATTCGCGACGTCTTCACTGTAGCTAGAAACGGACCTCAAGTACACTCTTATAGCGATCAATTTTTGAAGTTAAAATATAGAACGCTGACCTAAAGGTAAGTGAAAATCTAACAACTTTATGGATAACAACAACCATTTATTTATTTATACCACATTTTATTTAAAGTACGTGATGAAAACAACTTTTAGGGCTAACAGTTACGCGGCTGATATTGCGACAGGCCATGTTAACAAAAATAACACGGAACGCTGGTGATTGAAATAAATAAGGTTGCACCGAATGCTTAATGAGAATAGAATACAATGACGGGAATGAGCTGCTGGTGCATCCGTCTCTAGTTTATATAGCTTTTCCAGTTGCATAAGTGGAGGGTTGTCTATGGGCTTCGGATTCTTTATAATCATTGTGTCGCGTTTATAAGCCAAGGCATCAGTTTGGTTTATTGCTCCTCGACAAAGCGTAACGTCACTACTGCTCAGACAACTTGCGCTATGTGAGTGTTTTATTACTCGTCTCTTCATTTGCGGGTAGTCAACTAAAATGTCGATATTTTGTTGTTTAAAAGAGTTGAGCTCCTACTTTTACTGATCTCGGATTCCCTGCGAGTCTAGAGTTGAAGAGGTTTGGCTTTTAAATTGCGTGCCTCTTACACTGAAGTTGTAGATGTAATTTATCATTCGCGACGATAATCACCCAGTTTACGATACTAAATTTTCACTTTCATGATCGACAGCGCTATACGCGGTCACGCTCCAACTGCGATAATTATAAAAATGTATAACCTTATGCTTAGTGGAGGTGGCTCTGTAGCAGTACCTCCAGATCGTAATCAAAAATTCATGTTTAAGGTTTTGGGTATATTGGATAATTTTGTTAGCAGGTACCAACCCTCAAAGTATTTGTGCAATACTTTGACCCCTCTGTATTTTCTATCCTACAGAATAATTAGAATGCTTCTAAGACACAATTTCATAATTTGAAGGTAAACATTTTGAATAAGATTCTTGATGTTGCTTCAGTATATATTTAAAAACAATCATATCTCTTTTGCGTGGTGTCACTAAGTTAGTTATTGTTATATTCTAACAAGTTGGTTTATAAAAACTTCAACTTTTTGCTAACGACAGGGAAACAAAGACATTAATAGGTAATTAGCTAGTTGTCCGTATTCTCTTAGTCTTTCTACTTTAAATTTTAGTTATTATAAATAAATCGTAAGATATGTAATTGGTCTAATGTTTGTATTATTTAACAATTTAAAAAATAAATAAACAAATTATATAGCTAAAATATACTGTATACGATACGTACATCCCAAAGAATTTTAGATGACGTTGTGAAGAGAAAACGAATGTGATATTCAAAATGTAAGTCATATAAAACGCCAGATCTGCAACACATGAAATTATTACATATAAATTTAAGAAATGCAGTTTGTCGGTTGTTTTATATCTAACTGGACAAGTTCTCTAGCTTTTCTAAATTTGTTTTACAATGTTTACGATATTGAAATCTCTGAGATTACGCAAATAGTTTCTTTCAGAGTTGAAAGTTCTATTTTGCTGCAGCTTTTATATATCATTATTTCATTAATACTTAATTAGTTTAGTAAGTAAATAAATATAAGTTCAACAAAACCTAGTCTGACTATTAATTACTCTGTAAATTAACAATGTAACCTTATTGCTTAATTACTGTCATCTCTCTCTGTTTCAGCTCTTTTTTATCCATATTTAGATGTAGGCCTCTTCAACAAGTACGCATTTTTATATTATTTTACTATTTATTAACAAGAATTATTTAAAAAAATAAAACCTAGCCTACTAAGGTGAACATTAATTGTACATTGCACAGGCTTTCAAGTCAATTTAGTGATTAAAATTAGTGGCTGTGAAGTTCTGCACTAGAAGAATATTTTGGTTTGGAATTCAAATTTCGAAGTTGGTGATTATATTCAAATAACTGCTCAATAAATTGTTTGAAGATGTAGGCTTGGTTTCCATACTTAACTTTTCAGTTTGGACCAATCAAACAATCGCGCTCAAGCGAAGTTATACGTTTCCATTAATCATAATGATTAGTTTTACTTGAAGATGACACGTACCATGTGAGGAGTAAGCATGTGTCCCGATAATTGGCTGAAACTGTTTGCGTGTGCCATTATGTGTCTGTTCTTATTGATATTATTAATGAACTGACATTTCATTTCAAACCTCAAGTGATGTTGATTTCCCTCGAATGCATTAGGCGAGTGATATTACTACCATGAATATTAATGAGTTCGCGGAGGTCAAGTTTTATACGAACATAGAAAAGTTCAGCGTATTCTATTTATCTACTGAATAATTATTAGTCGCTATTAGTGGAACGAGCGCATCCATTACAACTTTTCAAAAAGTTTCGATTATGTCATTTACAACCTTGTATATCGCGATGGTAAAAGGTGATAATAATAGAGAGGGAGGTAATAAAAGTTCCGAACATCCGAACAAAGATGCCAAATTCGATAGTGCTGGCGATGATGGGCTTAAATCTTCGATTTTCGTAATAAACGTAAGAGGTGAAGGTTAAGAGGAATAATTAGCCGAAAAGCGATTATTAATAAAATGCAATCTCCATGCTTGGTGCGTGCATTAAAGCAGGTCTCTGACCCTCCTGAAGCACCTGACACCCACTAGCTCGTATATTGCTAGATATTTGTACCCGATAAAATCTTATTATACTGCAAATATTAACTGCAATGTTACAACCAACGTCATGTAAACGCATTGCGAAAATCCTGGAGTCACGATCGTTAATATTTCACGAATACTGTAAGCTAATTAATAAATTGCGGATTATTTTCTCTGCGCTTTCATGTTCAATTAAGCGGTTACAGCACATGTTCAAGCCGCATTAATATGCAAATTAATTCCACATTTTCTGTATCACGAATTGTGCCCGTCCCATTGGCTGGCTTTTTTGCAGACCTCACAGGACGCCAAACTGATAGATCTAGTTAGACATGTCATAACACAAACAGAACAAGAATTCTTTTACCTTAACATGTGGCAAACGAACAGGTAACAGAGAACCTCGCTTGTCATAGCGTTAAAAGCCCAGTCATTACTTTTTCTAATTTGTACCGGGATGTTTCTTTGCAGCTTCAACGTTGCACAATTATCGAGCCTCCAAACGTTCTAAATCCGGATCTGGCCATATCGATTTTCTATTTATTATTAATACGTGCTATCACTCATTAGTCCCACACTTTATTATGGGAATATACCGTTGTCATAAAGCACGTGTCACACTACGCCATAGGGTGCCCCAGTCGAAATATGAAAAGAATCTTGTGGGTCACATTTGCCGATACTATCTCATCTTTATTTATTAGTGTATGGACCTGGATACAACTGTTTTAGGGGAAATAATCATATTAAATTAAAAAATGCTGGCGCATGCATAATCCTCCTAATTATCTTCCTCGAATCTTCCCAGGACAGCCGATTGCCGTCCATGCGATCTGTTCGCATGTTCGACGGCGATAAATTTCAGTCATCGACGTCCAAATACCAGTCCAAATTTAAGGAGGCATTCCTAATGAGAGCATTTATTGCCGTTGTTACGAAAGCGATTTGAATGGCCCCTAAATTAATCCATACATCACGTCAAAATCCTGAAGCACGGTCTTTCCGTCTTAAGGTTCTTCGTTATAATTAATTAAGTCGTTACAGTGATTTATCTTATCAATGAGTTATGATTATTAATACGTCCAATTTCGAAGAAGGTCACATTGTTGGCCCAAGCGGCGGGCCTAACTAGAACTCTTGTTCTAATTTCGATCCCCGGCAGAGCCATTGTCTAATATGAACACCTACAAGCCATTCGTTATACTTTGAAAAGCTCTGCAGAGACACTAAGAGCTATAATTTATTTTTGGGGCCCTAACTATGCAGTGCTAATACCTTATGTCAAAATGTATCTAACCCACTGAATAAAGGCTATTAAAACAGCGCTTTATCGTTTCAGATTCTTACCTCTATGATTAGTTTAATTCATTCAAATTGGCACTACAAATTCTATAACAGCTTTTAAGTTTCTTTGTACTATTCGAACGGAATCATAGTGGTACAATAATTTTAAGTTAAATGTATGGGTGTGTCCAATAGCCACATCGCAATCTACTAAAAAAATAACCAGCTCACGAATAGAAGTTGGAGAGGAACACCGTGTGTAAGTGAAACAGCAAAAATTACTTAATCGTTATAAGTAACGAACGTTTAAGGCGCTATATTCTATGACATGTCGAAAAGGACTACACCTCGAAATAAACATTCACAAAGAAAACAATAAAACATAGTATTTATTAGATACTAGGCATAACACGTCGAAAATGTACTCAACAGTTTAATTAACATTTACTATCATTTAAAAAAAAGGTTTAACAAACGAATAGTATACGAGGTTTTATTGTAAGCACAAAATAATAACGCTGAGTATCGATTAAGCGAAACATATGTTGAAACGGAAATCAGATTTCCTTGCCTGGATTGTTTATTATCATGGTTATGTATATAGCTAGCATAGCCGAAAGGGCGACTACAACCCTGTACGTGCATCGATAAAATTTGTGTGTCTGCCACAACTCATCAAGATCCTTGGCGGTAAATTTGAACTTAAGCAGTTTTCACGGGGGGCAGAACATTAGCCAGCGGGCATTGCCACAAGCTACATGTGGGTGAACGGCACCTAGTGCATTGTGCAAAAATGTCTTCATAGACCAGTATTTCAAGTTTGCTACATAAGTTTAACTACAGAAAAAAGTGTTATCTTGTTCAGCAAACTCCATGTTCATCATGTACCGGGTTCGAAACGTCCATTGTGAATCTGTGACATCAGCTGGCAAAATTCCATGCGTCACGACGTTAAAACTTTAGTAACGTAATACTAGGCGAACCCAATTCGATGCAATGTTGCATTCTTCCAGCCCGATTGCCAGGTAACTTAATACCTACAAGACTTGATTGCGCAAATTAAAGGGATGTGCTCAACTACGTAAATTGCGCCTCGTTTTCCTGCACGAGCTTCAGCTTCAGATAGGACCGCCTCCAGGCAGCTTAACGTTTGCGCCTTTAAAGGCAATTATTTCGGCGTTAATCTTAATATTATTCCATATATTATTAAAGCGAATTGAGAGGAGCCCCGAGCAATATCGGCCGTAGAGTGTCTATTTTTATTTTAGATTTGTATTTAGGACTCATAATTTATTTGCTGTTTTAATCAGATTTTCTGTAGTAAACAAAATGGCTTTTTTGTGTACGTTGTTTGAAGTCCGCTTCAGCCCGAGAACACTGCACTACCGTCATAAGCAAGAAGGCGATATCTACAAAAAACGCGTTTCGAGATAAATGGCGAAACCTAACTTATTGATATTTTTGTATGTATTTAGTTGTGTTTTATATAAAAAGAAACAATATTCACCATTTATATCGAAAATAAAGAAATTGTAGCGAGAAAATGTAGATACCGCCTTCTAACTTTAAATTCCAACAATCGCTCGAACACTAAATTCAGATTAAAAAAGCGGCATCCACTTGACAATGTTGTATTAACGATGCTGTACGTGCTTGTCAATTCATGGTCAACAAATTACACAGTTGGCCGTATCTGCACATTTGCGACCACAAAAACAGACAATAAAGGCGATATCTAACAAAACAAAAGAAGAAGGCGGCTTGTACACGCAGATAGCGCTTTTTACTTTTGCATTTTGCACATGCCGCCTTCTTGCTCTTTATAAGTAACAAAATTTCTGTAGATACCGCCTTTTTTCCATCTGAAAATCATAGTTAAAATGCAGATATCGATTTGTTACTTATCTAAAATGATTGGAATTTTGTACAGGTTCCAACGGTACCAATAACTCAATTTCGAATTTTTTTGCCTTCTTGCTTATGACGGCAGTAAAGATGCAAAACAGATTTCTGTTTTTAGCAAATAGTGATCGTTCCTACCTACGAGTGGGGTATTTAAAGGATTTCATGTATATTGAGCTACCTAAGCAAATAGGCTACGAGGCGTCTTGCTTAAGATCAACGTCCCGACGGAGGGGTTAACAAACGTCTTGTTTCAATGCATGGTTAAACTATTAAATAGAATGCACCACGGATTCCGGTTACATAACCAGTATGTACCTCCAACTCCCAAATAATGAGCGTATCAGGGAACTTTAAGCCATTTGAAATTTGAACATATAATGAATACAGTATACATTTAGAAAGCAAAGAATGTGTACGTTACCAAATGGCAGCCAATATCAAAAAATTACAGAAGTTGGGACAAATGAAAGTGAAGTTTGGAACATTAGATTAGGTTTTTAATTTCTTATGAGCAACAAACGGAATTTTTATACATATAGTTTGAGCACATCAATCAAATTGAGCATATAACATACTCATATTAAATAGATAACAATAATAAAATGTAATATCGATTTCCTCCTTTTTAAGATGAATTGAAGTTGTTATGCTAATTAGTTTAGATGAAATCCGAAAAAATCGTAAATTAAAAGAGAAACAATATTAAGCAAATATTTATTTGGACTTACTCAATCGCATTTGAATTCTAGGAATACATAGATTAATGGTATATTAATTTCATAATAGAAATACATTACTTGTGGATAAAGACCAACGCGGTCCTTCACGTTTGATGTTGCACTAAAATGACGTTATATTTTTTTATATAACCTGTGAAAGAAGCACATTTTCCATTTGTAAAGGACCCTAACTATTCATTAGCTGTATGATTCACGGAAACTTAAAATTAAAGCTATATTAAGTACTTAACAATTTTCGTTGTAGTTTTGAAAGATCATACTAATTAAATTTCTGATTCATATCTGAAATTCAAGTAGTTTGTATACACATTCACTACGACAAAAAATTACAATAAGTGAGGTTGTGTGACTTCGTTAAATCGTTATTTATTAGTAAAATTAATAAATGTACATTATTAAAGTTACTTAGCTATTAGCTGTGAGTGTTGGTTAATTTTTAGCACTTAATCTAGATTATAATTTATTTTTTATTAAAATGCCAAGCAAGTAAGTATTTCAGAAACAGTTGAAATATTTACGATTTCATTTTTCTCAGTCAAATAACATCGGAATGGAATGATATATTTCATTGAGATGCAGTCCTCGAGTGGTATTTAATAATCCAAAGTAGTGGTTTTGTAAGTCTTAATTGTTGAAGCGCAAAATGCACCACCTGAAATAGGACTACCGTTAAAATTCTTGTTACAATGGAACATGAAGGTGGAAGAAGGGTGCATCCTTAAGGAAGTTAAGGTGTATAACCCGAATTTAAATTTATTTAAAGCTTACAAAAGATTCTTATGGCAAAAATTGTGATACAATTATAGTTCCAATTGAAAAATATCTGCAAGTGAATGTAATTTATGCAATTTAAATGGAAATCCGATAAGGATATGCATAAAGATAGCATAATGCTAGTGTTGAGATTGTATTTAATGTACCAATATTTTAAGTTAGTTTGTTTATAAATGTGTGGTGAATATAAGTGAGTGAATTATAACAGTTTGGAACTTCTACCAAGTGAGATATCAAGAGGTTCTTAATTTTGCAAAGAAAGTGCTGGTATAATAAATTTCTTTGGTTATATAGGAATTAAGTTAGTTTTTAGTGAATATTAGATTTTAGTTTTCTTTCCATTTTGTGTTTTTTTCTTATTTGTCAGAATCATTCGTTGTTAAACCTATGACATGTTTTTGGTATCAGCAATAAAACTATCTGAACTTAAACTTCTGATGTTAAACATCAAAATAGTCACAATTCGTTCTTGCTAAGGTAAGCTACAGGATTTTCTTGCTACAATTGATGGAAAAGATTGTATTACATTTGTCCATTTGCCCATAGAAAAATATCAGTGCTTCGTTGCACACCTTTAAAGTGACAGTTCTGCATAAACAAAAAGAAAATTAATGTACCTTGAAGTCATTCAGGGTTTAATTCCTCACGTGGTTGATTTACTAAGAAGCAGCTAATTATGATTTAGCAGATCTACGTAACTTCCTGGATTCAAGCAAGCGGGCACACATAATAAAAATTTTATGTACATCGATTGATTGAGGCAAATTTACAATGATAGGCGATTCGACGTCAACCTAGAAAAAGTAAGCAAAAGTGAACAAATATTGGTAAACCGCAACTCCAAGACCTTACCTGAAGCTGATAGGAGACCCAACCGACTACAAGGCAGAAAATTACTCAGTTGCAAGACAGATAACCTGAGTTTTGTCGAATACTGAAGAGAATGCATTCTTTGACATCAATTTCCCGAGTAATCACAAGCGGTCATTTTTCCACTGTATTTGAACTATGCCGTAGTTGCACCAACACGTAGTCAATAATTTGAACCGTAACAAGATCCTCAATGGAACGAACAATAATAATAAAGTACGTGTATATTGTGAACTACACAAATGGCAAAAAGGAGATACGCATACAGAAACAGTTACAGCAATATTTAAGTACTTATATTTATCAACTACGAAAGAGATAAAACATCTTAAAATATTGATGTGGAGCACCAAAAGAAACCGCACAGCGTAAAAAACGTAGTTACAAAAAAGTAGACGAAGAAAAAAATCTGGACAAAATTATTATATTCTAGTACAACAGGCCTTGCAGGCCCATGACTTAGTATAAAATAGGTCATTAGAATAATTTATATTACAGTTAACCCTTAGTGTGTACACTTTTAGTCCATTTCTTCTATTCTTTTCGTCATATTTCTCCATTTGAGTCTGTCCTGTGCCATTGTCTTCCAATCCCTTACCCCTACACTCCGCAAGTCACTTTTCACTGCATCTAACCACTTCTTTTTTTGGTCACCATCTTTTTCTTTTTCCTCCTTCTCCCTCCGCAAGTGCCCTTTTAGCGTGCCTATACTGTGACATTCGGCTAACATGACCCAGCCACCTAACCCTCTGTGCTTTGATATCATGAGTGATATCTGGGTGTCCGTATAATTCCTTAACTTCGTGGTTTGTTCGCCTCCTCCAGTTCCTTTCAGCCGTTTTAACTCCCCCAAGTATATTTATGAGTACTTTCCTTTCCCAAGCTTCTAGCCTGGTTTCATTATTTTGTTACAGCCCACATTTCACACGCGTATTCTACCGTAAGTCTAATTATCCTTCTATAAATTCTAAACTTGGCCGTCCTTGATATTGCCTTTTCCCTTAATATATTAGTTAGTGCCCCCAATGCTCTATTTCCCTTTGCTATACGTTTGTCAATTTCTACACTTTCTTCGTTATTGCATGTGACAGTCACTCCAAGATATTCAAAGAGTTTGACTTTTTCAAATATATAGACGTTATCCTTTCCTTCGAATTGAATATTGTTCATTCCTTCTTGTGGTTCTCCTTTTAATTCCATATATTTTGTATTTTGTTCATTAATAACTAGCCCGTATTTTTCTGCAGCTCCTGCTAGTTTAGCGAAGACCTTTTCGAGCTCCTTTTTCGATCTGGATAACAAGGTTATGTTGTCCGCATATGCAATTAGCTCACGTTTACGTTGGTAAATCATGCCAACATTATAGATTTCAGCCTTTCTCAATATTACTTCTAGAACAAAGTTGAAGAATACTGTAGATAATGGGTCACCTTGCTTCAATCTTCTTCTTCCCGCGAAACTATTAGAGTTTCTTTTCCACAACTACTTTGTTCGATGTTTTTGATAACGTTAACTTGACTAGATTAATTAGTTTGTTGGGTATTCCTAAATCACCCAAGGCCTCGTATAGTTTACTTCTGATAACGGCATCATATGCGTGTTTAAAGTCTATGTACAGAATGTGTAGTCCCAGCTTATGTTCGTAACTATTGCTCATTATCAGTTTTAATGTAAATATTTGGTCGGATGTTCCTCTTCCCTCTCTAAACCCTCCTTGGTACTCTCCTACCTCTTTGTCATACACGTCACTGAGCCTTTTCCATATAATTTTGGCAAATACTTTGTAGGAGACGTCAAGTAGGGCTATACCCCTATAATTTGAACAAAGGTTTTTATTTTGTCATTTAGCATTTTGTCTTTTAGAATATTGTTATATGTGTTTAGTATTTTATTATGTGTATATATTATATTGTATCGCCCATAAACATTTACATCTTTTTCTCTCTTGTCTTGCAATTGGCATTTGCTGTTGGACAATAAACCATTATGATTATGATTATGATTATGATTATGAAGTTGACTTAGAATTGTGTTGTTCCACTGTTCCGGCATCCGCTCCTCTCGCCGTACTCTCCTAATTAGCTCTCCAATTCTTTCTTGCAATTTTCCCCCTCCATATTTTAAAACTTCTGCTGGTATTCCATTCTCTCCTGTGCCTTTATTGTTTCTCAGTTTTATGATTTCCTTCTTTATTTCTATGTTTGTGGGTTCCCCAACTTCTCAGTCTTCACCTAGCTCCATCCGGGCCTTCATTTAAGAGCTCGTCAAAATACTACGCCCATCTATCTAACTTTCTTGCAGTGTCTCCTAACAGAGAACCCTGTTTACTTCTGCAGAAGGCTCCTGTTGCTCTGCCTTTACTGGTAGTCTTCTTTATCTCCTGGTAAAAATGTTTTATTTCTCTATTGACATACTGTTCATCAATTTCTTGTAACCTCTTCTGCGTATGGTCTCTTTTCTTTTGTCTGCATACCGTTTTTGCCCTTTCTCGAAGTGTTTTGTACCTATTTTTCTTTTCTTCTGTGTTATTTTTCAGTGCCTTAATTCTTGCATTGTTTCGTTCTGTCAGAACCATCTTACACTGTTCGTCGTACCAATCCTTTGACTTACGCTTTTCTAGATTTCATAAACAACTTTCTAAACTATTTTTAACTGCGTCCTCTATTTGTGCCCATTCATCTTCTGTATCTTCAGTTACCTCTCTCCTCTTCAACCGTGTTGTTATTGTGTTTTCCAGTTTGTTCACCATTTCTGCTTCGCAGATTCTTTGAACATTGTATTTGTTTGTCGTTACATTGCTTGTTTTCTTGCATCTTGGTAGTTCTTGTCTTAGTTTAGCTATGAGCAGGAAGTGGTCCGAGTCAGTATCGGCACCCCTATAGCTTCTGACATCCTTTACGGCTCTGCTACGCTTAGTTTCTAATAAAAAGTGATCTATCTGATTACAAGTGTGTCCATCCGGTAATTTCCATGTCATCTTATGGATGTCCTTGTGGTCAAAACTCGTGCTCATGATTTTCATATTGCTCTCTGTCGCTAACACGATGACTAATTTCCCATTTTCGCTACTTTCTAAGTGTTTGCTTTTACCTCCAGTTACTTCCTTGTATACTTCCTTTTTCTCTATTTTGGCGTTCTTATCGCCCACGACAATCTTTACGTCATATCTTGGAATATTTTCGAGCCTCTTTGATACTTCTTCATAAAATTCTGTCTTCGCCCGTATGTCCTTATCTTCCGTAGGCGCATGAATATTTAAAATGCTTATTTTCCTATATCTCCCTTGTATTCTCAATATGCATATTCTCTCTGAGTGTGCTTCAAAATTAACTATTGTCTGTTTCATTCTGTTGCTTAAGACAAACCCCGTTCCGAAATTATTATTAAACCAAAAAAGACTGCATGCGTTACACTCATAACAATAAACAACAAATGTCAGATAGTACAAGTAATAAAAGAACAAACTATAGAGGAAAGAGAAAAAGAAGTCTTGGTTAAGCAGCTTCCGACAATGGACAAGCATAAATAATGTGGAACAGCTATTCCATATAGCCAGAAAGCGTTCATGCATTCAGTCAAGTGGTCGTCAATCGTTATATGAAAGAATGCATGTGAAAAAAATATTTGACGTCGATAAAACATTGTTCTACTCCTATCCTCTGTAATTCTTTCAATTAATTATCAAGATATGTTGTAATTCTAATTTTTGGTAGGTTTTATTAAGGTAGGCTTATAAGTGTTGCATTCGTTTAATGCTGTTGCAGCAGCAGCTTTCCTGTGATTTTTCGTATTTCGGACATGAATATATGTGGATTATCAGTTGCATCATGATGAATAAAATTGCTTGTTTGTAATCCTATTGACTTTTGAACGAAGATTATATTTTCACCGAAAAGTTCCAGTGCAGAATAATAATTTCCGGTAATTGCAGGTACATATTCGCTTTCCAAATAAATAATTTTGAAATTTGCTAATATTTGAATAAAATTTCCCCGAATAGAACTAATTGTATAATTTCACACCATATGTTTTGCATAACACCATAACTTTAAAAAATGTCTATGCGTTCTTTTGTTAATTAGGTTGAGTTGTTTACGACGTTTGCGTGTTTTCTTATTTTTAATGAAAGAGATACTCGGTACGCCTCTGGTGGAGATGCTAAAGGAACTCATCAATTTAAAAGGTATCATAAACAAGGATATCGAAGCAGAAATTCGTGATAAGAACCGTTTACTTAATTAGTGTAATCTTGATGAAAGGTCAGTGCTGAAGATGTATATCTGCGTTATAAATGCACACATGCACCGCAAACAATGGCTAATGATATTTAATAAGTAAATGAGGCTGTACATCAATACTGCATAATTGACCTTCTTTCCCATCAAGTGAGTTAACACAATGTTATCTGTTGCACGGCGGCTCGCTTAAAAATCGCATGATCGGTATCTGCAACCTTGTAACATTTGCTTTTCCTATTATGATACAACAGTTTTACGTATAACTGACTCATTCGTATGCTAATAGTACTCAGTTGATTATTAATTACTAATAGCGCTCTAAAACTTGTATTAGGACGTAAAAACGGCGGGTGCCTCCTGCTCTTCGTTCTGAAGCAGAAACCTCTGTAGCGCATTTGTATTCTGAAAAGTAATATATGTGATTTTTTCTCCTGAAGCGGAGTGTATATTGCTTGAACAAGGATTGATTGTAGAAGGAAAAATTTAAAAAAAGACATATTAGAGACATTACCTTCATTAAAATATAGATCAGCGAGGCATTATTAATCTAGTCTAAGCAATGTTGTACTTTAATCAACGGAATGAGAACGTTGTAGTTTGTGATGGGATTTGGAATTCTATTATTCTTCTTATTTTATCCAAAATATGATACTTGAATCAAGGAAAAGCCGAAAAAAATTAAAAATTAAAAATAATATTGGAATAAATTTGCTTTAAGTAATACAGCAAACAGAAATATTCTAAATATTACAGAAGTAACTGACAAATTCAAAAGAAATTTGTATTAAGTATCCCTATTTCAATTTCCATATTTTTTAAGTGTTCGAATGCTTACGTTTTGTTGATGTTCAAAACTATTAATTGGCATCCCGATTTTAGTTTTAGAGAGTAAGTATACGATTTCAATCCATTGTTTGAAGACGGAATATAAATTTTCAGTTAGGATTAGACCATTAACGTTAGGAAAGCAAGGCCAATTTGTGTATTCACCTGTGGTATAAATAGACGTTTAATCAGTTACATTTTAAATATGACGGTATCTGGAAGTAATTCCACAGAATATGACTCACTAAGCCTCAACAGATATTAATGATGCAAAAATGAATTCCCAGTGCTGGTTAAAGTAATACAAATATTTAGTTTTAGTGGAATAGAAATAGAGGACTACCTACTTCAGATACATGTAACTAGCAATTCTAAAGCTCTGTTACACCAGTTTTTCTAACATCTAACGCGAAAGTTACTAAAACACCGAATTTAATTTGTATCGTCATCAAGTATGAGTATAACTAGCGATTGGTAACGTTTCTATAAGAATTCGATCACAAAGCATCTGAGGATTGATGACTAACCATTTGTATGGAATAAATTAAGCTGTTTCTGTTGTTTTCAGGAAAGTGTTGTGCCCCTTTTTTATAACTTACCTTAGATGGCTCACACGTCTCCGACTAGCTCAATGTACGGTTTTTATTAGGGTTTAACCAATGTGGGCTTTTTAGTTCGCTTCACTTTCACATAAAGATAATAGTTCATTAATCAACAGAAATGGGCGCCATAACTTTATTATAAAGTGTTAATTTTAAGATGTTTACAATAATTGGGTATTCTTTCTTACAATTCACTGATTATATGTTATTTGTTAAGGTTTATGCCTTTTTAATTTTGACAAATGTTAGGCAATTCCTTACTAATCCTAATTTAACCTGACAAGTTAGAATTTGTTCTAATTAAACGTCTGCATTAATTAATCTATAAGTATCCAGGAGATTTCTTATACATATTTAACTAATAACCTCTGAGTAGTAAGATGAAAATATAAAGAGCTCTCTATACCCTCGTATTTCTCATTCGAATTCCTTAATCACAATTAATGATCGGTGTTTAGTTTAGTTGATATCATTCCAGGGAGTATAAGAAAAATCCCGTATGATCAAAAGCTTGTTATTTGACAAGTGATTGAAATACTAACTTGACAGCTGCAAACCAATTCAAGTCCCATTCAGGATCAACACTAGGTAAGTAACAATTCTTTTACTTTGAAACTAATCTGTTATCGATTATCATTAAGGCTTATGCCCTTATTTAACTATATTCAAGCTATGACGTTGGTCTAATTCTAATTAACAATATCTAATTCTTTCAGGATTAACATACGGTTAATGCAGAGAACCATTGAATTCGGATCTCTTTATCTTCCAATATCAACAGAGAAGAACCCCTCATCTAACCAAAGAAATGGTCTTTGACTGGTGAGTGATTTCCTAACTTGTTAGCAGTTTCTAACTAAGTTCTCCTTTCTCTCCTTATCAACTTGGAGCACATCAATACCCTCTTCCATGGTGAAGATATAATCAACCAATAGATGCGAACTAGTGAAAAAGCCTAAGAGCTGGTAACTATCGAGGAGTCTCTAAGAGCTGAATAAAGGAAAACCCTCTATTATGATTTGTATGTATTAGCTTGTTAGTTACCTACCAGTTAAGTAATAACTGCCCTTTTCAGAAAGAAAATGTTTGTGTGATTTATCCTATCTGCCTGAAAAATTATTATGTTTTAATAATATGCTGGATTGAGTAAATAAAGCCTTACTATTGTCTGCGTGTATCCTTTTTAAGCTAGGACTAGGATCATTGTAGAAGCTAAGATATCTACTGCTACAGTGTGTAGCAAAGCATCACTGTAATGTATTACATTATTTATTTTTTTTTACTTTTGAACAGCTACCCAACTGCTTTACAGTATTTTTTCTTCTTATTCAAAGTACTACAATGGCACCCAGAGGAGAACAAGGACGCCCTAAAGAAAAGTGGTCGAAGAACACTCAGCAGGAAGCTAAGATGTCATTCGCAGAAATGGGCTAGCTGACAAGGGATAGAAACAAATGGAAACGATTCATTACCACACTATGTTCCAAACGGGAATAATGGGCTTAGTACTACTAGTACTACTACTGATCTCGTTGAGTACACATGGATTGGTACTGTAAACGTTCCAAGAAATTCTCAACACTCTACGCCAATGCTACATCTGAAGTGCGCCAATGCAACGTCTGTCTGCAGCTGTTGTTACTCACGTTTCAGAAGCATATGGGAATACTCAGAATACCAAGCGTGTACGAGTACTAAGGATTGCTTCATTTCTGTTGGCATGGTACAATCTCTCCATATTTTAGTTAACTAACTCATAGATGTTATGAGTGATGCTGAATTTCTATTTCGCAGTTCCTATTACTTTTTAAAAGCAAAAGCAGATAAACAAATTTGTCTGCAATCTCCCAACTGACGATCTAAGGGGGCGTAGGTTGCAGTTCCGTCCCTCTGTCAATGATCATAGCCTTTGATTTGTCATAGTTTATATTCAGACCATAATGAGTACTTGTTTTAGAACTTGCTACTAGTATCGCCGGTTACTGACATTTCTGTGGTGAAAAGGCAAAAGGGTATAAGTCAAAAATGGTCATTTTACAGGAACATCAAAAAATACTTTGCTGGAAATTTGAGAACAACATTTAATTCTTTTCGCTGGTAATCAAAAGAATCAAGTCGATTTATTGACTACAGCTTGCTTTGCTATTAATTCTAAAACTATTTCTACTAGAAAATAAATAAATACGGAACTTATACCTTATCGCATTTCCATTTATTCATTTTATGAAATAGCAAGAGGGTATACGTTGACATATAGCTTTTTGCAATTTCCCGGAATATATATTTTCAGTTGTAATATAACAAGTGGAATGATTATTATCGATGATTTTTTTCCGAGTTAAAACCGGAACCTAAATTTTAGGAGTGCGTAGCACGAGTTGAATTTGATGTTTCGGTTTTAACGAGTTAAAAATCATCGATCATTAATCATTACACTAATTATATTTGGAAAGAGAATATATTGAATGAAATGCAAAATATCAAATACTTATTCTTTCCTTAGGTTGGCACTGTTAATGTTGGTTACACTGCTATCAATTTTAAATCTATGTCAAATTCGAGGTTATCAGGTTAGGTTTTGTGTCAGTTTGTGTCAAAACTGACAGAAAACCTATCCTGCTAACCTCAAATTTGACATAGACTTAAAGTTGACAGCAGGGTAACCAACATTAACAGTGCCAACTTAAGAAAAAAATCACAACCATTTATGATCACCCGTAAAAACAATTACGAAAATAAATTACTACCGCTGTGATAATGTGTAACTAAGCATTTGCATGCACCTCATTGGTTGGAATAGCGTCACGTGATACATGAATTATATTCTCCGATAAATAATTACAATGACAAAACAGCATATGTAGACATAAACTAAACAAGAATATGTTCTTGTTACAGAACTTCTGCAAAACTTTGTACGCACGAGAGCGTGTGTCCATTTTGGCACTTATTCGTTACTACGCTATAATAACTAATAATAACACTGAAAAACTGGATCGCTAAAACACGCTATTGCACCTGCATGGAAATGCACTCGTAGTATAAGTGTACATAAGTTATTTGTTTCGAACAAAAACGGAAAGTTATGAAATGACAAAAGGGTATAAGTTAACATACGCTGTTCTGGCGTTGCACATAACTTTACGAAAAGCTTATACTCGGGGTATTAGTACACATGTATCTATTTGCCATTGACTAAATTTGTTATTTATCAATTTTTAGTGAATTTTCAAGGAGTAAGTCTCCATATCCCATTTAGAAAACTTGCTGTAACCATGAGGTTATGGTATGTAGACTTAGATTTAGATGCCCGATATTGCTCTGGACACGGGGCATCAATAAAATCAAAAATGAGATAAGTCGACTTATACCCTTATGCCTTTTTGCCACAGATTTCTACCAGTACTCTCATTATATTCTCGAAATAGACGTAAAAAACTAGAGGGTACAAAACACAAGTTATCGTACTCCATTGGACAAAACATTGTCGATCTATATTACTGTAATGCTGTCTTCATAAAGTTGATCTATAAGGATAACTGCGTAGATGGTTCCATTCGCTCATAACAAACAGCACTTCTCACAGTTTCGCCCATTTAACATTGTCAAATGTCTTCTCACAATCAACAAGATAGAACTAGATAGGTACAGTATTTTCTTCCTGTTCTTAAGAAGGCCGGCCTATTCTGGAACAGTTTGAAGTTGTATATAATAGGATAATAAGGAGCAAATGATGTGCAGCACAACCTTGCTAACGTGTGAAAAACATATAT
This sequence comes from Agriotes lineatus, assembly GCA_940337035.1. Taxonomy (NCBI): domain Eukaryota; kingdom Metazoa; phylum Arthropoda; class Insecta; order Coleoptera; family Elateridae; genus Agriotes; species Agriotes lineatus. The sequence continues at coordinate 66,812,944 of OW679199.1, read as the reverse complement.
ATAAGACTGCAATTGTTGCATATATTTCCATTGTCGTTCTTAATACATATAATGTGATCGTGTGTATGTCTAAAAGGTCTGCATGTAGCTTGTACTTCTACTACTTTATCTTCTGTTTGCTGTCTTATTTTTTTCCAAGAAGGTGGAATATATTTTCTGTACTACAGGTGCTAGGCGCATTGCCTTACAGTTATTATTAGAGCTGATATTATATGGCAAATGCATATTTTGTATAATTGATATGTCGGGAAAGTTTTCTGCATATGTATACTAATTATGTGAAAACAAATCGTTTAAGCAAAGTTTCATTTTGCATGTTTGGTTATACGTATTTGACAATAATTTGCGATGTATGAACTTTTTGAGATTTTTTTGTAAAATTTAGTATTTTATTAAATTTATTAATACAATTTTTCTGTGCAACTGACATATATACCTTCACTTTCGGCCACTGGAGTGCAGTGCGAGAATCGAGATAAGCAGAAAAAAGGGGAAGTCGCTGTTAAAATCTTCGAATATATAAACATAGACTGCCAGTAACCCCCACTTTTACCATAGAAGCAATGTATAAGGAATCAGCCAACATGGAATCCATTTCAAGAGTCGAACTTCAAGTGTTAGATGAATAATAGTCTGGTGGGGTTAGGGGAAATCTCATTTCTATGTTGGCTTACAACGTGAAGTTGGCGTTCGCAGTCCATGTTTATATAGTCAAACATTAAAATAAATGACGTTTTTGAATAAAAATTAGATAATTAAATATATTCATACAAAATGATTAACATTTTTATATTATTCAGAACACTTCCACTTATTTAAAAAAAAATAGAGCACATTATGTACATATATTGTAACTTTGGGTGCATATACTCAACAAAATGTATGCATATATATGCGCATATTTTCGTACATTTGAGTGCATATAATTATCAGCTTTAGTTATTACACTCATTCGTTTCCCCTTTCTTGTGAAGCGTATTGGCATTATGATTAGTTCTTTCCAATCAACAGGTATCTTTTAACCTGTCCTGGTTAGTTGGAAAACGTCCTTTATTCATATTTTAATTCGTTCCATTTAATATATGATCAATTATGTGGCTATATCATCTCTACCGGCTGTCTTTCTTGATTTAATTCGTTTAATGAGTCTCTCTACCCGTTCTATCCCAATATCTCTCTCCCCCTCTTCTTCAGATACTGCTGATCTTCTTTCTTTTCTTCTTAAGTTACTATTTTCTTTGAATTTTTACTCCAATTATTTCCTCCGTTTTTTCTTTTATTTGAATGTTACTTTCGCTATTTGGCTTTTGTAGGTTCTTGTTTTAATTTTGCCTACTATTAGGTAATGATCGGTGTATAACTCGGCTCGTCTATATGCGTGAATATCTGAATTTATTAGCAAGTTTGTCACTTACTATAATGTAGTCAATAAGTGATCCTCTTCCTCTTTCACTCCAAGTGTATTTGTTGATAATTTTTTCCTTGAAAAGTGTTTGCTATTTGAGTTTATTTTGGAAGGATAAATCGATTAAGCGTTCTCTGCTTGTATTTGATGCCCACTACCCACTTTAGCATACAAGTCTCCTGCGATAATTATCCCATCATGTTTATTTCTTTTGCCTATGACTTTTTAAAGATTGCTGTAAATTATTTTGCTTTCATTGTCTAGCCCTTGTACTGGAGCATACACCTGGTATATATTTGTGAATCCATTTTTTGTTTTGATTCTCAGTGTAGCTATTCTATCACTTTCAAACGTACAGCTTCTAGTAGTGCGACTTAACTTTTTTTATTAGTATCACTACCCCCGCATTTGCTCTTGTTTTTTTTATGGTACTCGTGTATAGATCATTACATAGATAGTCATTTCGTTGGTTTCTCTTTGTTCTTTTTTCGTCTCAGATATAACAACGATGAAGAATTGTATTTTCAATAGTTCATCTTCTTTCGATGTCATGCTTCTGACATTCAAGTCGCTATTATCATAAAATATTTTCTGTTTTTTTCGAATATTCCATTTTCGTTTCCTGTTCTGTGTGCACGAGTTGTCCTCATTTAGACCAACCTTTCCGAGGCTAGTGGTGAAATTGTTTAGTAAATTTATATTTCACATGGATGAGTTAGTAGCCCAAACGCAAAACCATCCTCCTTTACCCAGGTTTGGGGTCGGCAATCCCACTAATAGGCTACTCAGTCAACCTACCCAGCTTTAGCTGACCCTGGTAAGTAAATAGAAAGAAATTATGGAAAATAATACAATATAAAGCATTCCCCATACACTTAGTAAAAGTAGTGCGACGCTGCCATCAGGACACTAGCTGAAGGAAATAAAATCGAAACCTTAAATAGAGGTGCAAGATAAAGGTGTCCTCTTTCACACACTATTTTTAATATATATGTTGACTGGATAATTCGAGGGAAGCAGCTTGCAACCCCGAAAGGAATTAGAATACGTAAAAGCTACTCCCTAAACATACTACATTTTGCGGATGATCAAATATTGATCGCTTCAGATGAGGATACATTATAAAACTGCTTCCTTGAACAATTTTGTATCCTGCTGGCTAAATTATTCTTGAAAAACTTGCTACACATCTGCGTTCTCTCAGTGTCTAATTCTTTAATAATGGTGTGGTAATATTTACGAAGATTGCAATATCTTCTGCCTGAATACGGAAATCTCCAAGCAAAATGGTTTCCACGCTCTTAACAGTGCTTATAGTTTTCACAACATGCGCTTGTCCAGGAGGTGTACATTCCCTACTTTCCAATAAATTTCTTCGCCAACCCACAACTGCCAGCTTTTCCATAAACATCAAGAGTTGACGTATGATTTTCTTGAGGAGAAAGCCTCTAAGAAGGATTACAGTGCGTTGATCTTATTTGATCAGACTTTTTAATGTAAACGGCATTTTAAGAATCGATAGAATTCAATATAATTGTAATTCATTTCTGGCATTATAGGTAAGTATAAAACAAGAATGCTTTAATAAACAATTGGAATTCACTTGTTGTGTCGCCGATTCTACCAATCATGGCCTGATTATTATAAAAATGTTTCAGTTAAACCAGCCTCCTAACTATCGAAAACGATTCACCTGTACATAATATACAGCTCAGGAAGAAGAAATATCAAAAAAATAGTAATAAGTCCGATAAAAACAAGTTGGTGGTTTTTACTTGAGAACACATCATGGTCGTATATATTGAAATATACGTTGATCTACTGCTACTTGTAATATTTTTGACATTAATTACAGACACAAGACGTACACCAATCAACAACTCACCTGCACTTGATAGCTTTCCTTCATATCAAGTTACCAATAGCAAGGCGGCGTTTTGGACACTTTTAGAAAATATCTAGAACGGCAAAGGAGTGCGGAAATGCCAGGACAAAAATTTAAACTAAAATGTTTAAGTGGTTTAGAAATGGGGGCTTGCGTGAACGCTTCGTGCCTTGATGAGGGATATTGATAAATATCTGTGTTTAAGTAATGGGTGTAAAATTACAGATATTTTAGTAAATGTTGGTTCGAGGCGAGTGCTGATGATGGTGATCGAAGATACTAGGACGTCATACAATAAATTAGCAGTAATGCAGGCTGATTGAAACTATAAACCTGACATATAAGAGAGATGTAGTTCAAAGATTGCACCGTGGCGATTTATAAACTGAACGTGACAAATTATTTTCCAATAATCTTGATGATGTTATATATTTTGTGAGATTTTGCAAAGAAGTTAATTCGCTCTAATAATGTAATATACATGTAATCTGCCAATTACCCCTTTATTACATGAGCTAAGAAACGGGAACTATACTGCGCTGTCGTCTTATTACTATAATAAAATTGTTATGCGAAACGATTTCGCTAGTTTGTGTAAAAGGAATCAGATTACTTCACAATTTTCCTCGTTGTCTTCGCAATCGGCGCCCAACGAGTTCCGCAGCCGAGGAGCGCTGCAATCAAGTCACCTAATTTTTATTCATATTTATGCATCGTAATATGCCAACTGCTCGGCGCAAACAAAAAACGCCAGAGCTATCAAGCTACAGTATAGGGGCGGACCTGAGGGCTCGATGCTGATTATTTAACCTGATACATCAAGTTAAACACACGTAGATCGAACAGGAACAATATTTCAATTTAGTTATCGCGATCGAATTGAATACACGTTCTAAAGCTGAACTTAGACAGCTTATTTCTGACAAGGATGCAATACTTGAACTTATTTGTTGCAGTTCAAGCACTTAATTTCTATCTTCTTCTTCGCATTCTTCTCCGTGTTTTAGGATTTTCCATATTCTGTGGATATGTGCAGCTTTGCTTTATGCGGAAATCTTCCCAGTGGTCTTATCCTTGTCGTCTCTGCATATTTTGACTAGCTGTTCATCCGTCGTATGTTTCTATGTTTGTTACATTTTATTTTTCGCTCTTTGGACCACTTAATAATATTGTATTTTGCAGATATTTCTTAAAGAGTTAATTTTCGTTTATGCAAGGCAACTTCCTGAATTGGTCGCAGTATTATTATTTCTGCTGTTTTCATTTTCTGTTTTGTTTTTTAAATTTCGGTACGTTATCAATCGCGTATGTTAGTACAGAAAGTACTAGGGCTTTAAAAATTTTCATCTAGCTCTCAATCTGAGCTTTTAAGACTTTTGTTTGAGCTTCTTCCAAAAGGCTGCTCTCGCTGGAAATCCCCACCCTTAGTGAAACTCATTACACTCACCACTCAATAAGGCTTTGGACACTGCTAAGATTTTTTTCTATGTCGATATTTTCCCTTTGTATTTGTTTACAGTCGCATTGAATCTGTCAAGTAGATTTTGGAGATTATCTTTCTTGTCAACCAATGTATCATCTCCATAATAGCATGTGCCGTCCAGTAGCGGTCTATTTTGGGCTTACTCATAAATCGGTTGGAATTACGTGTGAGTATTAATCTCTTTGCATAGTACTTAAGCAGAACGTTGTGTATTCCGCAAAGATCAGATATTTTCTACTTCTTAGTTTATTTATTTTAACTCTTATTTCGTCGCGTGTTATCCATTTTCGGCGATATTGTTTGTCGTCGAGAGATTTTATAGAGCGCTACAAAGTATGTCGTCCATTCTTCTTTGAAGATGTTGTTGTGACACTGGCGCCTACAAATTAAATTTATGCCTATAGAATGTGGTAGGATAGCCCTTAGGCCACCTGTGGCCTAGGCAAAGCCGCCTGAACCCAGACAAGCTTTTCAATCGAATCCAAAGCGTTGCTTGATCCTGACAAGCAAGTTTCCAACAGAGCCGACATCCGAAGCTGCGTTTCTCTTTAGCGAAACGGGCTTACAGCACCAATCCTGAAAAACGAGTGGCCGCGGTTCGAGATGCAGGTCATAGGACCTACCAATAGAGATCTTCCAGAACCCTAACCACGCCGGAACCTGAACATTTCTTTCTGGCTCGCCGATATTCGATACCAAAGAACACCTCCACAACCTGTTTCTAGATTACTCTGCGACTTGTCAATATCGCTACCGGAGGAAGCTGCCGCTAGAAACCCTCCCCTAAATAACCCTTCGCTTCATTGATTTCGATAGCGAAGCGCTATACCCTCCCCTGTCATCAGCATGCCCAGAATTCTGTAATCGTGCCATAAAAAGGCAACTTTCAAGTTTTTCCAAAAAGAGCCTTTCAAGACGCTATAACCATGTTCTTAGCAAAACCACCGCCTTCGGTAGAGGCATAACTTAAGTGGTGACGACTTCTTCTTGACCATTGGCAAGATGCTGTGTCATCAGATAAAATTACAGATCCAGCAGTCCGAAGGCGGCGGCAAAGTCATCGCTGGCACCCCGGGCAAAATTTTTCAGTATATCCACCATAGCCCATAAGGGACCCCTAACGGTTAATTGCCTATAAATAGCTGCACGTGGTTACTTCGAATGTAAACAACAAACCAACGACGCCATTTAACCTTGTTAGTTTCAGTTCGAGTCCCAACCAAGCACAACACCCTCGCCGAAGCAGTACGACCTGAATGAGCCTCCTTCGCTGGCCTCCTAAGACGATTGACCGGCGTCCCATCACTCTATTTGTTATACTTTATTTATATTGTACATACGTTTCATGTACAAGTTTATTTACAAAAATGACATGTAACATAAAGAACAATATATTTAATTTCTAAGGGTTTCTAAATCTAATCACTCGAAGCAATCTAGCAACTCTTGACTTCGGAGCTTCTGTGTGAGAAAGTGAATTAAAAATACCTAAACTACGTCGAATTACATTCTTAGCCTGGAAATGTTCAACTACACCAATCTTCTGATTTTGTATCGTTCCACAAACTTCTCTCCATACAGATCTGACTACTTGGTTTTTATAGATTGATCTGTATTACTCTCCTTTGTTTTTTATGTCCAAATTAACTTTTCTTCTAATTTTTACTTATCTTTCGGATTGTTCTGTTATTCAATGCCTTTGTATTTTGGTTACTTTATTTTTTTTTTGTTTAACATGTCTTTTGTATTGGGTGTGTACCATCGTGGGTTAAAGGATGGATTATTCTACACTTTAAGTTTACTCAGTGCACTGCATGTTGCTGTGGTTTATCTTATGCGGTGGAAGATGTGGAAAGAACTCTGTCTATTCGGAGCTGCTTTTGAGCTCAAAATTCTAGGAGTTGTTTTCCTTGCTCATTTAAAATTGATTTGTTATGGCGTTGTTTTATTACCGCAGGCACCGTCTTTCTTCTTCATACGTTAATGCCTTCGATATGGTGTGTTTACTATTTGTCGATAATTGTTGATGGTAAAATTCCATTGTACTTTGTTTCGGTTTATTTGCATCTGGGATGCTTACTGTAATTATATTAATTTTGGTATTTTATTATTTTAAAGAAGCTGCAATATTCCTGACTTGACATGTTGTATGCCATGCGTATTTCTTGCCTATAAGTACGAACCTTCTTTATGCTTCACTTTTGTACTGTAAATTCAGGTATAGTATTTTAGAAAATATTTTCTTTTGATCTTATAAGCTGTTGTCTTTTATATAGGACGTCAGGAAAAAGTATTACTTTTACTTTGTGTGATAGTCAAGAAAACAATTCACGTGAAGTCCAATGTCACATCTTACACATATTGTAGTAGTTTTAAGATGACAGTGACGGCATCTGGTTTGTTTATCTTGGGAATGACATAAGGACTTATTCCATCGAACCGCAAATCAATAGGCTTCCTTTCACTGGGGCGACCTACTGAATAGGTGATAGTTTTTTGTTAGTTTGAAGGAGAAAAGTAGCTACTTTTCTTCGAAAAGCTAAATGGTGTAGCTGTTAGTTATGATCCATGATACGGTTAAGTTGCACACACTTTGTATTGCTATATCGATACAATGGGCAAAGAAGCAAAAATACCAGTTTTTACCTCTAATTTCAGTGCTGTCTAATGAAAGTAATGTTTTGATCGCTTCTATCGGCATAGCCCTTATTCTTGTTGAACAGTTTTATCATAAATGGCTGGGCTACTACTTTTTCTTGTTGAGAGTACCTTTTTACCATGCCAATAAGATTGACACCAACAGATTTTGATGCTAAGGACACTATGCTGTTCATGTTCATGTTTATCCAAAATGTTTTCGTGTATCAGGCTAAACAGTTTAGGCGAACTGATGTCTTCCAGCTTGACGCTTCCCACAATTTGTATTTTGCTTTGCTATTATAGGTACCTAGATATGTAGTTACTAATGATATACCACCTGGTAGTCATCGACGAGGTGGGGATCAACTCCATCAATGATCCTTCCCTTTGTATCGTCTCTTTAAGGTTATATTTGACTCTAATGTATGTTAATTGTCAGCATAACATGGGTTGGTAGTTATTTCGCAACTCTTCTTAGTTCCATATTTTAAGTTTTTCAAAAACTTACTATATTCACCATAAATGTTAAATCTGGAAGAAAATATATGTCCTTGTCCCACATATTTTAATGTCTTCAAAGTTTCGTGAGAGAATTGAAGTAGCCTATTAGATATGATTTACTTTCTTATTTATTATAAGTAGTGGTATTATATGTTTATCTTACTAATGTGTATTAGTGCTGTTACGACTGACTTTAGTTTCTATTGTATGCTGGGTACGAAGAGTAAGTGACACTATTTACTATGCCATTGTCTGTGCTTCGAATTACGGATATATCATGCTCTTCCAGGGATTTCGCAAATTTTAACGGCAATTTAATTTTAATTTGATTTAATTTATTTCGTACTCAGCCAACAGCCGTTATGCCAATTATAGGCATCGCTGTACATTTATGGGGCCTTCCAACCCCACTAACGACTGTCATGATGTTATTATGACATCCGGGACCAACTATTTCCTTGGCAGGCGTACCACGAGGCGCCGAGAGAAGCAGCCGTGGAACTCTCATCCAAGTTCTAACCAGAAAGAGCGTTACTTAATTCTACTGATCAAACGTGGACGCTTGTTCAAGCTATACCACCCGGGACCTATGCCTTCTTTACATAAGTTGAAAAAGTCAGTGGCAATTTGGGGGGTTTATAAAGCACTGGATGATAAACAGCTTACCCAAGGTCGTATAAATAATGTCTCATCGTATGTTAATGTAGTTTTTCAAAAATATTACCTCTTTCTCTAACTGTAGCTGTTGTTACGCCCTACATGTTGTATTAGTCAGTTATGCTATTTAATTACATTCGAATTGTTCAAAGTGTACCTACTATAATTGTTTTAATAATGAATGGAGTAAATAACATTCAAATTTGTTACGGGGGCTTATAGATTTCTATTTGTATAACCCCTTGACGTCACGCGTGTAGGTACAATAAGGGCGACTGATTTCGGGTGTATGACAAGAAATTTATTTATTTTGGTGTTGTTTAATATAACCGTCAGATTTCATACTGTTTGATTTTCTGTGAAGCAAAATGCAGTACTCGTTTTGATCGAAGTGAGGTAAGCTCCCGTTTAAACAAGATACAAGGCAAAGCAATTTCCGATGTTGTAGGAGGTTTTCCTAGGAAATTTCCCATAATATCACCGGCTGATGCACACCACATCGCTCCCATCACATAAACTTGGTACATGATCATAGACGGAGATTTCCCTGTAACCAAATTATGGGGCGCAATATATATAATAAGGTAGCGTATTAAAATATGTAGTCTAATTTGTTCTTATTAAGAAATACTGTATGACACCACAACGAATAAAAGGCTCTTCCACCTCTTATTAGCGACCAAACCGATACCTTGTTCAAATATGTTGATCATATTTGTAATATGCGGTATTTATACATACAACATATAATAGCGCGGAAATGGTAAACCACATGAACTTTACAAGCATTAACTGTCCTGAAAATGTATACTTTGTAATATATAATTTAGTTACTTCTAATTTACTATATATTTTTGACAGCCCGCATATTCGGAGGGCCAGAAAACGGAGTCTTTAATTTATTTGTTGTAGTTACATCAATTAAATTTGCATCCGCCCAAGGTTCTGTAACTCTAGCTCTTTTGTTTTTGTGCTAAAGTTGATGGGTGAAAGTAACAGCTGCATTTCTTTTGTTTAGTTTTGTCATTGTATATTCCGTGAGAAAACGTTTCGTATGCTTCATTTCATTTTCGAATGTAACGCCCTAAGATATGCGCTACAGTGAATGCTTAAAGTGAACCAAATTAAAACGAGGCTTTGAAATAATACTAAATAATGAAAGTTTTTGCATATTTAAATAGCTCCACAATAGTGCAAAAGCCAAAAGATAAAATAATACCACTATGGCAAATTTAATAGCTCGAAAAGGTTTACAGTAGGAAGTTTAAACTTGTAATGCTCAACAGACATCCTTTAAACGCGATCAGGAAACGGAATTACGAGGATGGTTCAATAATTAATCAGACAAATGCTGTTAGATGATAAACAACCCTTTCTATAGCACCACCTGCTAACTCATTAGGAGACCGATACCGCTTAAGTCAATTTTCGAGTTGCAACTGTAACTGGTGATTTTTTTTAAAGCTTGAACGTGCGATTTTAAGCTTTCACCTGAGTAGAGAAACCTGTTATGTATTTAGCTAGTTAATGCGTAAAATTATTTAAAGTTTTTGAGTAATGTACAATAGGATGCAACTGTACATCTTCTTACAGAGTAGTAGAACGATGATTTGCGTAGAATACATTTAAACAAATATAAATACGCATGTTGTTTCTCCAGGTAAGTATTTAATTTAAACATTAAAAATTTTGCTCTAGCCTATAACATTAGAGTATTTACTCGATCTAGCTGACAAAAATTAAATTTCAATTTGTTTATTATCAATGAAATTAAGTACCGCCTCTTAATTTTGAATAGTGGAAGGACATGACACTAGCACGCTGTGATATAGAAGCAGCAGTTGTACCATAATACTAGTTTGAACTTGACTTTCCCTTGGAGTGCGCATTGCTGATTTCTGTGTAATTGAAAAGTTCATACAGTTAACAGTGATTTACATACATTAAAAAAGTTAGATATTGTAATAGCCTCGCTTAAATAAATGGGAGTTTATAAAATAAATTATAAAATTTATAATTATTAGCAAGGGACGTTACACTTTATAATGTATTGTTAAGTTTCAACTGAAAATTGCCTGCCCAACTCAGGGCTACTTAAAAGAATGCAATTTTAATTACCACAAATAAAATGGTTTATCTACTAGCAACATGATATTGTACATTTTTGTCATAGAAACAAAATATGAAAAGCTACTCATAACTCCCAAGGGACTTGTCAAATTATTTCTCCCTCAAACTCATGGTAACAATGCAACTACAATTAACGTCTTAGCAACCATACAATGAGGCAATCCTTGATGTTACTTAATACATATTCGAATTTTAAATGTCATTATGACATTAGGAAATTTCATACTATTTTTACGAATATGCTAGTAGATAAAATATTGTATGCACCACGGGAGATATTTATGTTCTTTACCTTCGGTTGACTTACAGACCTCGGGCCAGAGGCCCTCGGTCTGTAACACATGTCAACCTCAGGGAAAAAACATATTCATATCTCCCTTAATGCATAAATATCTATTATTGCTCACTCCTTGGTTTATCTATGCAATAAATTAGGGCTTAGCTCCGGTGAACATGAAACAAATATCAGCTCAGGGAGTCTGGATTGGTATTGCAGTGTAGACTTTTACACCACAATATATGTTGGTATAGTTAAATTAATTAAAGAGTGTTGATTTTTAAAGTTTCATATTATATTCACACAATATATACAAATAGCACTTAAGAGTGACGTCTGCGTTCTTGGATGGTTAACATGATTCTATGATACTGTTTAAAAACTAAGTTGAAATTTTGTAGGCTATTTGCAAGTCCCGTGGGGGTCTCTAAATAGCCAATGAAACGTTTGGTAACTTTGGCGTGGAAAACTAAAATTTTGCGGTTCTCACGAACCAGCGCACTGTCGGCAAAAGTTTATTGGGGTTGCAAATACGATAGCCTGTTAGGGTAATAAAGTTATAAACTTAAGAAATCCACCGAACGTGCTTATGAATAATTTTGGCGAAACTGCACAAAACCGTGAGAACATTTGAATTTAACTGAAACTCTGCAAACTAATCGCAAAACAAAGTCGGTCTATAAAATTGAGTAGACAACTTTGTATGACAAATAATTTGTTGTATAACAATTTAACTCGGGTATGAGGTTAAATGCACAATTTCCATCTAATAATTATAACCTCTAAATTTGACTGCCACAAAAACACCAAAATGGCAAGGAAGCATCAGGTAAATATCATTAATTATGTGACGTAGCAACTGCTAACCTCGTTTTGTTTCTAGTGTGACGTCAAAGTCTACGCACGATCGCTTTCTCTTCTGCATCCGGCAAAAACTGAAAATTCCGCGTCACCTTCCATTTTCAAAGGACGCTATCTAAATTACTCGAAGCTTTAACGGACCTGGGATACTGGAATATTCTTCTCCACCTCGTACACAGTCTTAACTTAATCGGAGACCTCTCGGACGCTGGATACACTTTCCAATGACGCCACGAAAATTACGCACTTGCCAAAGGCTTGAGGTAGAAATTTCTACACCCACGTACTCCAGAAGGTCCCCTCTACACGTATGAGACAGTATTTCTGCTGGGAAATGCTGCTTATTTATGGAAATAGGCCCCCGAAGTTGCTCGCACTTGGACGAATCTAGCTGCTGGCTAAACTACTACACTTGGACCTCTTAACACATGGAAAACTATACCAACGGATGCCCTGCACAGTGGTGAATAACTTTACACACAACCGGTATTACAAGTACTTTTTATTTATAATTAATGCGATAAAATGTGGAGCTCCATCTGCCCCTTGCATGTAACATTTTAGCGTGTTTGGTAATTTCAACAAAAGATTGTCTAGTCGATTAGCAACTAGATTTTCAATTTTATAAAAGAACTTAGGATTGATATCATGTTTGACTTTATGGACTATAGTTTTGATGTCATGTCTTTGTATAACTACTAAAATTACCTTTTTCTTGGAATAAATGTCACTACACTTTCTCTGCTTTTAAATCACTAAATCACAATTGTCTTTCCATCGGTTGTCTTCAATTTTTCATTGCTTTACTGCAATTATTATTTTGCTAGCACTGTTTTGTTTACCTTTCAGCTAATTTGCCGTTTATTGGTTTTCGGTACTTAACAAATCATTCTGTATCATTTTATTCACATTATGTGTGACGTAACTAAGCTCAAATCCGTCAGTTAAAAATGAAATTGCATTGACCCTTCCCAACATTTATCCTATCTGAAACTCTGAACGTAACCCTTCTGAAACCTCTCTTATCTCATGCTACCTTTTCAGAGTAATCGGATGGGTTTCGCAAACCGTTTAAAAAAATTATAATACTTATCACCATAATAATGCTTGCTCAGTGCAATAGGTTTATAATTAACTCCCGAACTAGCAAAAATAATTATATCTCCCTTATAGGAATTCCCCTTCGTTCAGAAAATACTGGAAAGAGTGGAAGGGTTTCGGAATAGCATATTGTTGTGCAAGGAATTTAGTTTTCCAATTTGTCATCTATAAAAAAGTGACGGTGGTTAACGTTAGCCCATCATAATATGATCAATCGATTGTAGAAAGTGGTCACTGTTTACACCGTAGTAGGAAATATTAAAGCTCGAGACGTAGTCGAAAGCTTGAGGAGAGCAAGTTGATAATAGTAATCAATTTACGCAAGAGGTACGTACTATATTTTTTGACACAGAGGTTATAATATTTTATCGGTTTGAGGATATTAAGCCTTTGTTTCGATATACAAAAGTAGGCTGGTAACAAAGTCATAATTGTATCTGTACGGAAATAGTCCTTTACCATTACCACACTAAAAAAAACTGTATGTGTACGGTAATATTCCTTTATCTTCATCGGTGTTGTTATAAACTCTTAACCAAATTAATTTTAGTATCGTTAAGGCCTTTCCGCTCTGCGGAAATGGATATTACCGCACTTTTTATATTTTAAAAAATTAACCAGAGTCTAGTGATGAAGATAATTTGAACAATACACGTTTGCTAAAAACTCGGCTCACGGCCTCGTTTTGGAAATCAAATTCGTTTCGTTAAGATGTTCATAATCAAACTTTTATCGTTAATAGCTATTACCGTACATGGCAACTATTACCACACTGCAACCGATCAACTATTGAACAAACCGCGGAAGTTATGAATCATAACATTCCTAGATATGTTAATAGCTATTACGAGCATAGAATTATATTATTTGGTCCAGATACGTAAAGCTCTTATATTTGTTGATGTAATATTTGGAGTTAGTCTCAAATTTGGCTTTTCTGCTATGGATCCTGTGTTTTATAGTTTTACAATATATCATACACTAAACACGATAATTGCAATTGTTTGGAAATTTTGCCACAGTAATTATCAGAATTAAGCTACTTGACAATAGCTTTACCAAGCACCATTTTTGAAATGAGAATACATCATCATATGGTCAAAATGAAATGAATCGATAGTTTATTTTTAATTTAGTGTTTTTTAGCTGTTTAAAATATCGCTAAACACTCCTACAATTATGATATAAGAATATTGCCCAAAAATATTTTCTTTTGTGGTTACAATATAAAGATACCTGAAAAATCTCAACTGGGCCAAATAATGTGATTCTGGGCTCGTAATCCAGCTTTATTTGAGTTTTTCCAGAAATAACAAATCACTGCTGTTAGATATTATTGAACAGATGCGTGTTGTCAAAATATTACCCACTCGTTTGGATGCGGTAGTAGATATTAACGATATAAGTTTGATTATGAGCATCTTAACGAGTCTCGCTAAGTGCCATAAGCAAACGTGTATTGTTCAATATTTCATCTTGATCAATAGATTCTGGTTCGATGTATTTTTTTATATAAAAAGAGTGCGGTAATATCCATTACTGCACTGAGTGGGGTAATATCAGTCCATTACCGTAATATCCATTAATGAAGCCTTTAACGATACTAAACCTGATTTGGTTAATAGTCTATAACAACACAGATGAAGATAAATATATTAACAACACTTGTGTGGTAACCCTGTTATTGTTATATCAATAGAAGTGCATAATTTGACATTTACGATAACACAGTACAAAACGCTACCTACATTACGAGAGCTTAACAATGTAAGTATAAGTATATTTGGTTATACGAACGAATAACTAATCGATTGGTCAATCAAAATCGTTATGTGTATGTGTATTTATAACTGCAGTAACGATAAATAAACTGAGTTCAGATAGATTTTCAAGCTTATGCAAGAATCCAAAACTGCTTATTTGATATTTCCAACCGAAGTGCATTAATTAATGTTATTAATCGGTGGAAGAATTTGTTATTTGTTGAATATCCTACAAACAACAAAAAAGTCACTTGCGGCTAGAGTTATAATAGTTTTGATTATAAATAATTTGTTCATAAAAATGTTGAACTTGAAGTGCCAAAAGAATCTGTTCCGGGATGACATAGGTGGTTTTCTCATGCAATCCCGATATGGAGTTGTACAAAAAAGCAATTACTGCGCCGCTCATCGTTTTGGTACGATTTATTCACGCTATCAGGATCAACTGAGACGTCTGGATATTTCTCTTCTCTAATAGCACAATTTGATAAAGTGTGAGCTACACCGCTGCGTTGTAATTGCATTACTAATTGTACTATTAATTTATGTATCGAGCATTTATGTTAATACGAATGGTTGCTATATTTCAAGCCGATTATAGCCAGGCGATATAAATATCACCGGTGACATATTGCTGATGAATGATATTACATATAGAACACCCACAGAGTTTAATAATGCTGAACCGGTACAGATTGCAGTTATAATGCGCTCTCGGGAAATGAATGGTACTCGTATTATGTGATCGGCGATTTGGAATTAATTATTGCGACTTATTTACGATGTTGCAGTTCTTCAGTTTTTTTGTCTAAAATCAGGAATATGATATAAAGAAATCTAATTTCTGATTAGGATTGCTCACGTGGATTTTCCCGACCTCTGCAATAATTTATTATTGATTACTACTGGTCATAAGCAATTATTCGAAGTGAATAGCATTGTTGACAGTGAATAATGGTCGGACGCAGCCCTGAATTTTGTAACTAGATACATGCAGCTTTACAATTTTTGTTAAATTTTTATTTGTACATTTAGGTCATGGGATACTGCGGGAAATTTATTACCGCGCGCCGCAGTTATGGGAAATTTGAGCCAATAATTGAGAAAGGAGGAATTTACATATGTGTGAAGAATTGAACCACGGCAGTGGCGGCGATATCGCGGTTCTGCAAGATATAGATTATAGAAGATACACCTCAATTTGCAAAAAGTAAAAGTGACTATCAAGAAATATCTATTTAATTCATTCATTTTTTATTTTTGCAAGTTTAATATTACAGTAGTTTGACAACGATGCACGTACAACTGCTCGGAGGATGGAAATAACAGCTGTGTATTAAAAGTAACTTGTGTGGGCACATATTTTCGGTGCCCCGGGCTAATTTACTTTTTTTCTGGTTTCAGATCGGTTCACATGTATACATTTTACAAAAACTGGCGGCTTATCAGAAATTCCAATAACTCCCCTGCGGTCTGAGGTTGTAAATCAGAAACATGATACTGGGGGTGCAAGGTGGACGGCGATTCCTTTCATATAGCAGGTGGTCACACACGTCCGTCCGCGAATATAAACTCAGCCAATTCTACAATCAGTCATGCAAGCAAAACAACAAACATTCAGCTTTTAGCAGTAATGTGCTCATTACATAATACTTACAGGGGGGTTTATGGACCCCGCGTCATTCCCAGGTCGCATCTCGAAGAAGACATCATCAGGTATATTCTTCGGTGCACCTTCGATGATGTGCCTGTGATAATCCTGAAAACATGCTTACCGCATCTAGTAAGCTGTAACCGAACGTTAACTGCATCAATGGGTCTAACCCATATCATGTATCTCGCAATTATGGTGGCCGCATGGACAGCAAAAGGCATAGGTACAAGGCATCTTTGGGAAACGGGCTTTCCGAGCCATACAGACGCGCTATCTGGAGTCACTGATAAGCAAGGTGCTTATCAGGTCAAGAATCGTGAACCATTTCGCCGAATGGCCACTCGTCCAGGCACGAGAGTGCTCTCTACGGCGAGTTGACCCTAGTCAAAATAACAATAAACGATTCGATTAACAAAGCTGTTCACAATCAGCCTCAGTCAAACAATGACGAATGTTCGACTCCGCTGTGCAATAACTACATTTGCAAAGCTACGCAAGCACTAACATTTTCTTTTTACAGACCTCATCGTTTCATCCGCTTTCTTATAATCCGTATATCTACCCCAGTTCAATTCACTCAAAAACAAACACGCGTGCGACCTCGCCCACAGACTCCCAAAGCACATAAGGCCCCTTGCATTGTAAAAATGCCACCCCCCGTCGCCTCGGACTTCACAACATTCCCATATGGCAATTCTCGGCTTACTGCCCGCAAAGGCCCATCGATATTAAAAACAACCCTCGGTCATTAATTTTAGCTTTGGACTGGTTTCGATTCTGTGCTAAATTTAGAAAGTATCATATTTCAGTGATTGGTTTAGACTAAAGCCCATAATTATACGAATACAGATAAAATTATAGGATATTTTCAAACAACTCTAAGAACACAAAAGTAAATATTACAACACTTGTCAGTTCTGTTGTGCCTTTAAACATCAACTTTGATACATACTTTGTTGAAGAGACGATTTAATCCTCTTCTTCGGGAGACTGAGTTTGGTGCTAGAGCGCCAGCAATCTCTAGACACCGCGTGCTCGGTCCCTAGTTACCAGCAATTTGGTCGCGCAGGTCGCATTTTTCGACATTGTGGAACTTGTGGGTCATTCTCGAAATGTCTTGTCTGGAAATAATCCTATGAGGCACTTTATCTTCGAATTATCTCGGATTTGTCTGTGTGCAACGCTTACTATCGCCATTGCTGCCATCCAGGTGCAGTATTCCTTTTTTGCATTGCCCGGTGGACGCTGGGACCTCTTCTAGTTTTCTCTCTCACTAGCGGAATGTTACCACTGCCGTTGAAAAAAATCGACAAATACCTCCTGCTGTGATGTTTTCAGCTCAGTATTATTTGTACAGTGTTGATTTTAGAGAATTGGTTCAAAATTCCCATCCCCAAACGCAATATAGTGAAAATGTTGCGTATTATACTTTGCAGTTCTTCCTGGCATATGTTCACTTCTTCTCGATAAACATTCATCCATCACCATAGCCCATAAGCCAATGGAGTTAGGTCCGGTAATCAAGCTGACCAGGGACTTATGGGCGATCCATCGTTCTCCAAAAATTTGGTTTAGGTATTACGTCACCGGACAGTTGTATTGAG
Source organism: Agriotes lineatus (assembly GCA_940337035.1). Lineage (NCBI taxonomy): Eukaryota > Metazoa > Arthropoda > Insecta > Coleoptera > Elateridae > Agriotes > Agriotes lineatus. Next base: position 66,794,983 of record OW679199.1, on the reverse strand, counting down.
CGGGAGCGCCATCAATTTGGAAGATCATACTGGCCCCGTGTGACCAAGAAAATATCCTTTAACACTATTGGAGGTTTAGTACTCCAACGACATGGCCGCTATTAGACACTCCGGTAATACAAAAGACCCAATCAAGCTATTTTCAATCATTCCGCACCATACATGTACACCTGTACAGGCAATATTTGCTGGAAATTTGATTCTGCATTGGTATGTGGGTTGTCCTCGGACCAATAGTGAACATTGCGAGTGCTTATAAATGCTGATAAATGATAAATTGACAATTACGGCGGTCTATTGGATGATTGCTCTGTAATGCGTTCCACATTAAAATCGTCGTATCTCAGTAACTATTGAGAATTGAACACATGTTCATACCAACTGTTTTGTTCAAAATGAACGGTACTATAACATACCAAAATATGTACCATTCCTCTAGAAACAACTTGTATAATTTGCACTGTTTTGAATTGTGCACTTATCATTTGATTACATCGACTTCAGTGAATAGTTTAGGCCACTTTTATTCAATGCGCACACTGCGTACATGCAGCCTCTGTTTTTGTCTATTACGGTAGCGTGACGTCAAAAGTAACCTAAATTTAGTACCTGTAATGCCTTTGTTCCAAAGATTCGTGTAACTTGTCCTATTGATAACTTGAAGTGTTATTTGGGGTGATAAAGTTAAAATCAAACAGGGCTTTTTCAGGAAAGGCATAAAGGTGAGTTCTGATCCAGCTAGACCAGTTTGGTTTTCTTTTGATCTGTTTTGATTTTATACCCTAACTGAAAATAATATAATCTAATGTTCAAAGATATTTGCATTCACGAGGCAATATCAATAATTTAATTAAGAAAATAATTTACGGTTTTGGAGTTCCTCCGATTAAAACAAAATAAACGCCACTGATCCACGGCCAGTTTTCGTATTTAATTTATTCCGGAGCCGATCGGGGGGCGTTCTGGCAGGCAACACCTGTGAAATTTTAAAAATTGCTTCTTAACCCAAGGAGGGCACGTAAGTAAAACAAACAAGACGGGGCTCTTCGTGTCCAATTTTTCGCGTCTGAGCTCAGTCATGAATTTCCGTCAACCTCGGGTGAAACACCATCATTCGACCACCTTTTGGCATCGGTAATAACAAGCAATTATGATAATTCAACGTTTTTCTGGTAGGTGCGGAGGAACCCTACGACGTGTAAAGTGCGGTCATTATGTATGGTTAACTACTGTTCCATAAATTTAGCTTGGCATTTGAGCGCACAATAAATAAGCAATTTATTATGTATTGCAGAGTCTTAATAGTTTTTCATTTGTACGACAAAATTAATTAATCGACTGCGTTGCTGTAGGCATTGGCTACGGTTGCTCTTCTCATGCGCTACAAAAACATTGACCCAACTACCTAATATCAGATATCCTCAATAACGGATTTATTGCATGCATTAAAGATGGAACAAATGGAATTGTGTAACAATTTTTTAAAGTTATTAATCCAACGCAGGGGTCTCGATAAATTTCAACCGAGCGCTTGTTCCTCATCCGTTATGGACTTTTTATGCCAATTAACTTCTCGTCTTTAGAATTGGCAGTGTTTGAAATTTGAAACCTGCCAAGGAATTTATTGGACGTGTCAACCGTTTTTAATAATTACCGGAGTCTGGAGCGTCTCTTAAAATTCATTAGTGCACAAAACGTGCAGTCTTAATTTACCGTCAATATTTCAAGCGCTTATGACAGAAGCTCTTATTCAACCTTTATTTTTGTATGTAGAAATTTGATACAGGGAAACCACTGGGCTAGGTGTGTATAATTATAATAATTATTAACTTTTGTGAAGTTCATTAACAAAGGATTCGAAGGCTGCTAGTGACGTTCTGTACGTTCACAAATGCTTTTATTTTAATGATGCCCTTGATTTATGTATCTTATTTTGGAATACTTTTTGTTGCCCACTAAAATGAGACTTTAGAAATCTGTATCAACGTCATTTACATTACACTATTATTATGTGTACTTGATCAGTCTATAAACAGCGCTCTTACCTGTTTCATGAATTAGAATTTGCTTTCTCAATGTTACTGCTTTACAATAATAAATAATATACAATGAATCTTAAGATTAATACATTAATTAACGCATTTGGCGACTCTCAGATATACTAGTTGTGGAATGATTTATTTATTTTTTTATATGTTCGATTTTCTGTAACTAAAATACTTCTTATTTTCAATGACGTTTGAAAATTGGTTTTAATGATCTTCTAAGTTATTGTAAGCAGTTTTATCAATTATGAAACTTAATACTTTAAGTATTTCCGTCACATTTCTGACGTTTTTTTAGTTGATTTCTTTTCGTCTCTTTATTTTTTGAATACCTGAGTTGGCAGCCATGTGAATCTTTTGTTACACATATCTAGGGGTTTCAAAACCCCCACAAATTTTGAATGTTTGTTTTTTCTCAGGGCAAATTAAAATAATGTAATTTTATTACCAAAAATAAATGGTTTATTGCTAATTCCTTATTTTATCTATTTGCAATAAATTCGGGCATGGCTCCGGTGAACATGAAACAAACTTAACTGAGGGTGTCAGTTTAACTCGGGTATTAGGGCAAATGCACAATTTCCATGTGACGTTTAGCTAACCTCTAAATTTGACTCAGTAAACAAGATAATCTGCAAGTGCGAAAACAGCGTAAAATTGAATCATAAAACACCAAAATGGCAAGCAAGCATCAGGAAAATACGATTAATACTGTGACGTAGCAACTGCTAAGCTAGTTTTGTTTCTAGTGTGACGTCTAAACTCACGCGTGATCGTTTTTCGTTCTGCATCCGGCTAAAGCTGAAAAAAATGCCGCGTCATCCTATACCCTCAAAGGGCGCTGGCCGATGCCGATGCCGATGGTGTTCCCTTATGGAAATGAGCCTTCGAAGGTACTCGCACTTGGACGAATCTTGCTGCTGGCTAAACTACTACTCTCGGACTTCTTAACACTTGGAAAACTATTTTTCACACAACTGGTATTAAAAAACGCTTTTTATTTATAATTATAAACAATAAAATGTTGAGCTCAATCTGCCCCCAACACAAATTTTACAAGCTTGTTTGGTTATATTAACGCAAGACTATCACGCCACTTAACAACTAGATTTTCAATTTCTATAAAAGAAATTGGGATAACATATTTGACCTTATGGACTACAGTTTTGATGTCATGTCTTTGTCTAATTACTAAAATTGTCTTTTTCTTGGAATAAATGTCACTAAACTTTGCTCTCCTTTTAAATAAGTTTTGTTTATAATGCACTGATACACTTTTAGTTCCTTTAGCATCTCACTAGTGGTTTTTCGATCGGCTGCCTTCAATTTTTCCATTGCTCTTTGCAATAATTCTTTTGCTCGCATTGTTTCCTTTTCCTTTCAGCTAATTTGCCCTTTGATGGCTTATACACTTTCAATTCATAACGCTTATATTCTTTCTGTACTTAACAAATCATTCTGTATCATTTTATTCACATATTTTTGACGTAAGTAAGCTTGAATCTGTCAGTTACAAATTAAATTGCAATGGCCGTTCCGAACATTTATCATATCTGAAACTCTGAACGTAACCCTTCTGAAACCTGCTTTATTTAATGCTAACTTTTACTCCTCAAATTATTAGCTACTGCTGCTCACATCAAGTGCATTTATGAATGTAAAGTACTAATTATCTTGCAATAAATAAAATATTTAATCCTGTGCTCATGTTGACCTTATTCATTTAGTTAATTAGGTAATCAGAATTGCTATGGGCAGTAAACCATTACAATACCTAAACTTTTCGAAGGCTTTTGAAAGGATCTTGAGAGGATCAACCATGAAACCTTATTGACTACACTTTCAAAGTTTGGAATGTTGCAATTTATTAACGGCGTCTTACATTTATGTCATCTATAACGGATTTAACCCAATAGAGTTTCAAGTGATGTCGGGACTTCCACAGGGCTCTAATCTGGGACCATTACTATTTAATCCATATATTAATAGTGTGGTAGACTAAATCTCTTTCTCAGCTTCTGCGTACGCTGATGATTTCAACATCTGTTACTCCATTTCCAGCCAAAAAGACATTGCACGGATTCAAACTAACATTACACATTGAAAAATGGATCTGTTGCGTAGACGAAAAGCATAAACGCTATTGATTATGAGCATGCGATATTCCAGCATAATCTGCGCAATACAAGTACAAGTAAGGAATTGAGGGTCATCTTCGATTATATCAGCTCAGCTTTGGTTTGTACGTCTAAGATATATGTAGGCCATCTTCGAAGACCCTTGGATTTATGCTACGAGCTGCTGGCCGTTTAGCTGATTCACAAACGCTGAAAGTGGTTTTATTACCATTGGTAGTTTCTAGACAGGAAAATGTGCACTTAATATGGTATTATAGATGTATGTGTAATGTACTTTCCGTTGAGAAAATACAAAGACTTTTTTTTAAATAGCTATCTTACAAAATGAATGGTGCCTGCCAGATAGACCTCATAGTTCCAAAATTTTCTAACCAGTAGGGAAAAATAAGTGCTGTTTTTTCCCTGACATTTTTAAACAACAAGATTGATTATAGCTACCGCATCTCGTGTGTGAAGTTCTTGGTGCTTCGTGTTAGTAGTCGATATGTGAACACGTGTTTTACTCTAAGATCTAGAACAAACGTATTAAAGAAATCTCCTGTAGTTCAAATACGCAATAATGCTAAGGATTTTATTGATAACGTGTCCTTGAATAAATTTTCTTAAATAACTATCTGTAATTGTGGTTATATATTAATACTAAATACTGTTTGGATTGTATGCTATTCCAACTAAATATTTGTTATATATAAATGTAAATATGTATTTTGCTACGTAATTAATATCTAAATATTTCTTTTTCTCTTGCGCTCATTTATATTTCCTCGCAATTTATGTTCAACTGTATGATTTTTATGTTGACTTGTAATTCGATATATTCTGAACCGCAACAAAGAACAGCTATTATTACTATTATTTTGTAAAATGGCATTCTGTAGAAGGATTTATCCATTTTTTTCATATTTAAAATCCTCACATAGACTGGCCCTTGATTCAGTATAATCAAAATGCTTAACCTGTTAGCCTTGGAGTTCGGTTAATTCCTTCATTCCTGTTCACAGCCTATTAGATAGTACCCTTACGTACGTTTTTAGAGGTTAGCTACCCTTATAACCAAACAGTTGCATTATCGGCTGAAAGTAGAATTTATTTTGGCAAAGCCTTGAATGAAGCGTTTTATGATTGCCAAATATAAATAATGGTAATATAATGTACAAGTACAAGTACAAGTGTTTTAGAAGGCGTTTTATCCACGAAAAAATGTTTAAATGCGAGAACGAAGTTTGAGCATTTAAATTTCTTGAGCGGATAAAGTGGATCTAAGACACGAATATAATATAACGTTGTATCCAGCAACTCACAACTCAATAAGTATCTAAAACAACATACATTTTGTAATGACAGACGTGAAAAGTAATTATAACAATTTGGAAAGTACCGAAAGATCAAATAAATTTATAATTAGAGTCGCCTGTGATTCGCGTTATACGTTTGGCAGTACTGAAGTGTATTTTCAGTCTATGTCAAATTCGAGATTAGTGGGATAGGTTTTGTTTATTATTTTATACAGACTGACGCAAAACTACACCTGCAAATCTCGAATTTGACATAGCTTGACAGTGCTACCAACAATGCAGTAGTGAGTGACATGGTTTTATCTCACTATTGGTTTATGGTTTTTGTCTAAAAACTTACTTCTTGGATATACACCTATTATCAAATTCATTTGCGTTAGTTAATGAATGCTATTATATAACATTGTTAGGTAATGAAATCAGATCCATTTGCGTGACGTAATGAAACTCATTACGTAACTAAAAAAATTTTCAGCAATTGAAATTTCATTACTTCTACTGATGTTTTTGTAGTTACTTCTAATTTCAAGCATTCGAGATAAAATGTTCTACAATACATGTGTGATAATCCATCTTTATTATACTTGTATGATTATATGACTAGTGCTACGCACTCGTTTGTAACTTGTACACTCATATATTAATGACGCACTTATCGCACTTGGTATGGTAAATAACTATTATCGCAGTCGTGGATAAAGGAGCGGTCTAAAATCGATATAGTAATAGTCTTATAATTAGGTGTTGGATAAAACATTTAATAACAGAAAAAAATTCTGATTCTGTTTGTCAGATTATGCGCAGGTGTATGAGATGTTTAAAATGAGTTGTTACTGGATCTATACTTTTTCTTCTTCTTTCATTTTTATCGTGGATACATCCATTCTTATTCATTATTTTCGCGCTATTGTCTTAATAAAATCAATCCATCTTTTTTGAGGTTGTCCAACATTCCTCTTTGTTTCGCTCGGTCTCTTCAGCAAGTTACTCTGTGTGTCGAACCATTTGTGTCTTGTCCGTTGCCATTCGAGGCAGTTTTTAGTAAGTAAAATATTAATATTTGCGATATATTTGCGGCAAGTGTCAACGAAAATAAAAATAAATACATAAAACCGTCGCTCCCAATGTTTTGGGCGAATTTGAAAAGGAAAGGAAAATATTTAATATGTCCCAAGCTTTGTTCCTGTATCATACGAATTTTGATGATCAACCTCTGGAATATACTGGGTGATTCATACCTGGTTGAACAAAATGAACAGGCGTTTACAGCAATATGTTGTGGTTAAAAATGCGAAGTAAAATTTTTGCAGATTAGGCTTCGTTTCCAAGTTATTAGACCTCAAAGTTAGAAAATATCATATTTTTTAATTATATATTTTTCCAACAAAACGGATTAAATTAAAACAACAAGAACGATAAAAATAAAATAGATGTAGGTAAAAATTTACAATAAATGCTCAAAAAGACCCCCTTGAGCGCCGACGCTCATAGTTATCAATTTCTGCTACATAAAGCAATTTTATAAAATGCCCCCATAGATCCATTCTAAATTTTTTCTAGGTAACCTTGTCTGCTTCAATCATTCGCCACGTTTCCGTTCCATACAGAGCAATACCTTTAATAATGCTGTAGATAATGTATTTCCTTCTTATAGTTATTTCCTTATTCCACCATATTGCAGTTTTTTATCGCCCTTGTCCAAGTATTTCTTTAATTTCATATTGGTCTCGTCCGTCTTGTGCTATCTTAACCCCCAAGCAATTGTATTGGTCGCATATTGGTATTTTCTCAGTGTTTCCTCTATAAAGTTCCCCCGAATTACTTCCTATACACAAATACCTAGTTTTGATCAGATTTATTTATAGTCCCACACTTTCGTATTCCCCTTTTATTTTACGCGTCATGTACTCCAAGTCCTCCTTGTCTTGTGCTAGGAGAACCTGATCGTAGAGTATATATGATTTAATTATTTATTGGTATGCCGATAACTACGCATTTCCTTTCCAGCTTTTAATTGCGTGTACGACGTAGAATTTAAAAAGAGTGGGGGAAAGGCAACCCTGCGTGAAGCATGTTTTTATCTTCAGTCCTTTGGTTTATAGATAATAAATTTAGTAAAAATTGTTGGACTTTTCTAATCACATATAGCAATTTTGCATTTAGTTCGTTGCCATTATGTTCTTCAAGTATTTTGTGATCTGCTCGTGCTTCATCAACTGTTCCTCTACGCGACCAACATATGCCCATCACTACACTACCTATTATTAATTCTCCCACTGTTGCCTATGCGCGCACATAGTGTGATACCAAGTCATTCGACCGCATATAAAAGTTTTTATTATGAGTGCTTGTTGTTCGTATGCTGGATTTAAGAATACAGCTCCAATTGCTGCTTTGCCCAAAATTTGTATGTATTAATTTTAACTAATTTGCACGTTGCTACCTTACGCATTTTGTTGTATTTTTTTAAATAAGAAAACATGTTATTTTATATAAGTATAAATTATTAATATTGAGCTATCTGCTAGCCTTTGAATCATTTATAAATTGTTTTTATGAATTGCGAGACAAGCTTATCGCCCTTATTTCTTGAAAAATTCTTTTATGTAACTTGTAGGGCACCGTTATCAATTGTTCCGTTTGTAAATATGTTATTATATATGTATTAAGCGGTGTTCCAGATGATAAATTGGCGGGACATATTTTATAACAAATTGTATTTTACTGTCTTTAATTTAATATTAACTGTTTTTATTTGATTCTATTGTACAATTCGTTTAACTGCTAAGGTTCATTAAAGAACTTTTCGATTTACAAATATCCCCGTAACTAGGAACTGCGTTAGCGGCAGGTAGCTTAAAGGTCAAGTTTGTTTATTTCGAATTTTCATACCTGTTGTCGGATGAAAAATTACCGAAGGTGTGTCTGCGACGGTATACGATCTGTCATTGCGCTGGCCACGCAGGTTTATATTTGATACCGAGACTGAAGCGGTAAGTCTTCAGTAACAGTTTTAGTATATTTTTATGGCTGCTTATGAACTATTACTGAAAGGAATGCAACTTGGAAAATTCGAAATTTGTAGTATCTTCTTCATTCAGTTCTTAAAGTTGTAAAAATCATAAAAACGAGTATGATGTAATTGCATACATAATTACGTTTAGTCCTTTAGGATTCATTTACCGCATATCCGCAATCACTAATTTATTGTTCTAGCACTTTGAAACTTGATTCCGCAGCTCATTTATTTAACTTTAGGGCAATTTGTGCGAAAAGCTCCATAAGTGCCGGACTTGTCCTCTGAACTTTAATGGCGGTAATCATTAAAATTTGTAGCTCTAATCATCAATTTGACTCCCGTATTCAAATAAAAAGTGCCTGACAGGACCGTCAGCTGCGTGACAGGACGGTGAATAGATCATCAGCAAGCTTCCACAATAGTTTTTGCCTAATGAACCGATTTCTTTTCACGGTAGCCTTTGAAATGATGTGTTACGAAATATTTTTTATGGCAGCGCAAATGACCGCAAACGGAGTACAAGCAATTTTGGTTAACAGATTTATCATTCGGATAAAAACTCTGCCAGGTGCATGAACTTGGCAGTCGAAATTGTTTCGCCCGTTGTAATTTTCGTATTAGAGCCGCTATTTTCTAATGAATATGTCTTTAAATTTAGCGGTATATTGCCTTTGTTGCGAGTAATTTATCAGTTTGGTAATTACTCGAATCGCTTTTTGAAAGCTCTGAAAAGAACTTAGAGAACGCCATTCAGCTAAACGCCGACGTGTTTATTTATAAATTTCGCTGCTTGCATCAATGACGGACACGTTACACTCTTTACAAAAATAAATGGCATTTTAAAGCGAGTAGGGGCCATTGTGGCCGTAATTGGGGCCGTTCTTGCTTTGATGAACTTCTCACGCTTGACAAGCGGCGACCGATTTTTGGGACCGCGCAACGGCTCTTTGAATTTTTAATTCGGCATTCTGAAGTCAAAGGTCCCGTTAAGGCATAAAGCCAATATGGGACCCATTTCCGGATCCCCATTTTCGCCAGTTATTCTTAATGTGTGATTCGGTTAGTTTTTGTTCGGCGCTATTAAAAATCTCATTCACATACCATAACGTAGGCGTAATAATTTCATATGCATGGAAATAAACTGCATATATTTTATTTTAATTAACAGTTTGGTGTCCACAAAGTTAAATATATTACCCGCTTAATACGTATTACGTAAATCACTGTCCATTTATCATAATCATAATTTTATTCAAAGCGCGTGTTCCGAAACAATATGCAAATATCTCCCGTTTACACTTGTTAAACATGCAATAAATAACTTTCTAAAGTGTATTCTGCTAATAGTTTTTTATTTGCGAGAAATAATCGCGAAATATCATGACGTTTGTTAGGCATTTATTAATGGACGCTACACCTTGCTCAGCACTATTCTCGCTTAATTATGATTCTGTTGCAATCAGGATTAAAAATAAAAAATGCGGAAGTTACGATACGTACGCCTATTACCCGACAGGACAAATTTTGATGTAGCTGTCACATCTTAAAAACTCTCACTGTACAAATTATTATCCCCGGGTACACTATAGATTGTACTAGGTAAAAATGATGTCCAAGACGAGATTGGTAAGAAAAGAAATGGCATTTTAACAGAACGAAAGCAAATACGTTTATCGAACGGAGAACGACACAAAAACGCGATATTAAATTGATCTAATAAGACACATACACTAGAAACAAAAAATTACAAAACACTTTACAAATACAGAGATCAATTCACAGATTTTGTAAGACTTACACTAACAGCACCCTACAGTAAACCTCCACGTTTTCATGGATTACCAAAGATACCCAAACCAAATCTACCACTTATAGTTAATTCTATAGGTTTATCGTGTTACAGTTTAGCTAAATATTAACTTAAAATATTTAATCCTATATCAGGAAACATACGTATACATTAAGAACACATCATATTTTCTTGAAAAATTTAAAGAAGAAAACATAAACACACAACACTTAATGGTTAGTTTTGATGTAGTTAGTTTCTTAACCAATGTACCAATAGCCAATCACTAAACATCATAAAACATAGACTACAAAACGATAACACCATTATGGAACATTTAACACTATGCCTTAAAACAACATACTTTCAAATAAATAATGAATTTTACCAACAAGATTTCAGCAGGGTTCTCCTTGATGTTCCATTGTTAGTAACATTTTTATTGAAGATTTTGAACAACATATCTACACATGTACAAACAAACCAGTAGTTTGGTGGAAATATGTCGCTGATGTTTTTGCAATTTAACCTCATGATATGAGGTGGACACATGTTAACAGCAAAGAAACCTCTGTCAAATTTACATTAGAAATAGAGCAACATAATCAGTTATCTCTTTTTGATACACTAATCACACGCACAATAAATACCTTAAGAAAACTATCACTAATAGGTAGTTATTGTAACTCCAACCATCATAAAAACATAAAGACAGGTGTTGTATAAAGTCGCTAAGACAGAGACAAAGCTATTTGCCTTAATAATATAATTTTCAAAAAAGAGAAAGAATTTATTATATAGACATTGTTAAGCTCCAAGTTGCGTCACCTATAATTTTTATGTTTATAATTAAATTTAAATCAATTTAATTGCCCTATTTTTTAATGTTTTTATAATTAAAATTATTTTCTGCTAGCCCCAGTAGATACACTTGACTGAAAATCAGATCGGATTGTTTTTATCTAGATTGCTTATATTCTGAAATTTGATGTTCCTATTTTAATTATGACAACTCAAAAACTTCTGTCAGATGATACTTCAAACTAGTTTTGAAAATTCAATTTTAAATACTTCATCGTTACATTGGTCATACGACAATCTTAAATAGTAAGTACTTCCTTAATTAAGATTAATTCATTTTAATCTGTATTTTCTTTCAGTTCATATTTTTAATACTTGGATTCTGTTACCTTTTATTGAACTTAACACTCTCCTCTGCCAAAAACCAATTAGTCCAACTCTGCAACTGACCACGCCACACAACTGCTCCACTCAAAGCCACGGTGAAGGCCTCAACCGACAAGCAACTGCCAAAATGTCCAGAATCAGGATCCAAGTCAACACAGGAACCTAGTTTGCCACAGGAATCAGCATCTACAGCTTCACCACAGTACAGATCCAAATATACTTCAGTCGTAGCTGCGTTACTTTAATGTTCAACCCAAATAACTCATATGAAGTCCGGTACAACCTAGCACCAAGAATCTTGACCAGAGACAAGCCACCAGATATCCCGAAACGTTGTGTGATATATACCCTAGACAGTGGAAAAAGTCCGATAAAATATATCATAATAGACCACTACCAAAGAATGGCATTCAGAGAACATCACAAGCCCCACAAATATGCTCACTCTGCTAATGATATCTATGTAATCTTCTTCACTAGTAAATCGTTCCTTGTTATCCAATTCAATCGATGCAAATGTAATTTTACAATAAACTCAATTCAGCATTCCCTTCCCTTTATTTCCCTTTGTAGATTATTACTGTATTAGTTTGGTATTCTCACCATATTCTTTATCTTCATCCTCTATACTTTTAACATTTTACTTTTTATTCTTTTTACAGCACGGCAATTTTATTTCAAATTTTAACCCTTTTATATACCAAACATGTTTTAAAAAAGTAACAAACGACTTCCGAGATTGGGCCCAATCCCGAAAGTCGTTTGTTACTTAATGACAACGGCCGTGAAAGCCTCAGAAATCATGTTTTAAAAACTTTAAAAAAAGCTTTATTTCTTAATTTCAAATTGCAAAATTGTATTGCATGATTTTCGTTTCAAATTTTTTTTATTATCAATAAAAACCATATCCTTAGCGATCTAGCTTATTTTTCCAGTCTAAGCTTTATTATTTGATTAATGCCTACTATGTTCAATAGTATAGTTCGAAAAAGTATTTGTCATTAATTTCCAATTTTATTTCAGATATTAAATTAAGTTAGAATCCTACTGTTTCTCAATTAGCTTCATTTAATTAAATTATAAATTCTCTATTTTCTTTCTTTTCTAAATATATCTTAATAATTATGATATGAATTTCACATCTAAATTCATCTTTATGATTTTTAATTGCTGTATTCTTTTAATCTTATTAAGCTGATTTTTAGACCCCTGTACCAATATCATAACAATATGTTTTAAAACATAAAGGCTATCCTAACTGTCTTGTTTGAAACATCTTCAATAAACGAAACAATACCACGCACATAAATAGAAATGACACTCAAAAATATAACTCTCATTATACCTTATATTCTAGACATGTCTGACAAAATTAGACAAATTGGACATAGATCTCGTGTTAGGACGGTAATCAAAACGATCAATACCTTGCGGTCAGCGCTTTCCAAAACTAAACCGTTCAACAAAGAACAACGTTAAAAAATGGTGTATATAGTATTCCCTGTGAATGCGGGAAATATTACATCGGTGAAACAGCCAGGTGTTTACAAGTTAAAGAACAAGAAAATATTATTAAAATATGTCTGTTTGACACATCTAAACTTGTAGAACATGTTTGAAATAACAACCACAAGATACAGCTGCATAATACAACGATGTAAACTAAACGTAAAATTAAAGAAACGGCATAAAAAATCTTTCTTGATATTCTTAGACAAAAGTTACTGTCGATTCTTAAAAATCAGATCAAGTAGGTATAGGTAGCGAACCGTTAGTGTCAACCATTTCATTGTGAGTCGACCACTTCTCAGTTCCAGTGAAACGCTATGTTTTCTCTATTAATTTTTAGTGTTGATTGTCCATTTGTTGGTAACGAGGGCAGATTGTTCCTCGATATGTTAGACATTTAATAGTTTGAATTTTGGAGGGTGGCGAAATTCACATAGAAAACATGGATTACTTGATTAATTGATCGTCGATATCATCGAAGGTAAGGCTTATTTCCCTACAGCAGTGTGATAAATAACCCGTGAAAATGTTAGAACAATCACATGAAGATTAAGTAACAGTTCAGTAAGTGTCAGTTCAATAAGAACTGTTGTATGTTAAAGAACTATCAAATAAATTTTCGCGGAAAAATTAACATGGGCAAAAGCTTAATGAACCAACTAACTCAAGTTTGGCTAAATTGCTACATCGCTACACACAACAAAAATTAGACTCATCTAATTTTCTTCATCTTCCTATATGATGCAGAACCCTGTTTCTGAGATGCTGTTAGAGGCGTATCCTGCGCATCTCGTGGACAATACTATCCGAACATCTCCATCCTCCAGCAGCTGAAAATAACCAGAATACTATCTTCTAGCTGCTTGCAGCGCGTACTGCAGTTTGCTGAACATATTGCAAGACGTTCAGGTGAAAACCTTGAAAAACTTATAGTATCCTTGAACGTTGAGGGATGGAGGAGTAGACGGCTTTCTCCAACTCGTTAGACTAATCAAGTACAACGTCTCACTGATAGTTCCTTCCGAGATTCAGCAGCTTGTTAATGGAATTGAGGAAAATCACGATCCTTAGGAACAAGGGAACGATTAATGATGATGAAAAAAACTTAAAGTAGGTATATAAAGTGAGGTTAAATGTTAACAGTTTCATAAAAAGCACGTTAGAAGAGTTGCTTGATTGCAATTTTCCTAACTTGGTACAGAACTTCGGGGCACGTGAAGTTAGTCCGTAGCTGAGTTAAACAGACATTATATGTTGAAACGGGTACCTGGCATCCATTGTTTGGATTGTTCTAATTATGTGTAACCATTCTGTTGGAGAAATCACTAGAAAACTTATATCCTGAAGTAGATAAATCAGGTTATTTACATATAGCTAATTTGTGTTTGCATGCGTTTTTATTGTCAATTAATCTTAACTACTGTAGTTTAGCGTAATGAAAAGTGCACATACGACACTGTTCAGTATGTGAAACGTTCGATTTTGTATGTACAGCGATAAACGGATTTTCAATCACGGGCTCGGAATACTTAAAACCAAAGCATGAAGCTTCAGCACTTTCCTGCGACTCACAGTGTCGAATCGCCATACGGCGAGCGAAATAAGAAGCGGATTGAAAGCCTCACAATAAATAAAATTTGCTGCCAATAGTGCTTGTGTGCCACAAGCCAGTGTTGATACTTCAAGCGTCATTTTAATCGTATATGGAGCAAATACACATTGCGAAAGCACCAAGGGTTTTCGTGAAGCTCCATAGTTAACTCGCAGGTGATTTCCCCGCAGAATTTGTGGTAGATTTACACACTACAAGTTATTCAAGGGATGATGTGATCGAGTTCGACTGCTGCTCAACAGCTCTCAAACCACGAGTTTCAAATAACCTCATACAGGACATGTTGGCAGTTCAAGCGATAAATGTTCATTTCAGGCTGTGCGAAAATTGCGCCAACGTAAAGGAATGTGCTTCATAGAAAAAAATAAATACATATGCGAGTTGCAAAGCCGGGTGTTTATGCACAGAATCCCAACCTGCGGCTTGGGATTAAGATTTTCGTGTGTACTGCGGGAGTTAGACGAACAACAGGGCAAGTAATTTACAAAAATATTAAGCTGACGAAAGGTCTCATTTGAATGTAATATCCCAACGCAGGGGCTACCAAACGACTCATTTCAGTATGGCTCACAATGGTGGGGCTCGAACCGCAGCTTAGCGAGAAACTGGATTTTAATATTCATCTATAAAGAATGACCTCTGATGGATAAGAAGAAAGCAGATTGAAAAAATGTACGCTTAGTGTGTTTATACTGACTGATGCAGGAGAAATTGTGGTTGTGATAGCTAGCTCCTTTGAGCTGTTATTAGAGTAGTATCCAAGCAAGGATAACAATTTTATACAGAAAGTGATATCTAGAGACCGCTGCGTATTTTAGCACTACAAGTGTTTTTTATATTTACCTCTCTAGTTAGCAATGTGACAGCAAACTAGAAGAATATTCCAAAATGTTTAATGAAAATGGCAAGAGGAGATTCTAAGTTTGTACCAAACATGTACGGTTCTATTTGCAGTATTCGGCTTCTATTTTCATAGTACTAGTACCGTAACAATGTATTATCTGTCGATACCTGCTTTTAAACCGATCAAACTGGATGTTGCTAATAGTACAACAGGATGATTAAATTCACATGAAGTTCTCCTGGTAAAACAAAGGCATCCACGTCATGAGCTGAAAACCTACACATTATTTAACGTTTTTGGCAACGATACACAAATTCCGCGAAACAATAGGAATTCACTGCCGGTAGTCTAGTAAATAGAGACCAAAAGAAGGGGGTTACCTTACAAAAGGTCCGGTAGTTCAAAATTTTTGATATGTTGTCTAGGATGGTTAGTAAGTGTTTAAAACTCAAAATTCACAATTTCTCCCCTCCACGCTCGCCGTCATCTTGAAAAACCGGAAAACATCGGCACTTTCTTCAGATTTTCGCTTATATCATCTTTTAGCTACAAAAGAGTTCTACTAAATGCTGTAGAGAACAAAATTTCCTACATTTTAGGTTTTAAATTTTATTTCTAGGACTAATAGTTACGGAAATGTGCACTTTTTAAAAACTTTTAAAAATCGCACTTCCCCAAAATTTGTCAAACTTCTAACTTTAGGACGCCGTAATTCAGTTATGGCCTATTCAAACATAGCCACAGACCAAGCTTCCGAAGATGCTGACAGGTTGATAGCTGCCACAGCTAAATCTCTTTTCCCCAAGTACGACGTCGTCGTCATTTTCGGGGAAGACATTGACCTACGCGTCCTGCTGACTGGCACAACACCTGCGGTCAACAATGTCTACCTCAAAAAACCAACGAGAGGGAAACAGCCAGACGCAATCTACTTCGCCTCCTCCTACAAGCACAACTCCAAAGGTTATATCTTGCTCCTGCATGCAATATCGGGCTGCGACACCACTTCAAACATTTTTGTGTTTGAAAAGAACCAATTCTGCCAACTTTTTAGGTAAGGCCCATCAGTGCTGAAGCAGGCGGAGAGTTTCGGGGACTCTGCTGCCACGCCCCAAGAAATTTCAGCAGCAGGGGTGAAAACCTTCGTATCCCTGTATGGTGGCAGTAGAGAACAGTCGTTGAGCTCCCTTCGCCACGGCAAATGCAAGACCAGTACCAACAAGCTCAATCTGGCTAAACTACCTCCGACTACTGACACAGCACATTTCCACTTCCTGAGGTCATACCACCAGGTCATGGAGTGGATGGGGATTGTCAAACACCCGATCGAATGGAGCTGGTGTAGAAGAGCTCGAGGAATCGAGCCCATCAGGATGAGTAGAGACGCTGCTCCCCTAAACCTGCTCAAGACCATCTCATATAGATGCACAACTGGCTGTATGGGGGCGTGTGGCCGTAGAAAGGCGAGCCTCAATTGTTCCGCTCTTTGCAAATTCTGTGCTGGCCAAGAATGTGATAACAGGAATGAGGTCATCGTCGACGACGAAGACTATGCGATCTAGTAACTTTGCTATTTGACGAAAATGAAGACCCGGACTTCATTAACTCACCCCCTACGAAACGAGCGAAACGCATTTAATTTTTTTTTCAGCTTTTAGTTCAATTACTACCGATTTTTGTGTGATTAGTATTGCCTTTTGTTCTCACTTTGTGTAAATAAATGCATCTTTAAAATCACCAGTAGGTATTCAAGTGAAATAGTACCTGCCTCATGAGCATTGCGCTGTAACGTGTAAGAAACCTAGTAGGGTTAGTATACACTCCAAATTCAAGTAAAACTGGAAAGTAATTAGTGAATTTTTTTAAATACAATGTGGCGTCACGATTGGAAAAAAAGCAATATTAGGTTGTCTTTATTTTTTTTACCCACCACTCCGTAGGATTGGTTAAAAAGATGTACATGCGTTTTGTAAGTAATTAAATTCCCTACAAATTTTATTCTAATACTTGTTTCCCTAGAATAGGCTATAACAGAATTACAGCGTCCTAAAGTTGGAAGTTTGACAAATTTTCGGAAAGTGCGATTTTTAATTTTTTTTAAAAAAGTGCATATCTCCGTAACTATCGGTCCTAGAGAGAAAATTGTAGTCAATTTGATTTTCTACAACATTGAGTAGAACTCTTTTCTAGCTAAAGTGCACCAAAAAGAAGATATAAGCAAAAATCCGAAGAAAGTGCCGATTTTTTTCGGTTTTTCAAAATTGCGGCGGGCGCGGAAGGGGCGGGATTGTGCATTTTGCATTTTAACCACTTACTAACCATCCTAGACAACGTATAAAAAATTTAGAACTACCGGACCTTTTGTAAGGTAACCCCCTCTATTCACTGGACTGCGAATAAAGGCATCACATTTTTGGGTAATCCTAAGAATTACAAACATAAACAAAGGTACAAGTTTTAAAAAGAAAGTTGCAAGGGTGAAAGCTGCAAGGGTAAGGTATGTTTGACTGTAAAGATTTATGTACTCTCATTTGAGTAAAATAGTGGATCCTTTGTGGGAACCCAAAAACGCTGAAGAAAATAAGTACTCCAGATAAGTTTATCCGATGAAACATAACTATATTGCAAAAAGAACAGGTAAAGCGACCATTAGCCAGTAAAGAAAAGTATCAATGCGTTTTAAAACTCTTTGAGTTAAATAGATAGCATACTGATATAGGTTCATTTGAAGGGGACTTCTTTCACAGATTAATAAAGCTTTACAGAGTATAGTTAAATCGATCTTTTCAAGAAAATGATGTGCATGAATAGACATACACAACATACAATTTCAATTAAACAATAAAGCTGTTCTTTGCATATACATTGCTGAACGGAAGGGACTACTACATTGCATTGTAGTACAATACACTAAGCTTATAAATGTTTGTATTTATCAATAACATTAAATATTGTAGTGTGGACTCCCTTAAAATCTGTCTTAGAGATTGTAAATTATCACAAAAATAATTTTATACAGGTAAATGGAAACCATTCCTTGATATTTCTTCTTTTCTTTTTCATTAATCAAACACTTCGTTTGTTTCAATAATATATTCAAACTCTGACATGTTTCGTTCTTTTTACCATCCTCAAAAAGTTCCTTGTCAAAACTAAATTAGATACCTATTGGAATAACAATTTATGATAGCATGTTACAAAATCGACCATTTAACAAACCTCAGTCATTGCTACTATGTCTTAAAAAAGTAGACAACACAAGATGTTTAAGTTATTAAAAGTTTCTTCTTTTAATGGTAAATACTACTCCACATTCTTAACCCATTTTTCCAGAAGCTCGATTTCAGTGATTCGGTTCATTCAGGATATATCCTCAAAATCGAAAATGCTGATTTTCAAAGATTATTGCTGCTTTAAAGTACATCGATTTGAAAGTCTACGCCTCCAAGTCATTTATATAACAACGTGGTAATCGTATTATTTTAATAACATTAATCGGTATACCATTTTTACGTTTCTGCTAGAGGGAACCTTTCAACTTGATAATGGCATTTCATTTTCTTGTTTGATTACTAGTCTCCTACATTCGTGTATCTGGATATTTACAACTGGAGGTACTTGTACTTCATATTCCTGATGTTAAGGAATCTCGTGGGAAACATTGAATTTCATCTTTTTAAGGTCAATTTACAAATCATAATTTACTTAAAATGAGTTATGTCGACCTGGCACGTACTGTAGGTTCGTCAGATTATTTGATCAAATACCAATGTTATCTGTTTTGTTCTCTGAATGTCATTTTTTGGCAGTGGTCTATTATGATATGTTTTTCGGACTTTTCCCACTGTCTAGGGTGTAAATCACACAACGTTTCGGGAGTCCTGAGAAGGACTAACCAAGAACACCTGAAGACGGGAGTAGATCAAGACTCCCGAAACGTTGTGTGATTTACACCATAGACAGTGGAAAAAGTCCGAAAAACATATCACCAATGTTATCTCTTTAACGCAAGTACTTACTTATCTAGCTGTTGATAGTTAAAATTGCTTTTTCTTTAGACAACGCTTGTTCAAACACAGCTTTTCTTCTTCCTCTTAATATACGCTGAGAGCCTGTTATTTCCACACATTGAGTGCGGTTTTATAAGCCATCTTAAGCCGCGGCCGGGGTAGGTGGCTAGCCTAACCCCTTGAATTAAAGAAGAATGCCCTCACAGGGGTCACGACCACCAAAGAAGTTCGTATGATGGCCGGAGAGCGTTTGATGTTTCGAAATTCAACCCCTAAAGGGGTAAAATGGCGGTTCCAATTTTGTATGAAAAAATAATATTAAATAGACATTTTGACTTGAAACTCCATAGGAGTACTCCTAAAAACAAATAAGCAAACACGTATTTCGTGATTTTCCGAAAATCAACCTTTTATGGGGTGAAATGGGGTAAATAAGCCTAAAATTTGATATGGGTGTCGTTATTGAGTTTTTTTGGGACGTTGATTGCTAAAAGGGCATTTGAAATTTGGCAGACAGATTTCTCATAGGGAGTAGGCATCCGCTAAGAAAGTATTTTTGAAAATTCAACCCCTAAAGAGGTAAAAAGGGGGTTGGAATTTTGTAGGATCACATTTTTAACTAAGCCATTCAAAGTTTTTTGGAAATTTGTCCTCTGAAGTGAAAATAGGAGATGACGGGACGAGACGTGACGGGAAGGGACGGGACTGGACGGGATGGGAAGGGACGGACGGGAAGGGACGGGACGGGACTGGGCGGGAAGGGATGGGATGGGAGGGGAGGGAACGGGATGGGACGGGACGGGGACGGAGTCGGGGAAAGGGACGGGGTCGGGGAAAGGGACGGGGACGGGGACGGGGAAAGGGACCGGGACGGGATGGGATGACAGAAAATAATTAGTCATTATTTAATACACAAATAACGAACCTCGCGCGTATGAAGTCGCGGGTAACAGCTAGTCTGTATATATTAAAAACGAGAGGAGACAAAATACGATCCTGTCGAAAGATTTATATTTCCTCTGATAACTCATGGTCAACTACAACTTTTGCTACTTGATTTTGGTGTAAATTAAATATTATGTTGTTGTAATGAGAAACACATAAAAAATACATGTAATTTTTGTGACCGCCATCAGTTATTATTAGATTTTTACCACACTCAGTAATTGAACTCACTTGTTTTGGGTCAACAGTGAACTTTGTCTACATGAAGATATTAATCAACGTCTAAAGTAGTACGGCATGAGCCAAAATTTTGGTTATCAGCAAACTTTTTACTGTCTTTATAGAAATAGCGTAATAAATTTCATATCTAATTGCGATTTCGGAGGGGCAGATCTCTTGTAACCAAGGCAGTTCAAGATTTGCAAAGCTTGTTCAAGTATGCCTATACTAGTGATATATTCGCATAAAGCCATTATAAGAACAAAATATTTTTCTATTTATAGCTTCTAGGAGAAATTGCAAGCCATAGGGAGCTCTTAAGATTCGAAAATCACAAGATAAGCTGTAAAATACTATATTCAACAACGCAAAAGGATACCTTATAATAATCACTCACAATCAGCATTGAAAGATGTAAGCACGTAAATTTACAGAAATGTATAGAAGTGATTACGAGTATTAGAGCAATTAACTAAAATATTAAAAAGTATTTCGTTTTGACGAATTAAATAACTTGATACTTTGTTAAATACAATTTCTTATTGCAACTGCAGTAGATTTTTTTACACTCCACAGTTCCTTTGACGATTCTAAAAATATTCTATAAAACGGACCAGTTCCCTTGAACTGCCGCTGTTATATGGCTGACAATATAAGATTTCTAAGGATCTAAGGACTATTGTTAGAAGACCGGGCGCAACACAGCGTCGCTAACTTCTTTAATCTCTGAACTTCATATGGCACTTCAAAGTAAATCGGGTAGCGAGTTGAGAATACCCTTTTGCGTTCAATGGGGCTCACTAGCTAATCCGTGGTGGCAGGGATGGGTTCCCAATAATTTATATACTAATTTAAAAAGGCGCTACCAATTTAATTAGTACATCAATTCGCAAACTTAATTGAAGGTTCTGTTATAATCTATTGTGAGTTACAATGACTGTTTCTCTCCCACACTTTAAGCCAATCTTTTAAATTTCAGAAATTTATCCAATGAGATCCCAATTATGCCATAATTTTGGATAATTTGCACTAGTGCAATTGCCTGGTCATCTATTTAGTGACACGCATGAATGGATTAACAAGACTTACAATGTCCCTACCTACTATATTGGGAAACCACTGACAAGGAAACGGGCTTAGAAAGATTAGCGGGGAAAGAAGAACCTGTTAGGTTTTGTTCGGGGTATATTCTGCAAAATACCCCTCTTACATATCAAATCGACTCGAATTTTGTTTATCGACAATTTGTCATGTACTCGGGATATTGCTAATGAAGTTTGTATCCTTAATTGTAGATAGTTATTTATGATAATAACAAAAGCGAGTGCGATGTAATTCAAGCGATATTTATTTGCATCGACACAAGTAAGTAGACAATTTAATAACCCATAGTGTAATTTTTGAAACGTCTTTGTGGTGCTTCAATAATTATGCTATTTTTTAGGTATTTCGCCACACTACAAAATTAAAAATATTAAAACATGGACGTTGCGGAAAACAAATATACTTCCGTTATCAACATTAACTAATTAAATTAAAAATCAATAAGAACTTAGCTTATTTTATTGGAGATCTACCCGAATTCGACTAATCTCCCCAATAAACAGCGTGACCCACCAGGCGACTACTTGATTACATCTTTGAGAATGGATAGCTAACTAGTATTTAAATCAACTCAATCCGTGGACACGCATTCGTCTTTGCTTAGTAAAATATATGCAGTTTCTTTGATTTTACGTCTAGTTGATATCGATTCTTAGATAAACCCTTTGTGTTATGCCAATGTATTTTATGGATGCTATTCCAAGCATGATCTGCTATTTTACATTTGTCAATCTTGCCAAGCTGTCATGATCAGTAGCTATGAGAACTAAAACAGCAAAATGGCAACGACATGCTCGTGACCAAATCACAAATGGAAGTGGACGATTCCCGCGCATTTTACAGCTACTTATATTGTCTGACTCGGAGGGCGTAGCCGAGGGCCATTTAACTTAATGGCTGACGGCCATTTAGCTTCAATAAATCACTCAAGACTGAAGAAAGAATGCGTCCACCGTCTTTGTTCAAAAGTTTATTATTTCGGTTCTTAAAAATGGCCAAGCTTTCAAAAGAATTTAGTTGCTTTGTTGAAGTTGAAGAATACTCGATTTTTCGAATCTGTTGCATCTAAAATGAGCTATATGCTCTTTAAACTTAGTACCAAAATTACGACGTGTTTGCCCAATATATTTAGACTCACAATGGGAACATTTAATTTCGTAAATTCCAGATTTCTCGAAAGTCTTTTGGACCATACACAACTATATGGCCCGATTCTTTAAAAATTTTTGCTAGGCCCGTTGTAGCCGGGTGAAACGGCATTTTGATGTACTTGGGTCCTTCACTTCTAAGGCTGACGAGAGTTGTGGAATTTCGAACGTGAATTTTTGTTTTTTGTTTCCTAATCAAATTGTCGATAATATTAGAAGGAAAACCATTGTACACAGCGATGCTTTTTATAGTCGGAAGTTCGGTGGTATACCGATCTTTGTTTAAAGGAAAGGAAAGTGCACTAAAAACTTTAGAGCAGCCATTTCGTGTTGAAAACAATGATTTGAATCCGCTAAAATGAATCTGTTTACATTGGTTTCTTTTCTATAAATATCGAATTAGAACTTATTTTTATCGCTTATTATTAAGGTATCTAAAAATGGCAGTTGTCCTTTGTTTTCCATTACATATATGAATTTTGTGCCAGGAAATTTGGAATTTAACTAATTAAAAAATTATCCTTACTACATTTAGATTTATCAAAAAACAGCAAAAATGTCGTCCACATACTTGAACCAAATCCTTGGGAAATATTCTGTGTTATCCTTAAAAGATGATGACAAACACAGGAAATAAAATGCAGCAACAAAGCTGGAATTAAGCAGGCAACAAACCCCGCAACAAAGGTCTTTGGTAATTATCAGCCTACTGATATTTACCCCCAAATATGACCAGGCCCACTAGGTACACAAACGCACAATCTTGTCGCATCACCAATACCTTGAGTTGTATCTATTTCAAAACAACGCCACTCTCATATCAATTTGTCATACTATTGGTGTTTTCCCCTCAAATTCCAACAATACCACCGTATGAATGGGGAAATAAAAATATGAAAGCTAAGCCATAATCGGATTTATAAATCTCGTATACAAAGCACTAGAAGACGAACTTGAAGAAAAATCCCGATGAATCTGTTTGTCGATGTTTTTCTATTGAAAGCGTAGTCACGACGAATAAGTAAAATCATATCATTGTAAAAGTTACCAACATAAAGTGTTAAAATGATCCTAGCATACTCTACATTCCCGGAAGTAAATACACAACCGTCTCAACTCAAACGAGCATATTACGCTTAACTATGCTAAATAGCGCAAAGCAATCCAAACCTTAAGAACGAACGTCTAAGATAAACCAAGGCAAACAAGAAATTACGAACCATTCCATAAGATAAAACAGAAATTAATTCTTAGATGCTAACTGTCGGTTCAAGACACTTTGACGGGTCCACAGCCACTACCAATGCACGCGTTCAACCTAACCAACCAATTTCAAAATCCCCTTTCAAATGTCAAACTAAAATTTACTTGACAGATATTGCAAAACAAATTGATCCAAGTAGCCAATTGACTGTAACACTATAGAAAATTAACGCTTTTCAATTTAAATATAGACTCCTTTCTAGTAATAGGAAACTACAGAACATGATTCAAGTGAGTAGAAAGTAAAGTTGTTTGCTATAAAATCCCGAAAACCTAGAAATAGCGAAACAACGAAAAAATCAAGACATACAATCTGACATAGCAATTCCATACAGGGTTAGTCATGAGTGGGTTACTTCTGACCATAAGTTGAATGCAACCCAAAATACAAAAAACGCCTATCACTTTGTTTTGACACAAACAGACACAACACCTAACCTGCTAATCTCGAATTGGACATAGACTGCCACCAATGACATGTAAACAGAAAGTTGGGGACTTTGATTCGATTTATTAATCATATTAAATATTGTATCAAGTGATAGGCGTTCTTTGTATTTTTGGGTTGCATTCAACTTTTGGTCAGAAGTAACCCACTCATGACTATATGGAATATGAAATTATGCAACATTTACAGGTGTTTTATACTTAACTGGTTACCGTGACAGCTTCTGCATCATCATCATACGCAAATTAGCTCCCATTATTTTTTCAAAATGTTCTATTTAAATCCGCCATTACAATATAAGTTTTGTCAATTATTATACGTATATTATCTTGTAATTGGGAAACTGTTGGGCATTATCATTATATTAAAAAGTCGATGTCATAACTAAAAATATAATATATAGCCACAAATTTGAACAACAATGAATTTGACAACAACGCTCTTTCAATAGTTACAGATATTACACACGTGTCGGTATGTTTATATGCATTTTATCAAATAAGGACGCAACATAAGAATTGCGACAAATAAAGATAAACGAATTTTTAAATGGCATTTACATCGAATCTGTGCTTTAGTACTGCACGGTCCTATAAAATCTGCCACTACGTATGTTCAGATATAAAAAATGCTCACCTATTTTTTTTTATTTAATCCAATATCAATTCTACAAGTTGCCCCTTCGACTATAATTTTAATTTTGTTAGATACAGTGATATTGGAAATAGAAATAAACGCGTAACAAGTTTCATATACTAGTGTAATTCCTATATTGGAAATAACATAAGTTTTATGAAAACACTGTACTTTTGTTTCCTTTATGATATTAGCCAACCTAGTTTCTAACCTAATAATAGCTCATTCAAAAATCACACAGTAGGTTTAATAACTACAGGTCATATCAAACTCGAATATAATGACGGCAAGGTGATTCATTCTCATTACTAAATCCTGGACAGTTTTATATTGTTATTGGAATTGTCAAGCCGATGAAGTGTCGATATCAGTAAATTAATAATAATAAATAAGCTAATGATTTGCCAACTTTTATAAATTTGGCTCAGGGTCAAGCAATATTTGCTGACCGAGAACTTCCTGTACCCTCTTTTCAACTACTATTCTATTACCATCTGATCAGCACCTATTTAGTTATGATTAACGATATATTGTCAAGAACGCAATTACAAAGATATAACAAAAATCACTAAATTGTAGCAGTTAATTGACCAATTCTATATAGCTGTTACGCCAAGTATTTTGATTTGTAATTCTTTATTACGATTCTGAAGGTTAAAATTTGCCTAAGAAACAAATTAATTATTACATGCTGATGAAATTGCATGTGAAAAGTTCTAATAATCGGCAATTAGCGAGTTTAAATATTTTATTATTATTACATTTCAGCTACTACGTCGATGTATATAGTATTTGGTCCTCGGAAGTAAAATCAATTGATTGATTAACCACTAATTGCTGGGAAAATATTGAAGGCTACTACAAAAACTCAACACGATGACTAAAATGAATATTTTTGTCTTCTCTATTTTTTATTATCTTATATTATTTTATTTTTTTATAGTATATTAGACATCAACTATTTTTGTATTTGGCCCTTGCTTTGAATAAATATTTCAAATGATATACCAGCAATCCTTTGAAAAAAGATTATTATAGAAGTTTTGGGAACTATAACAACCGCAACCAATTAAATAAATATGATGAACTTTTTAGCATATACCGTTAAACTAAGAATTATCCTTCATTTTGTGATTCTGTAAATAAACTGAACATGCTTGAACCTTCCACTTTAAGCCAGATAGAAGAAATATATTTACACTTATCTGAACAACTGACAATTTCTATCAAATAATTATTTAGTGTAATTTAGCAACCTCTGAATTGCATGGTACGTTATTTTACGTTTAACATTAACGTCTTTTCAATATTAAAATTAATCCATTTTATAATAAATTGTATATATTAGAAAAATCTTGATGCAAAACCTAATGGAAAATCGATTGACCAGAAGAATTAAGTTTGTTTGTGTTTCGCCAACAATTATTATTAATAATAATTATTATTTATTTATTAACCACACCTTGAAAACAAATTAAAAATTCGTACAGATACTTGATTATTGGGCGATGATGGTTAAAAGGTCCAAATTTAGCATGTTCTTGCAAAAACACGAACAGCTCGTCTACCATGTGGACCTGGCTTAAAACTAAAATGCGCCCATGAAATAGGATTTAATTCTTACATTGTTGTCCATAACAGTGATTACTGGTGAACGTATTGAATAAAACTACGTATTTTACTTATTGACCTACCTATTGGCTTCCTTCTACCACACGGTGCTCTTTTTCCATTATTTCTTGTCTCTGGCACTTATGTTTGCTTGCATCGAGTTGTTTTTTTTTATGTAGCATTTTTATAATTATCCACTTCAGGCTTTCTTGACCGCCCTCTTGATTTCTTCCCAACTGTTTCTGTTTCCCATATTTCATTCTTTATTCTTCTCAGGTGATCAAATTAGCCGTTGCTTTCTTTCTATTGTTCTAGTGTTTTCATTCCGGGTTAGTTTTGATTACTTTGTTACGCACCCTCTCCCTCTTAGTCACCCCATCACCTTTCTCAGATATTTTATGTCGTAGGCTTGTAGCTTACTTTTTAATCGTTTACTGAAAATCCGAGGAAATAAGCATATATCAACGTCGGCACAAATTGTGTTTGAAAAATTGTTATTTTGGTCGTCTTTAAAACTTTTTGCTTTTCTATTTAAAGGATCTATACCTAACTATATAAAACGTAGATATGCCGTTTATAAAAACATGCACATTTAAAATTTTTCATAGTACGTTAAAATAATGTTAATACAAAACTCTTTTAGGTTAGTAGTCGATACTTAACATCGATATGACATTGTTACAACAACTTGATAATGACGTTTTTGCATTACGTTTTTATGTCGTTGATTTTAAATGCTTCTCAGACCTGCAGTTAATGTTAATCGTTGATATGACTTATAAGAACAGGGAAATTTTACATTTTTCATATTACGGTTAAATAGCGTTAATAAAAACGTCTTTTAGTTTAGTAGTCGACTCTTAACGTCGATATTCCGTTGTTACAACAACGTGATATTAACGTGTTTGCATTACATTTCTATGGCGTTGATTTCAAGTGCTTTTTAGACCAGTATTTAATGTTAAACAGACAGACAGGCTGACATAGTCTGACACTAAACAATAATGTTAAATAACTGACAAATGTTTCACCAACGCCTTTGTGCTAGCAGGTCGTTGCCCATATATTCAAACACAGTGCGCGCAGAACAACAGAAAGCTTGCGTGCGAATAATTATTTAGCCTCTATTCCCATAGTAATAGTCGTTGTCAAATGATCTAATTTGCTTTGATTCTCTCACTTTGAGTAGTTATTGTCGTTTGCTGTTGCACAATGGGCACCTGCTACTCTCCACGGCGATGCTTTCGCTATCGTGTCACTCAATGGGGCTGCCTCTTCCTTTGTCGGCTTCCAGGCTCTAAAACACCCAACTGCAACGTGTATAGGAGTGCAACTCGCTCTGTGCCGCTTAACGGTTACTCTTTCACCAATTGCCTTCGTTTATAGTTCTTCAGCAATCGTACAAACTGTACTGGTACTAAAATGACTGATTTTAAAGTATATTATATGTTTGATGTGCAACAACAATGTTACTATAGGAATTGTTGAACTTCTATGTATTAGCATTTCAGAAAACTTGGCCAATGGTACATTTTTGAAATGGGGTTTTAATGCTAACTGTCACAACAGTCAGTAAAATTTTTAGGAGTTTAAGGAAAAAAGAGCATATTTTATATGGAGCTAAAGTTACTTTTTGCAGTTCATCTGCGGTTGGACCCGCTACGCGTCACTTTAGTTCTTTATACAATAATCTACAGGTTTAGTACTACGTTTTTGTGGCTGCTAAGGCAATAGGATACGATAAAAAGTGATTCTCCGAAGGTAAAGAATTATGAATAAGGACTATATTATTCTGAATTTCTAATCATTTACACTTCTGTATTGACGTACAATCGCTGTAATTTTGAAATATTTTTAAGTGTGTGAACACAATATGATGTTCACTCACACTGACGATTTTATTAGAAAATGTGGTCGTAATAATTTACCTTACATCATTTTGACACAAGGGAATAGAAACATCACGGCGGTTTACTCATTCAATAGTTTCTTTAATTTTCTACAATCGAATAAAAAACATTTTCTCTTAATCATTGAATTTTTTTCTATGGTCTTAAATAACTACTTTGTTAACCAATCATGGTAAAGATCTGCAATTTCTTTATTTACCATAGTTATTTACAGCCTTCATGCAGTTCCCATAAAACTTAAAAGGTCTGAAACAGCGGGCTATTTTCTATAAAACAGTCCCTGCATTTTCAAGAAAATACAGTAATTACTGCAAGCAAACGCAATACCTAGAGGTGCTTTCTCGCCATGCCAAATTCGCATCCGCTACACAGCGCATCGCGGAGTGAAATAGCTTAAATTTGACTAAATTAATGTGCGTTACTTGACCTAAGTTCGCAGTTCCGCCAACGCAGTGCTACTCATCATCTTTCACTAATCTGTAATTTGCCTGCTATCCTCTGCACATTTTCCCACGACACCTTGCAGCTTACGCACGGCTTTGATTTCTATTTAATACGGCCGAAATTGCTGTGCTTCCTCCAGTACGCCATAAAACACTAATCCCCTTAAAATTGGGTAACTGCACAAGCAGATTGAATCCGATAAAATGCCTTGCAATTGAAAATCTTGTTCATAAGACACTCAGGGAATTTTTTAATTCGTAGCAGTACTACGCCGTTAGTAATCTAACGTTCAGTTCTGGCCATGGAAGAAAGCAATACTAAAAACAATATTGTTCTTTTGCTGATAAATAGTAAAAAGAACAATTCGGTTTAACACTTTAGAACTTGTCACGGAGTTTTCAACATTTTGAATCCACTTACAGGGTAATGAGCGTATTTTGGTTTACGATTTCCAAAAGAAATATAAAGAAGCCAGTAAGATTTAGAATTAATTTAATAGTCAATCATATTGAAAATACTAACGATAAGTGAAACAAGACTTTGAGTGCACGCCGGTAATTGACGAAGCTAAACTACAACATTTGAATAACTACAATAATATAAGGTTGTCTCATTACATCAGACTGGGATTAGTATCGAAAGACCGTCAAATTTGAATATACCAAATATCAGTATTCAGAGCCGCCGATTAAGCGGAATAGAATCAAGAAGAAAAAGATAGGGCTTTCTATGAAGTAAATTTGTCGGAAAAAAGATGAGATGGTGCAAACACTTTATCGATATTTCGGTACACTGCCATTAACTTCGGAGTATATAATTATTTTACTATGAACGGCAACAACTTTTAGATTCTATCCCCAAATCAAAATTTCTCAGGAACTCTCATCAGCTTCAAAACGTACCAAACAAAGATTTACGCTACATAGAGATATCGAAGGGCCGACTAGCTACAGTGAAGACGCAGCGGCGTGCGGTTCTTTTCTATAATTAGCAAACGCTGTTCAAATTTCAGGGAGCGCCAACAAGTCTTTTACAACCGATAAGTGTATTACCTTACAAGACTTCTTAAACTCACTAAAGTACTGTATCCAGCCAATTCGCTACGACCTGAAACTGAAACGGAAACAATTGCTTCCATTAGCAATACACAGAAACATAGCAAACATGAACAGAGTTATTAATTAACTACACTAAATATATTACAAACTGTTACATTCGTTAATTTCAGCAATCGTATAACCCACAAGCACGACCCGCCCTACACGGGAATGCCGCAAATACAGCACACTAATTACAGAAGTTTAGCTAGGACATGGAAAAGTTCAACATTTTAATAGGTAACCCATCTCTGGGCAGATTAAATTAGCAGGCAATTACAAATTTACGATAATAGCGCAGGTCAGACATAGAAAGAGGGCTACCACAACTGTATGCCACCAAGTGCACACTGATTCCACTCTCTCGGTGCGCTTAATGTAAAAATTCGTTTTTATTTCCACAACACCAGATCGTGTTTTAATACTCCCAGCTATGGTGCCAAAGGTACCAGAAATCAAACAGCAACAATCATCCTCCATGAAAAGTCACCAGAAGCAAGCGAGGATACAGCAAGAAGTATCAGCAACAATCGCTAACCGAATAACCTAAGCGTGGGACACAACAGGTAATCAGCAACAAACGGAAATACAGCAATGGTTACGCGTTTGGCTATCAAATAGCTGCTCATACTCTAACAACTCAAGTTGGCTCTGAAATCCATGAAATGCGAATGTCTAATTCGAATAGGAAACAACAAAGGGAAAGTGCACCTTCAACTTACATCTCCAAGACTTAAATCTGGAAGCCAGAGGAATCCGCAATTAAATACGATGGGCAATTAAGACCGAAATATCTCCACTGAATCAATAATACAAACATAGGGTTGGTGGTGTAGCTGTAGCGCAAGTGAGCTAGGACACTATTCTTGCCTTTTAAGTCACTATAAATTAGTCTGAAACTAAGGAAAAGGTCAATACGAAGTATACACTTTTGATTAAGTCGAAGACGCTAGCAGGTGCAGGTGCGGGAAAACAATTGAATGCCACTGGGACAAGTTACACGCGACAACAGATCGATAATCGGAGGTCTGCCCTTCAAGGACGACCAAATCCAAGTTACGATTTCAGAACAACGGCGTTCAGCCAAGAGAAGGGAGGCAATTAAAGGGATATAATTTGTAGCGCTTTTTACCCGTAACATCACTGTTGGCATAGGCCGGTTTTTGCAGTGCACTATTTGGGACGCCCGTTTTGTAAGGCAAATTCAGTTTTCGTGATCTGTTGAACCGATGCTTTCAGTGTGGTATGGCCGTTAACATATTATGCTACAACATATCGCTTTATATGTGGAACGAGCTCGACTAAACGAAATTTTCAAGCAAGGCAAGATATAATTACTACGAAGCCTAGACGGTAAAAATTTGCGGATAGAACACCGATAATGTGGCATTTCAGGTTTAAAGGTGGCAAGGGATAGCACCTTGACGGGGTAGGTATGCGACCGTTTAACATGTACTACAGATATGAAAACAACAAAAGGCGACCGATCTCGCCTGATCTCTCACGGTTTATCGTGATTACAGCCATCCGAATGACTTACTCAATTTTGTAAATGTTTACTTACTTTTACAATAAAGAAAGTATTAGATTCACAACTGAAAATAAAGGATCAGCCTTGACAAGACCCTACAGTAAGTGTATACTAGCAATAAGTAATTACGAGATGAAACTAGCCGTTAAACAGATGAAAAGTAATAAAGCTGCGGGATCTGACGGTGAAGTAATAGAAATAATACAAATGGTAGGAACAGACTTCCTACATCATTTGACAAGCTTATTTAATGTTTGCTTGAATACAGGAAATATACCCGAGACATAAAAAATGCCAATGTACTGTTAATATACGAAAAAGGAGACAACAGAAATTTCAAGATCTATAGACTGATTTCGGTGTAACACATATAAAAACGAAGGTTATAACAAACTGAATTAAAAACCATCTGGACGTTTTTCTAAAATCCGAGCAATACGTCAAGTGATGGAAAATACCCATATATATATAATCAATACTTATATTTAGCTATTGCCGACTTTGAAAAGGCCTTCGATACTATGCATTACTGGGTCACAATCAATTCACTGAGAAAATGTACAATTGATTATAGATACATCTGAACTATTGACAACCATCACTCTCCAGATTTTTGAAAAAACTAATCCAGTACCGGTAAGGTGTGGAATTAGACTAGGAGATACCATCTCTCCCAAACTTTTCACAAATATATTAGAAGACGTCTTTAAAACCCTAAATTAAGATAAATTGGGGGTGAAGATCAATGGAGAACTCATGTGTAATATACGCTTTGCCGATGATATCATAATTTTAACAGATAATATAAAGGGCTCAAAAATATCGACATTAGACCTCGAGAAGGCAACGCAAACGGTTGAACTAAATATTAACATTGGCAGGACGAAAACTGTGACAAACAAAGAAGATGCAATACAAGACGAGATTGATGACAAGCAAATAGAGGTGGTTAATGGATATAGTGTAATACTACCTCGCTTAATGTAATACAATAGGATTTTTAAATATCATAAGTATGACAATGCATACTACACTTTATAAATTGTATTAGTTTCGTTTAAGAACCTGCCTGTCAAATTCAGGGCAAATTAAAAGAATGTAATTTTTATTACCAAAAATAAATGGTTTATTGCTCATTCCTTATTTTATCTATTTGCAATAAATTAGAGCTTAGCTCCGGTGAACATGAAACAATTCTTAACTCAGGGTGTCGGTTCGTAAATTAAAAAAAAAACTTTGTATGACAAATAATTCGTTGTATGACAATTACTCTCGATTATTAGGGAAAATGCATAATTTTCATCTGACAACTATAACCTCTACATTTGACTGCCACAACAAAATGAATTGTAGCCGCACGAAACAGCGTAACATTAAATTTTAAACACCAAAATAGCAAGGAAGCA
Organism: Agriotes lineatus; assembly: GCA_940337035.1. Taxonomy (NCBI): domain Eukaryota; kingdom Metazoa; phylum Arthropoda; class Insecta; order Coleoptera; family Elateridae; genus Agriotes; species Agriotes lineatus. The sequence goes on along the minus strand of OW679199.1, from coordinate 66,761,772 downwards.
TCAGGTAAATACAATTAATTTTGTGACATAGCAACTGCTAACCTTGTTTTGTGTCTAGTGTGACGTCAAAACCCACGCGCGATAGCTTTTTGTTCTGCATCCGGCAAAAACTGAAAATTCCGCGTCAACTCGCACTTTTTAGATACACTATCTAATTTACTCGAAGCTGGACGGACCTGTACAACTGGAACCTGGTGCTACACCTCGTAGACAGTCTGAGCTTGAAGAACCCTGCGAATTATGGGTCTGCTGCAAGAGCTTCCTGTAAAATCCTACCTTAATCGGAGTCCTTTCGGACGCTGCATACACTTTAGAATGACGCCACGGGACTTACGTACTTGGGAAAGGCTTGTTGGTTGAAATTTTTACACACACGGACTCCTGAAGATCCTCTGTACACGTATCAGACACTATTTCTGCAAGGCGATACTGCTTACTTATGGAAATGGGCCACCGAAGCTACTCGCACTTGGACAAATCTTACTGCTGGCTAAACTGCTACGCTTGGACTTCTTAGACATGTCAAACTATACCCACAGATGCCCTGCACACTGATGAATAACTTTACACACAACTGGTATTACAAAAGACTTTTTATTTATAATTTAAAGCGATAAAAGGTGGAGCTCAATATGCCCCCAACATGTAAAATTTTAGTTTGTTTTGTAATCCTAAACAAAAGACTGTCTCGTAACTGAGCAACTAGATTTTCATATGTTTAAAAGAAATTAGGATTGATAACATGTTTGACCTTATGGACTACAGTTTTGATGCCATGTCTTTGCCTAACTACTAAAATTGTCTCTTTCTTGGAATAAATGCCACTACACTTTGCTCTGCTTTTAAATCACTTTGGTTTATAACGCGCTCATGCACTTGGAGTTCCTTTAGCGGCCCACTAATTGTCTTTCGATCGGTTGTCTTACATTCTTCCATTGCTCTATTGCAATTATTATTTTGCTAGCACTCTTTCGTTTACCTTTCAGCTAATTTTCCGTTTGTTGGCTTATACCTTCTGTACTTAACAAAACATTCTGTATCATTTTATTCACATTATGTTTGACGTAACTAAGCTCAAATTTGTCAGTTACAAATTAAATTGCATTGGCCCTTCCGAACATTAATCATATCTGAAACTTTGAACGTAACCCTTCTGAAACCTGCCTTATTTCATGCTAACTTTTATCCCTCAAATTATTAGTTATTGCTGCTCACATCAAGTGCACTTATTAATGTAAGATACTGATTACCTTGCAATAAATAAAATATTTAATTCTGTGCTCATATTGACCTTATTCATTCTGTTACTTAGGCAATCAGAATTCGTATGGGCTATAAACAATTACAATATCTATCTACGGCGACTCTGGCATTTTAATGTGATGCCCAAGCAGCAAAACTCGCAAGAAGAATTAAACTAGCATGGGGGGGGGGGATATAAAAGACTGGGGAATGTGTTCAAGGTATCAAGCTATCCACAATATTTAAAATCTAAGATGTATAACCAGTGCATCCTCCCAACTCCAACTTATGCCTCAGAGACTTGGCCCTCACGAAAACCATTATAATAAAGAGGACAATGGAATGATCAATGATGGATAAAAAATATGACAAGAGTCGAAGACGTAGCTCAGCATATAGTAAGTCTAAAATGGCAGTGGGCGGGATACCTAATGAGAGGACAAGACAACAGATATAGTAAGAAAGTCACCTAGTCGAGACCAGGTACCTGAAGAACAGACCGTGGCCGGACTACGACTAGATGGCGAGACAATATCAGCAGTGTAGCAGAACCATAGTGGATATGCACTACCTCTGATCGAACAGCACGTCGACAGTTTGTCTGGGGAGGCATATGTCCAGAGAAGAAATTTTTAAAAATGCTGGAAATGATTATGATTATTGTTATTTAATAGTATAGATTCGGTAGTTTAAACAGTTTCTGCCTGTTTCTATTATTTTTGATTTTTATGTAGTTTGTGGTTTACGTTTACTCCTACAGGTTTTGTAATTTATACAGCCTCGATCCAGTGGCGCCCGATGATACACCGCCTACTTAAAAGTTAGGTGGTACATTTCGGCATTCCCAAACTGGAGTATATGTTCCGGACTAGGAGATTGTATATAATTACGTTCTGAATCCAGGGCGGAGCACACAAACTTAGGTTAAACCATTTAAATAATGCTTCCCATATAAATTCGATTTGAATTGAATACGAACTGACAAATAAAACTAATCTAGATGTAGACTTATAATTTAGAAGTAAATAATAATATGTATGTAGGATATGGAAATAATATTTATGTATAAAGACCTATAGCATCCTAAATCTAGTATGCATTAAACTTTAATATTAGAATTGGAAAGGTGTAGTTACTTCGTGGTGCTGTGATTGTTGTTTATTTCAATTATTTGTTTGTTATGGACAAGGTATAGGCATGCTTATGTTTGAAATACGCATACGGAATGGAAAAAAAAGCTACTTTAGAAGGAATATGAGCAATTAAGCAAGTAAGTGTTTGCTGTGAGAAAGTTTGAAAAGCAGCGAAAGATTTACAAAAGTAAAAGAAAAATCGTTCAACCAACTCAAATGTATCACGTCTAAAATATTTGTTTGTATACGGATGTGACGCTGTAAGCGGTATTCTATTATGCCAATAAATTCACGTATTATCCTTGCAAATGACACCTTTTACCTCATGAGTTTTAGTTCGGTTACATCAGAAATCAGACATGTCGAATTTGCAGTAAATTATAGCCCTGTTAATTTCAATTAATATCAGCCGTCAGCCTGCGTGTGAGCGGTGTATTTCACTACCGGAACATTTTTAAGACGTCTTTAATTTTTTAAACCGCCGCTAATTCTTTAAATGGGAATTTATTAAGCGAACAGGTGGGATAATCCTGCTTAATACGGTTATTATCCCGAGGTTACACTTTAAACGAGCGATTCTGGAGGTTTGGCAATCGACTTCATAAAATTTATAGGAAACTTGTAGCTTAAATTACATTTGACAGGAAACATTGGCTTGCTGCTCATATTTGTGGATATAACTTTCCACTCCCTTGTAAAATAGTTTTACAAGCACGACAAGGTATAGATAATAATAAATTATTTAAATTAATATGTTCAGTTATAGTAATCTCTTAACTGATTTCGGATACACTTCAAAATCATATAAATAAAGAACAACATTTCTAAAACGCTCTAGCCGTCTTGTTTGATAGAATTTACTAAATTTTAAGAAAAATATCTTAATATTTAAAACAGGCGTTTCTTTAGTAGTGCCATGAACGTGGAAAAATTAATATCCCATTTCCAGATTGAAACTGTCGCAAAACCGTTACAAATGATTTATAGCACCAAGAGTCTAATGCAAACACATGATTAAGGTACGAATCAATTAAAATAGTAACTGATATCAAAGCTTAATTATCTTATTAAAAAACAAATGCTTCAGGATTGATTATTACGAGAAGAATTTAGATAAAATACTCGCACTCAACTGCTTGGTTTAAATTTTCAACGAATGCTAAAGCAACAAGAACTTATTTTATCAAAGTGTGCTATCAGCAACAACTTTCATTAAGTATAATGCAGCTTTTAAAGTTTGAAGAAATATATTATAATTTGCAATTCGTATTTCTGTGTGTTGCCTGGAATGTAAAAGATAATAATAAAAAAGATAAAAATATTAGTAGACAAAACAAGCGCTGTATTTGTATTATTATTCAAAATGTGAAGGCATGACAAAAGTAGAAGAGACAAAACTGGTTACATTTAAATTGACATTCATTGTAACGCAGCCTATATTTACAGTGCTCTTTCATTAACTACTTTATATTATATTATTTATTTTAAATAAATACAGATTGAGCCCCACAATTACTATAGCAGTTGTTTGAATTTTATGATACAATATTGCCTCCCTCTCTGGCTAATTAAATATGTAATTATTTAATTAAGCTTTACTTTAATAAACGTATGTTGCTCTTTCTATATTTCATTTAATTGCAACTTATTACAATATTTTGCGCCGGCTACCCTTTAAAACTTGTATCTGCAGGGTTGGATTTTTACACTGTTGAAATTTTACTATTGCATGGCAAATGCTCGCTTCTGACATGTGACAGATAACCACACAGAAAATTCAGCGTAAGCTGGCAACAAATTAACCAACAATCAATCAGTTCACCTCAGGTAAATTAGGACAATGCTTTCATTATAACGACGTAGTTTGGCTAACCTGGAATTGGTTTTTCAAGTGCAAAAGAATGCCAACTCGCATTTGTTTTTTGGTCCAAGGAACGCCGATCTCGTTTCCGGCTTCTGCAAAAAGACGCCAAGCTCGTATTTGACCCCCGGAAAGCTTCCTACTGCGGCTACCTGCTTCTGGATCACGAATAAGGCTTTCTCTAGGTACTGCACTTTGCTGTCCGCTTTCCGCAGCTTCAACTCTTGTAGAATCTCGGCTCCAAAGGCAAACTCGCACAGGCTACAGTTTGAAAGGACGCCAAGCTCGTATCTACTTCCTGGAAAGCTTCCTGCTGCTGCCACCTGCTTCTGGATAACGAATAAGGCCTCCTCTAGGTGCTGCACTTTGCTGTCCGCTCTCTGCAGCTCCAAATCTTGTTAAATCTCAGCTCCGAATGCGAACTCGTACAAGGCTATACTCCAAGCCCAATTTACTGTGGAACTGTACTTCGGCGCACTGCCAATTTGACCACAGCTTGCACCCACACACGAGCATTGAATAAAACGCACAACTGGGCACCAAATATTTACATTTATCGACAAATAATAAAAATCGAGAAGCCACCAGCACACAAGCTTTCGGCTGGGTTTCCCCAATAAAACAATAACAAGCGACTCTCTAGGTCGCCATAGCAATATGATTTACCATTCCCAACTGTAAGTGTACATACTTTGATCTTAATTCTAATTGTTTTTACTTGAGTTCCACTTTTAGTTAATGAATACAGTAACAAGCCACTAAATCACTGTTATAATCTTTAGTAATTATCAGGTTGCTTCTTATATGCTCTTTGCATTACCTGTACCTCCTTGCACTGCTGTATAAACTCTTTAGCTACGTGATCGGTTGTTGGCACTTTGATATGGATGCAAACGCTGCATTAACCTTCTGTAACGTTTCGAAATAGCCTTGCTCTAAAGCGATTTTATTATCGTGTACTGACGTTACTCAATTAACCTGTCAGCCATCATAAAATTATCTACATTTGCCATATTGAGCGCAAAATTTAATACAAGCTGATAGCAACCCTGACGATATCGTTTATACAATTACCAACCTCTGTTAATTAATTACAGTTATTGCTAATCATGTTTTATGTATTTAGCAATGATTACTAGTGACTCTTACTGTTGCAATAGATACAATACCAATTCTGGGCCTACTTGAATCTTTCATTAACTTTCGTAAGCTAGAAAAGCAACTAGAACTGCTGTAAGAATCATACCACTACATTATATGTAGTGTTATGATACAAGCTTAAATGTGTATTGGAATCAAATTTGTTAAAATTGGAAAATTACAGCGGGTTGGAAATGGTGTGGAATTATTCGGGTATGAGGCAGATATTTGTTTGGAACATAGCTATTTGAAAACAACAGGTGGATTTGAAAATAATATAAAATTAATAAAATACAGTTTGGAAATGAATAACAAATGCTAATTTTGAAATAATGTAAAATGTTAGTAGGTTTAACCCAAATAATTAAGGCTAAATGGCATAAATAGAAAAAATGAGGTAGTTAAGGAATTTGTTTCGATTATTACAAAAATAACAAACTGAAAAAGGTAGGAAACGAATTTTGGCTTAATTAAAATATGGAATATAACCCTGTTTTATTAATGCAATATTTGGATAAGAAAAATAGGGTAAAAAGACAAAATCTATGAGGTGAAATAAAATGTAATTTAAACTAACTAACCATAAGAAGAGACGAATTTAATTAATGAAGATTATTGGTATATGGTAGACAAGACTAATGGATAGAAGAATTTTTATACATAAGTAAATTATTAAGGAAACATACTGGGTCAGTTTTGTTTTGGAGATAACATTTGACATGTAACATAAATCAAATGGGATTACGTCAAGCTACTTGTTGTTGAGTGGAGCTTCCAAAAGGGTGTCTTCGGAGAGAGGAGGTGCATTCCAAGAGGTACTTTGTTGTAGCAGGTGGATATCCAGGTTTGCTCTTGCTGGTAGCTGTCAAGAATTTGGAGTTTGGTGATATTGGACGATTGAGGAGTGGTCTGTCTGTGAGCAGTACATTGCAGCAAGTTGCTTAAAAAGGGTCGAGTTCCAAATAGAAAAATAGGTTGCTGTCTTGAACGTTGTGCAAAGAAAAATACAAGGTGGGTGATTTCTTATCAAATCCTAACTAGAAAAAAAAATAGACAATAGGGAGGTCAAATTAATTAAGACATAATTACTTACTTTGTTTTTTAATATTATTGTGTACCATTCAAACGATTGGACATTTGTCATTAGGATTTTAAAACTGTTTTGACATTTGATTGACATAAATTGTGACTTATGATGCAAATGAAATTTGAAATATTAGAAATCTATTTTTAAGAAACAAGTAACTATGTAACGCTAGCCTCCGCGTAAATTATAGTTACACAATAAAAATGTGTTTGATTTACGCATCGCCCAGTCTCGCGTTTTCTCAAGTTAAATTTTGCACGTGATGATAAGCGCGCAGGGACCGACGTCACGTCCAGAGATAACAAGGAAGTACCGAGTCGAGTCGCGCGCCGCTATCCCCACTCGCTATCCCCCACTTGAGAACCTTTCCAGGGCACATAAAAGGAGCTGCACAGTTCAATCGCGAGGAGATTCCAACAAGATTCCGGCAGATTTTCCCAGAGACTCTCCACACCCCAGTCCGACTCCCGTTCCCTGATTCCCTTCCGGTAACCGTGAGTAGATAACCAGACCTGTAAAGAATTCGTTTGAAGTGGAAGAGATTCTCCCAGAGCCATTATTTCCCTGAATGCCAAATCCCGACCTGTTACCGTTATTAATTATCCCGGGACTTGGTTGAATTGGTGGCTAAATATTGCATCCTTTTCACTAAAGCCATTATTAATTAAACCTGAACTTAGTTGAATTGGTGGCTAAATATTCCACCCTCTTCACTAAAACCATTATTAATTAAACCTGAACTTAGTTGAATTGGTGGCTAAATATTGCATCCTCTTCACTAGGGCCATTACTAATTAACCCAGAACTTAGTTGAATTGGTGGCGTAAAACTCGCATCCTCTTCACTAGGTTAATTATTAATATTTCCCGAGTACGATCGAGTGGGACAGCTCCACGAGATGCTCTACTCGACCACTCAGACTTCTATTCACCAGCCCTAAGAGGAAGATCTCGTCTTCCTCCGAAAATAATTGTCACTAGGTCCGAGCACTAGCTCGATAACATTGTAACTCCAATTCGCCAGTCGAAAATAGTCCGAGCGCACGAAATTTCCCGGCCGGCTTTGGAGGAAAAGCGGCCACATTGAGCTCGCGTTCGGACTATGAAATTAAAGTCATATTTATTAACGCAATGCGGCGTTTTTAGTTTATCCGTCTCCAGACGTCCCTAAATGAATTTAGAGGCAGTACGCCGGGCTTAACCCCGCATCCTATCAGTTAAATCTCCAGAATCGTGATATGTTTTATTGTATAATTGGCAGACCGTTTAATTCGATTTTTCCAGCTACCTACTCCGAAGGGACAGAAACGGGGCCGCTTATCAACCGCACCTGCAATGCCTGGCCGACCGCCGAGATAAGAACGCCGGTTATCAGCTCCAGCCGCCCACACGGATTTATCGTGGTAATTTCTTGTTAATATGAATGTTGAAATATCTAAGTGTATCACAGCTAAACATATTAAATTGTTTAATTGTATCTCGATGGTGTTTTTGTATGTCAAACTATCATATATCTGAGGAACCAAAATTATCTCCGACTGTTTAATAGCTACCCGACGAGCGTAGAGTTTAACATCCCTTACAAGAAGGGACGGTTGTTACAACTAGATAAAAGAAGCCACCCTTGTGGGGGTATATTTGGGAATATCTAAATTTTTAAATTAATATTTTTATGCACAATTAACATTATCCAAGAAGTTTTCAATACTAAACGACGAGGACAATTATTCTCTTTAATGTAGTATCACTACCATTTTTTTACATAAAAATGGGGAGCAGGAATATGCATAACCTCATAAGCCATGTAAATTGCCTATGTTCAGAAGTATGACCAACCACCCGGTATACAGTTCGTTTTACTCCCTAAGTATTTTAGTTGTCTGAAATTCACCTATCGTCTAAACATGTCGCCACTTTTGCCGGCTACTTATCCACGGCCATCTTTTTACCATGACATAATTCAGCCTGTCTTCATTTAATAATTTTCATGTCTCGTGCATTCACTTTTGGCACTTGTATCAATAATACAAAACAATAATCACGATATATGGTCACGGAATGGTATTTGTGCTCATATTAATACATACCAATTCACTAGATTCTTTACAAACATTAGCAGCGGAAAGTTAAGGCTCATAAGGACAGGGGGTAGGCAACACATTTTACAAGAATACATTATTTGAAATGTAATAAACTTGTAATGCTATTTCTGCCTGTCTGAATCAACTTGGAAGATTCCTGGCTACATTAATATGAATCCTAACTATATTACTTGCGGTTTACCAATATGTTGTGTTTATATACAATTTTGATGAGGTAGAAATTAATAAAATGTGATTTTTCAATTGACTAAATATTAACTATAAGAGTGGCACTTTTTAAAAAATGGTGATGTACAAGGGTGTATAAACACAATTAATTCCAAAATCAATATTGACAATATACTTTGACATTCTATTACACCCGGAATCATTCAAAAACCGTATTTAAATCTAACAAAATTTCTAAACATGGTACCAAAATGCTCCATTGCGCTCTGCTCAGGTAGACGGATTTTTAGCCTAGAGCGTTCTGAGCTAAACGAGCAGATTAGAAATCCGTGAAACGCAACAGATTACACCTGCTTAGTTCTCATTCTTCATGTCAAATGCTGATTTTACTTAGGAGTTAGATATGTCATAGTATTCGTCGAAATTGATAAAATTTTGTTTTTCTGTATAATAAACATAGTAAAGACATAACAAAAATATTGTTGTGTAAACATCAAATCTACAACAAACAATTTGTGAACGGTAGAAATCAAGGCATGTAAGCACATCAAATTTTTTTACGAGATCTTCTGGAGTCAACTAGTTCTGGCAATAACGATTTTATGTAAAATTCGCACATTTTTATCCATATGCTCGGTCCAAAATTTGTCATCTCTTTAATAAAAAACGTACATATTAAAAACAGTTTATACGTATGTATTTTAGCATATTATTGTAACGGATATAAGAAAAAGAAACACGATAAGCCAATCAATAGATATTATTTTACCTAGCAATTGCCTCCACATATATTCCTCCTTTGGTATAAATTATAAACTAACAAAGATTTATTTTGCTGATGTGTAGAATGCCCTGTACCTTATAGAAATAATTATAATATTTTTTAAGTATTAGTTTGGCATCCTTAAATTCGCAAAAATCTATTTTGTGTTGCTCAACTGCTTCAATTGTACAAAGATTTCCACTTCTTTCGGAACTTTTAATTTCTTTAATACAATCTTCGTCTATTAATCCGTCTGGAGAACATGCTAAGTAATGTGCATCTTCGTCAATAATTAGACCACTCCTATCACCGTTTTGCTTTATTGTTTCTCAAACAATGATATAGCAATGTCTTCGCTATGAAGTCCAAAAGCCGTAGCACTACTTCCTCTGAACATGCTATATAATAACGAAGCAACCCTTTTACCAGTAGAGGATTTTTTTCGTAATTTACACATTTTCCCAAAATTTGAAGTAGTTACTGTCTTCTTTCTTTCTACCTTCCACCAATTCTACCTTTACATGAAAAGGTGCATCTCCTTGTTTTCTATATTCGATGGCTTTGGTAACAGCATTTCTGCATCTCCCCAATGTATTACTGTTGGTAACCTTTTTTCTCAGAATTACCGGAAACCTAGTGTCCTTGGCGATTTCGGATAACTTATTTAAATAATTTCTGATCAGATGATTCCTGCATTCTATTTTGTCGATAACAAAAGACCGTAACAAACTGCTTCTAATATTTTGTATACCGGGTGACAATGAAATCAGGGTCTTTATCTATCTCCTCTATTTGTGAATGAATTTGGATAAAATTTGAAACAAGAATACTAATCATAATTTCGGATTGATACGCAAATGTAATTAAAATGGCCGACTTCCGGTTTCACAGGAAATGACACTAACCTTGGTTTTTTAAATGTATCACCCTATACATTTTATGTTTTTTGGAATCTACCACTCAAATCACATACAACAGTGTTGCCAAATTTGCTGGAGTGTTCCACAAAATATTTAATAAAACTATTAATTAATTATTTTTCAGTTTCAAATCAAGTTAAAGTAGCGCATGATGCGTGTCGTTAGATTGGTAATTACATTTTCTATTTAATGGCAAGATGGCCCTTAGTAGGTGCCATTTAAAAAAAGTGACTTTCTTAAAACACATGTTTGGCAAATTTTATTATTTCAATAAGGGTTTGTTATTGACTTCATTGATAAAAGAGCTATTATTATGAGTTACTAGGGTCACTTAGAACAGATTTCCTCCAGTTACGACCTTCTAGGATAAAAAATTAAAATTTTGAAAGACCTTTGTATGTAATTTGACTCGTGGATTCCGAAAAACATATAATATACAGAGTGATCCATTTAAAAAATCAAAGTTGGTGTCATTTCCGGTAAAACCGGAATTGTACTATTTTAACTATATCTGTCGGTCAATCAGAAAGTATGTCTAGTTTCTTTGTATAAAATTTTATCTAAATCTATTCATAAATAAAGAAGATAGAAGCATGGCCCTAGTCTCATGGTCACCCGGTATACGCTGCTGTCACCATCCCCTATTACTTTGCCGTAAATTCAATTTTGTGTAGCAATAGATGCAAATTCTTCCACTATAATGGCCGCTTCCATTCCTGTAGAAGTACCGTTCCTATTTTTGTAGCAATCGTATTCATTTGCAATGCCTTCGTTTGTTCTGGCGCACACAATACTTTTTAATTTTGAATTTACAGCTGTTTATGAAACATATTAATATATAAAGCAGACGAACATACTGGAAAAGATTATGTTTACTCTGATGGGTTTATACTCTTCACCAGAATCCTCTACTGTACAATTTGAGAGATAATATCAGCTAAGTTAACATTTTACATGTGAATAATAAATTCGTTTTTGTCACATCACATGATTAAAATTATCGTTATTAAAAATATATACATGAGAACGTATTGCTAATTCTTTGTTAGCTTCATCAGCACATTTTTTATAAAATAGGACAAAAGCATATATATGATCAGATGATCACATTCTGAAATTGTAAACATGTGAGTGTTGAATATGTGAAGAAATAAGTGTCCTCAAATTTTTATTAAATTAGGTACCTGTTTTTTGTTTTCTAAATGGTTGAAATATTTGGTTGCTGCTTCTTGATATGTACAGTACATAATTAATCGATGAATCAGACAATATTATTGTGAACCAACAAGTGTTTTATTAAAATTGATTTACTTGATTAATCATTTTATAAATTATTATCGACTCTTACGGAATTTTAGTACATGTAAAATGAATTCAACTTGGTTACTATTGGGCCAAAAAATAATTTTTTTATTATCATGCAGTCCCAATGATCGTAGGTACCTACAAACATTTCAGAAACTGTATTTTATATTTGATTTATTCCAATAAATAATACACAGACATAATACGTAGAAAAAGAGTACAAGACAGACAAAGCCGTATTATAATTAAACAACAATAGTATACATTTTTGAGTGTTTCAAAATATGAATTGGTTAATATATTGATATAACGTTTAGCTATTGAGAATGTATATTGTATACGTAAATATTCACGACACTGTCTACCAATTGCTAGAAAAACTATTTTTGAAACATTCCGTTGATCGGCACACTAATCCTTTTCCAGGAAAGGTCATTATCGCTTAGGAATGCAGGTAGTCTGAATGAAACCGTAGACTTCAGCAAGTGTAAGGATGGTTGCCTATTTAAAATCAAGTAGGAGTAATCACAAGTTCAAGTCTCTCTCCTTATGGGCCTTAAGATTTAATTTCATAAAAAAGCATATAAGCATACATCTTATCGTTTTTTGTTCAGAAATTATAGCGGTCTACTCAGAAAACGCAGTAGCTATCATTTAACATGACAAAAGCTAGTAACCATCAGTTACATAAGAACCTGTAAACAATAGTTGTTTGTTTATGTCAAAACCTTCTATCATGATTTGTAGAAAAAGAGGTGGGGGAAGATTTTGTAGTGAATTTCAAACTTTAGTTTCAGTTTTCTCGAAAGCTACTGCTCTCAGCGACTCCAAACAAGAGTACTTTTTGTTTGTAAGAGGTTTAACCTTCTATATTATCTAACCAAAACCAGACTAACATTTTGACTGTAAAAGGTTATTCTAGAAAACATTCTCTTACCCTTGCATAAACTACCCTTTTTGAACATTACACTAACTTATTTTCATTGTCATCTAATTTAGAATTCAACAATCGCGGAAATATACCAAGTTACATCAAATTTTCTATGTCTGTACTATTTGAATTTAATCAAATGCGTGTGTTTTAAATTACCCTTCTCAAGGCTATAACTCCAGTATGACCCATTTCCGGACCTATGTTTATGTGACATATTTTTCATAAAATTAAATCAACTTTCCGTTGCCAACGTTTGTAAAGAGGTTAGCAAATCGCCATGAATATTCCAGTAAATACTGGCCGTTAGCGAACAAACATAAGAGCAAGCTATAAAGTGATGAAATGAGGTGTCTAAGAAGCTTATAGAGAAGGACTTGATCATAAGGAAAAATTTGAAGGTTAAAATGCTAGAAGAATAAATTCAAGGGATTGAGGATAGTTTATATACATGTTTGCAAGGAAATTAAGTAAAAATAAATATATTGCAATGTACACTTTTAAAGCCTCTAAAATTATGATAGTAGTTAATAACATTTCCAATATTATTTTAGACAGTATGCTCTAAATGTGCTAGTTTAAATTTTGCAAATTGTATAAAGAGCATTGGCTTTGAGCTAATAATTTGTAAAAACGGTATTAAAAATAGTATTAGCCTTGATTGAAACATAACATGTAATCAGAGCGGGCTTAGAAATAATGAATAACAATGTAAGATGAATGTAATTCAGTGTCTTATAATTAGTGCAGTATCTTTTGGGTAAGCTGTAGAGGGTTGCTCTGACTTGTTGCATCCCACGGGAGTTTCTAAAAAGTGTTGAGTAGTACGTCAAGTAGTAGCTGTGTTGCCCTGGCAGTCTTGGAGCAATAGCGAAGTTAGCATAGCCCTGGAGGCGGGTAGGAGGCAGCGATATTCGTGCTGAGCACCGCGCAGACCTTGGAACTGGGGTAAAGACGGAGGTGCAAGCTTCAGGTGGCGTTCGAAGATATCAGAGTTGTTATAGCAGGCAAACGGAGAGAACGAGGAGCCCCTGTTCGTCGTGAGACTTGCTGTGCGGACGGCTGGTGCCCTATTTCGCATCACCAAAGTCAAACAAAGTCAGAAAGTTATCCTTAAAATAGAATTTGGTGAAACTTTTAAACTTATACTTTTGCACATTTCTCGAGGTAGCGCTTCGTGAGTGTTTTGTTCTGGCGTCTATTTACTTGCGTTTGTTAAATCATCTAGGCAACGCATTCTTACTTAATTTTTGATGTAATTTTAAATACGAAACCAACCTGTTTTTGAAAAATTGCGAGGTTGGATGGTCATGTTTGTGAAGTAGTTCCCATCAGTTGAAACATTTAATTTTGTAGCAGTCCCATTGGATAAACAAAAGCTGGCTAAAGCGATTTACTTTTAAAAATCATTAAGACCACGATAATGATCTTAATCGCAAATGTAAGGTTTTTAATTATACATTTAATCATATTTGCTAGGATGTAGAAACCTAAACCTTTGAGATGATAAAGACATTTATTTAAATCTAATAACAAGATCATATACACTCAAATAAATAAAAACACCTTGTCAGGACATTTTCAAATTCTACGAATGTGCCACTTTTGGAAGTATTTCTGTTCAAAGATGACCTCGCTTGTATATAGTTGTTTTGTTATATTTTTACGCTCAATATTTCATCGAATTGTGTGCAAGCAGCTAACGGTTTATAACTTTAAGCAGCTGTAACAGCCGCTGTAAAATCTGTAAGGCACTCGTTTTGGTAACCTTGCTCATAATTATTTTCTTGGCTTATTTGAAATCGTATTTATTTAGCAAGCACCTTTTTTTAGAATTTTCGGCGAGCTGGGTTTCCGACGAGGCCTTGTTCGCTTCGTTATTGGTTGCAGGTGGGCAGAACGCGCGGCAAACTCATTTCCCCGCACGCCGCGTTCCGTAGAGGTTCTGGTGCTACTCCTTTCGTTGACCGACGTCCCGTAGTTTCGAATTTTGTAAAGGCAATTTTCTGCTAATCAGTTGGGATCAAATCCTCGACGAAGTGCAAAAAAGGGTCCCTGTCTTCTTTTACCCATACGGGTCCCGCATCGAGTCCTGTGAAAAGGTATCCCGGAGTGACGATAGTGACCCCATTCTGGGCTACCATTTACACTCATATTCTCGCACTAAATTAGACGATAGTGACCCATTCTGGGCTCGTATTTGTTGACCGATTTACTGTTTTCTTACTTTGTACGCTGACGAACGTCGGCGCCTGTGTATATAAATGCATGTGTTAGACTAATAGATCGGTTTGTTATATGCTGTCTTGTGATTTCCCCCAGCGCATGTGCATGCTTATTTTCAGGGTGAGTTATTCACTGTGTAAGATCGATGTGAAGTGGAACCTGAAAGAAATTGTAGGAGTTACAGGTAGGTCAGGGCACTCATCGTTGCAGCACTGGGAGTCGTGAGGCTGTACGTTTGGCTTTCGGTGTTTTGCCAAGCTTGGGATCCAAGTTTGAATCCCGTGGCGCCCTATTATTTTGCAACACCCTATACATATCGTCACGTTTGCCCTATGGTGTACCGTTTCTAGGACCACGCCCATCTCCATGAGCGTATCAAGCCGTGGCTATTGGGCTGTTTTCGAGAATTCCAGGGCATTTTCCGGACATGATAAGGCAAGTGGAACTCCCGCACCCTTAAGTGTCATTAGGACCATTTGATACCGTAACAACCTCAAGTAATGAGTTCCACTGCAATATGTAACCCTCACAACAACAAAAAAGACCGAATAGACGATCAAGGAAAGGAGTGCGCGAATAATTCAAACAAAAAGATGGAAATTGGAAAAGTATGAGACAAAAGCCAAAATGAGGAAACTGCGATTACGAGGGAAGACATGAAATATCCTCGACACTGATGAAAAGTATTTTTATCTAGAAGATTTTAGCATCCCTTTACTAATATCTCCTTATAATTCCTCTGCATTGTAGTTCAAGGCCTGCTGTCTCACTATTTGATTGTATGTATTTATTGGTGTTCACATTTTTGGAGCTATAAAGGCTTCTATTAAAAAGAAGTTGGTAAAGTTTTATACTTGCGTCAGCAATAAAAACATGAAATTGAATATGATCATTAAATGGAAACAGTTGCTTATGCCTTAATGGCCTTTTGAGACCAGCAGTGAAAACGGAATCTAAGAAGAGCTCTATAATGAGTACAATTTTTCTTCTTTTTTGTTACCTGATACTGCTCTGGGTGTAGCAGCAGAGAATCAGGCGGAATGGGCGGAAATTCAAATCAAGAACAATAAATCAATTTAATGGCCAGGCGTATCATGACGCGCGCACGATTTTCAATTTGAATTACTCAAAGAACTTAATTTTGCCATTCAGATATGATCTATTTTATTTTCCCGCTTATTGCACGCCTCTTTCATTGCGGATCATACACCTGCTACAGCGCTCAGGTGCTCTGATGGCAACCATTGAGCTCGAGCGATGCCGGGCATTAATTATGTATATATATCAGGACTTTTCTTGCAAAACCTTTTATTGGGGAACTTAATGCCGTCTGGAAACGGACCCAAATGAATGGGTAATTAGCAATTCAGATGCCGAAGAAGAAGCGATTTTTATTTGTACGCTCCTTCGGTGATTACGTCTGAACTTCTCAGGCTGAGGTTTGAATTAACAGTTTTACGATTATTTCTAATAAATTAAGCTGTTAAAGCATAAAATAAAATTGCGCCTTTCATATCCGTGTTTCTGGTAGTTTTTCCGCGGTGATTGCAGCAATTATTTCATTTTAATTAAATACCTTACTTGCTAAAATTCACTCGTAGAAATTCAAATCTGTTTTAAATGGTCCTAAAATATGAAAAAAGAAAAAGACACTAATTTGATTACCAATTAGAAATTATACACAATTTTAAAAAATCAAGTTGTCCTAAAACAAAGTAAGAAGAACAGATCTTATTTATATAGCTTTTAACGATATGTCACCTTGTTTAAATATATTAACACTAACAACTTTTTCCAGCGTTTTCCTAAAAGGTATAAATTTGTGTCGTTTAATTAGCCGTTAGCAATGACATAATTTACGATTGCTTTAATTTGTTTTCCTACATAGGTGATATTAACCAAAGCCCATCCTATGTAAATTCGGAAAGTTTATGTAGTAATAATTTTATAGCCAGTAAATTTAGGGCCATTAAATTTATGGTAGTGATTATCAAGATTGTTATGTGCTTGTTTACGTTTGGAGAACAAGAACTTTATTTGACAAATTGTTGGTCGCCAACTTGGATGTGAATGGGTCAGACTTAAATTATGACGAATTAAATTACTAATTAGCGGGAACGCTGATAATTAGCGATTTGTCGAGGTTCATTTGCATAAGGAAGTCCCATTGTTCGTTCATGGCGCAGTTTTGTAATTGAATTGCACGTCAAATTAATTCGCCTTTGTTCGAAGCAGTCTGTAAACAGGCAGTTGTTTGAAAAGCGTCACATTTTACATTTTATTAATTTAATACTGAAACTTAGACAATTTATATGTTAAAGCGATTTCTCCGACGAACAAAAGATAATCACTTAACATTCCTGCAGCTCCGCTGCATTCAAGCTCGAGCCGAGGATTTGTTTTAAAAGGAGGCATCTCCTTTCCATTATTATTTAAGCATTAATGTGTGTTTCGCAAACTAATCCTATACATAAACAAAAACAATATTGCTTTGTGTTAAAGTTCAGAGAAAGTTTGTAATTATGTCAAGCAGGTGTCGTCCACCTTTAAGTGATTTCTGTAATTAAATGCGGTGTTAATTTAATCCGTCATGTTGGTAATTGATTCCTCTCGAAGATTTTGACAGAGGCCATTAGATAATGAGAAATTTAATTTATCTTGGGAAAATCGATCTTTACTGAAACTGACCAACTATATAAATTCACAAAAATACTAACAGCCTTATCTTTTGATCCAGTTACTTTATTTCATTAACCAATAATGAACAAAAATGCGATCACCCTCCCCCAAAATTCTAACTATCCTAAGCATGGCGTCGTATAACCAGAAGTAGTTGAAAATAATTAAAATAAAAAAAGTGGTTTAATTTTAAAGAGTGAAGCAGGGAGTCCCTTTTGCAAAGATATAAGATGGGTATTAAAGCAATCTGTACAGCCAGTGGAAGTGAACGAAAAAAGCTATATAAAAGAGACACGAGGGAATTAGGAACCTAGCACATAGAATCAGAAACTAAAAGGTTTCATAGGAAAATTAATACGCAGTCCAATACCTTTCCATCATGCAGTACCACATGTAAAGAACATAACAATGTAGCGATCTAGCCATCTGGTTCGTGTTGTGTAGACTATCGTAAACAAAGTTATATACAAGATTATTATATTTGGTTCATGAAACAACACGCGTTTTATTCCACCAGTATATATAAGCATGGATTACAACCTGCAAATATGCAACATCAATCGTAAATATCGTTCGCTTGTCCGTTAAGACGCATACAATAGACCTCGCACACTTCTACAGTTGCAAACCCAGTTAAGTTTTCTTAAGTTTGTCAACACACAAATAGCTCTATGTCACTGGAAGACATTGCCGAGACAGTTAGTTTCATTCGGCTGATCCCGCCTACTTTTCAGATCAACAAAACTTCCACGCTTCCACGTGTTTATTTATTTGTTGCCTATTATTTCTTTACTTTTTCAGGCATGCTTGCCTTTTTTTTCCTCTTTTCCAGCTTTAATCTCTGAAGTAGAAGGAGACGCTCGATCAACGACCCAGACTCGTGTTACCAGTGGCAGTGCTTGTGTAGTGTGTGTTATCATTTATTGTTACTTTTATTTATTTATTGTTATGAGTTACTGTTATTAGTTTTTAAGGATTGTTGAAAAGATCCAGGAGGTTTTGTAGCTAAATATAATCCTGTTACTTTCACACGGGCTTATATTTGTTTTCCTACCAGGCCTCCCTCATTCGTTTTCTCTAGGGGGGGGAGGAGGAGGGGAGTAATGTAGCGATTTAGCCATCTGGTTCGTATTGTGTTGGCTACGATCGTAAACAAAGTTATACACAAGATTATTATATTTGGTTCATGTAACAACACGCGTTTTATTTCACCAGTATATATAAGCATACTTATATAAGCTACACCCCCAAAAGGCTACTAATTCTTATAACACCTTCCTTGAAAATTCATTTATTCTCTGCTTTAGAGACCTCTCAATCGAACAGAATAAGATTTCTTGAGTGCCAAACCACACTTTGAGGAGCCACGTTTAGGAAAATTACCAAATTCGAAAATAACAAAGCTCCCTGACAAGGTAACTAGATCATTTGTAAAATATGGAGTTGCAGATATGACCTGAAAGTAAAGGGTTGTATCAATTATACCATTATACAAAAAACAAGTGTATAATAAATTATTACAGAGGTCCTTAATGTTTGAACGTAATATATAAATTACTTTCGTCTCTACTACATTGAACAATTGAAGTCTTGGTAAACGTTTTGTGGGGCATGAAGTTGGTATTATTTACCTTATATTATAGCCAAACGTTTTTGTACTGCTAAGCGCATATATTACCTCCATTAATCGCAGTTGTTTGCTAGGAGCGATTCTTCACCAAACTTTCCTCCGTAACGTCCGTAGTAACATCAAACAATCATTTTGGGGAACGCTTTCTTCATCTTTTCCCGTTTGGTTTTCCTTGAGCAATCAGTCTCCCGATCACAATATTATGCTATCTCCAACTAATGTGGCTGAACAATTAAAGGATTCTTGTGACAGGATGTATTTCCTGAAGGATGAAGGTAGTTGCTTGACGTCCTGTCCACGGAACACTAAGCATGCCTCTCCACAACCAAGAGTTCAAAAGCGTCAATGCTGCATATGAAAATATTGACAGGATGAACACATTATCCGGCTGATCTTTGTCTGTATTGTGATATATCTATCAGTCTCTTCTAACCAGCTAAATTGTTTCAACCTTGGATATTTACTACTTTCCAAGTCGTCAATCGGCGCTCAAAGATGTACAGTTTTTCTAACCTCACACTGGCCTATTCTGTAAATTCCATATTGGTCTGATGTTTAAGATTCACCTATAATCATAAACTTCATTTTATTGTAAATGATGCTTCAACCATAAATAGAACTAACTCTTTCCAGTCTCTCAAGAAAGTGAAGTAGCTCGATCCCACTGGATGCTATGACAATAGCGTCGTCGGTGAATTTTTATTACAAATATTTCTTCCACGAATGTTAACATCCTCATGGCACTCATACAAAACATCTCGAATTATATATTCAAGGTGTATGTTGAACATCATATGCGATAATACCCAACTCATTCACAAAACACATTCACGACTCTTTATGTTGTCAGTTTTAACTACAGGGGAGTTGTATTCGTCTGTGAATATAATACCAAATGCTCCGCGCTTTTATTAGCAATCTAATATAACATTGCTTATTTATTGACTTTCAAAAACCATCAATAAAGTAAATAGAAATAAAACAGTGAATTGTCTAGAACTATAAGAACTAGACATGATAATTAATGACACTAAAATAATCGGTAACTAAAGCAGTAATATTTCCATGTCAGCATAAACCATTTTTGGAGAGGTGGACAAACTTTTCTCTCTCTTATTTAATATAATATTAGAAAAATTATGAGAAAGTAGATACATTTGAAGACCTTTACAACAAACTAACACAATCGAGAAGCTTAGTTATTAGCAATCACTTAATACACACAGGCAGCTGCAAAATAAAAAAAAACAATGGATAGTCGGACTGACTAAAGTGAATGGAACACGGGGAATTACCATACCAATGTACTGAGCTACCTTATAGGAAGAAAAGGCCTAGTTCACCATACTATGGAAAAGGGCTTAGCTTTTCCTAGGATACGTTAATCTATTGGATGGAAAACAAAAAACGCAAGGACTGACACCATCAAAACCAAGCAACAAAACGATAGAATGGTTGCGTCGTAGAATATTTGCAACAATGGGCAAGAACTTAGACGCGAACGCACAGAATGGAAGAAAGAAGAAGAGGAAGAACAACAACATAGTCTTGAAGTTCTTTAAAATAGTTAGATCGTCTTGGTGACAGATACACTTTACTCACTTAATATGGCAAGTTAACGAAACAATTTTATATTGTTATTAACTTATAGTCTACATCGTCTAATAAAAATAGTGATACTGAGGAGACACGTTTCCACTTTATCTATCTGAGATGATTAAATGTAGATATTGGGCTATCCAAAGTTTTGATGGCAAATATGCTTTACTCACTTAATATGGCACTTTAACGAAAATTGTACGTATTGCTATAAACGTATAGTCTATATTGGTTAGTAAAAGTAATGATACTGAGGAGGGACGTTTCCACTATATGTATCTAAGCTGATAGAGCATAAGTATTAGGCTATCCAAAATAGTTGATCAGATCGTTGGGTACTATAGCAGATATCCAAAAAGTCAAAAACCAGACGTCAACAGAAAAGAAACCATCTAGTCAATAGCCAAAATAATACACAGAATGTTGGGCTTTATCACATTAGAAACGCTCCCAATAAGAGCAGCTGATAACAGAAAATAAAAAACTGCGCCAACAAAAAGAAAGAAGAAAAAGAATGGACAAAATGAGTTTAGGCACATAATAAAAAGCTGTCGCTAATATTCCCTAGGATAGCGTTTTATACTTTACTGAAATTTTGTTATTTTATTTAATACATCTTAAAATGGGCATCTGATTTCCTCGCCAGGATTGCTTACTTTTATATTTACATATAGAGCCAATTTCTGTTTTTATGCTCTTTCGTTGTTAATTATATTTAGTCTCTACAAATTAGCATAGCTGAGAGTGCGAGAGTATAGATCTGTCCAGTGTAAAGCTCGATTACGTATGTACAGCAATAAACGCCACTTTAACGGCGTTCGCGGGAAAGTTTAGGCAGTAGCCAGCGGGCTGAGATCAACGCGGCACGTTTCTGGGCTACTCGAAGCGGCTGGCGGCCATGTAGTAAACAGTCTTCTGCCTATAAGTTCCAGTGTTTACATATCAAGTAAACTCCGTTATAATGGTGTACTGATTAAGTACGCCATTGCATCAACTACAAACGGGAGAGACCCTTTAACTACTTAGTACGTGACGTCAGCTAAGGTAGCGGCGCCATAGCTAGAAGCCAGGGAATTCTTAGTATTCTCTGAGAACTTCTATTCGAGTTATTCAAGGGCTGGAAAAATTCACGGCAAGCCCAATCCGCTACGTTGCAGTTCGCAGGCATCGAGCATAATGTAACCTTATACAGGATATAATTACAGTTTAAGCGATAAGTGTTCGCTTCGGGCTGTGCAAAACGTTCGCAAGTGCAAAGGAATGCACTTCATGAACAATTAAATACGTACGCAAGCCAACCCGGAGTTTCATATGTCAAACTAAGAAACCATACAGTTATTTTGGCATCTAAATTGTTTGAATGTACATATTTATATTGCTGATAGTGTTTTGTTAATTCGTGTGACTTTCAGCAAACGCGCATAGATTATAAGTTCTTAGTTAGCACTGTTTTGTTTAGGAATAGCCATTTATCTTAGGTGTCAAGCTGATTTTCTTTATGGTTTTACATGTGTGTGTATTAAAGGTTAATATATTTATGTTTATTTGAGTAAACAAATTGGCGTTTTCTTTGTTTGAAGTCAGGCCAGCTTCTTTTTTTGGTAGATATGCATGTACAGTGAACTAGTTAGGTGAACAACAGGGTAATCAATGTATGCAAATACACAGGCGTACCAGACGACTGATCATAATTTTGTAGTACCAACGAAGATGCTAGTGAACGCGAAATCATTTGGGACATACTATATGTGCTATAGATACTATGGGATTGAAATGTTTAGCCCAATAATTAGAATCAGTGATTCTAAGGGCTTTACAAAAATATTGAAAGACACACTTTGGGCACTCGTTATACAGAGTATGTACATAATTGACTGTAGTGTCAAGAGCTTATGTTATGAAACAGCTTAATCACAGAAAAATGTTATTATTTTGTTTATATTAGCTTAACTCATGCTAACTGGAATCTAGAAGGAAGTCTTTTAACTTAGTATTCCTGAATCTACAAAAATGTATCAGTTGCACTGTTATTACTGTTAAGTAGCTGTTGCAGCTCTTGAATATAAACTGTATTTTAGTATTCTTAGAATGTTCTATGCCTAATTTTTTACTCTAATAAAGAGAGCTATAACGATCACTCAAAGCAGGAAAATAATTGAGCAGTAGAGTAATTATAAAGATAAATAAGAGGTACGAAGTTTACTGTTATTTGTGTAGCAAAAACGTGGTCTTGATGTGCTTAGCATCTAAAAATCCATACATAAATGGCCGTCGCTCACACGATCGCTTTAACGCAAACTTAATAACCATGTAATTAATTAAATTTTGTTATTAATTACCTGGAATAAAATTTTATTTCCGAGTAATTAATAATGTTTTAGAAATAAAACATAATTACCAAGTGTTGAACAATTAGTATATACTAATGACACATATAGTAGTTCCAGCTAATTTGTTTCTACCGAAATTAACATTTAACTGTAGGTCAGGACAATGGTAACGTGTTTACTGTTTAGTATTTTTTCTTATAGATCAAGGTCGTATTTAATAAGCTTTGTATTTCCCGCCGGCATATTGTTATTGCGTCTTCTCTTAAAACAGCATTCTTCTGCGTAGAGAAATTTAAAAAAATAGTATATGCTTTCCTAGAAATGCCAGAAGGTGTGGCTGATAGTTAGATATCAAACAATTGAAGATTTACACATAAGAGAAAATATTATTACCTATGTCATGAATTTGGCTTAATAACGAACTCAAGCTGGAGGAACTTTTTTATAATTTTTTACTGTCATCTATAAGTTTTACAACTTGTATTAAGATAAAACCATAAATTATACATCAATTCCAATATCCTAACGGCTCCGAAATTCGAAAAACAATACTTATGAGCCTTTGTCGACTGCAAAATTTACAACTATGTAAAATTCCATAGTTTCCAAATCACAAATTAAAACTTTAATAGAGTTCGTGTCTAAAATGCTGCTTTCTCCAAGCCTATAAATAATGCCGTTGACAGCACAATTATTTATAAATAGGTGCACAATTTATTTTCAAAATTCTAACAAGGCTAACACGTTATTAATTATAATTAAATTTTTAAAATGGTTATAGAATCCTTAATTGGTGATTAGCAGTTTACATTAAAATTTACGTTTTTACTGCAGCAGTAAATTTTATGTAAAACCAAGTACGACTCTGCTCTGCGACATTTGTTTGATTATTCCTTTGCTTGGAATAAAATATATCTCTTTAGGTTTTTCATCAGTTAGATTGCGGCTGATGCACAGTAAAAGTTAAAAGTCATCTGCTTGTTCCATAAATTAATTGGATTTCTCCAGTTTTGAAATGATTTAAATTAGATATGGCAGTTTAGAGCGACATTTAGAATTAAATAGCCCTATTTATCACATGTGTATGTAAATTAAAGTTATTATAAAATATTATGGCACACAATGTGGTCTAATAAATTGCTCTCATAAGGAAATAAAGAAACACCTTCCTATTACAGCTCAATAATTATTTTAGCGACTGACGTATCTTATAATTTGAGAGGATAATATTAAGTAACTTTATGAAAAAATCCATATTCATAAGCAGCTTGTACACAGCCACTGATATATCAAACTTCCCCAAGCAGTGTAGACCTCCCGACATTTTAATAAACCAACTGTATAGGCAACTCCGTTCACAATAAAACAATTAAAATTAACAGTTAGTAATCAGTACACAAACGCTTATTTATCAATGTAACATAATCATCATGCTTGCAGTCTACGTAATTAGCAACGATTTTGACAAATACAAATAATTAAATGTGTATGCCATGTATATAAGTTGAATAAGTAATATCTTCCACAACTGAAAAATCATAGCTAGACCACGAGTTTGTTGAAGCTCCTAATATATAACAAACCACACGAATATCTTATACTTAATTTATAAGAGTTGCTAATACCATAATATCTGATTTGATGCGGTCTTAGGCTCTTTATTTAAATCTTATATTCAAAAAGATAAGATTTACAGTCAATTAATCGCAGGAAATCATTAGTTTTACCAGGATTTAAAAACAACATACACACATACTGTAATGATACAACCATAAGGGCGTTAGAATTAAATTTAGAAAATATTAAGGAATTACAATGGTTAAAAATAATTTGGATTTGTGGGAATATGAATGGAAAATAGCTATTTGAAAAAAGACGGATTTGAAGATAATATAATATTGCATAAATCGCAGTTTGAAACAAATGACAGATACTTAATTTGAAATAAAATAGAAATTTAGTAGGTTTAACTGAAATATATTAAGACTAGAGTGTATAAAAAGGGATTTGATATCGTGAGGATTTTTTTTAAATTATTCATAATAACAAATTTTGAAAATGTAGTAAAATGAATTTGGTGTGACTACAAATATTTAAAATAACCCTGTTCTTATTGAGAAATGTTTTGACTAATAAAAAAGGGTATACTTAAAATCTAGGTCGTGAATAAAAATGGAATTTTAAAATAACAAGAAGAAGCAAAGACTTAACTAATGAATATTATTGGTATGTGGTTAAAAACTAATGGATACCAGAATTATGCTACAAAAGTGAATCATTGAAGAAATAGAATGGGTTAATTTTATTTGACATATTACATTAATCAAGTTGTATTACGTCAAGCTGTTTAGTGCTAAGTAAGACTTTCAGAGGAGGATCATAGACTATAGGAAGCACATTCCAGGAGGGTAGCAGATGAGGTAGCAAGTAGATGTCTGCAGGTTTGCTCTGTTCGATGGGTGCAGTAGAACAGGTGGAGTTTGCTGATCTTGGACGGTTAGGACGTCTTGTCTGTCTGTGAACCGTGCATTGCGAGAAGGTGCTTGAAAGGGTCAAGTAGCAGGTTAAAAGGAGGTTGACATCTGGAAGCGTTGTGCGGACCAAATGAAAGGTGAGCGATCTCTTATTAAGATTATAACTAGAAACGAAATGAAGACAATTAAACGGTGAACTAGTTAAGAAATAATTACTTACTGTGTTTTTTAATATTGTTGTGTACCGTTGTAAAGATGGAGTATTTGTCACTTGAATCTCAGATTTGTTTTGACAGTTCGTTGACATAAGTATTGTGACTTATGCAAATGAGATAAAAAATATTAGAATATCAATTTTTCAGAAATCAAGTAACTAGATAAAAGAATCCACCCCTGATTTTTCAGGAGCTATTTCTAATAACAATAGTTATTAGCATTTCAATACATAATATGGCAAATTTGTATTTTAAAAATAGATTAATATCAGTATACTGGAAGGTTGAGCTCAATACATAAACCATTTTACCTAGCGTGTCGAGACAAGCTGAAAGCAACAGAAAGTAAAGTATTCCAAAAGGATCAAAGGATCTGATAGAAGAAATTGTTGTCGACAGCAGGTAAGTAGTAATGTAAATAGAAGATGGAAAAATTAGAAAGAAGCATTGGTAAAAGTAAAAATAATATTGTATTGATGTAACAGAGTATGTAATAGTAAAAAGAAAGCAATGTGGTGGAGTAATGAGGTAAAAATGGTAATAAAGAATTAACGAATTAATTACAATTAACGAACTAGTAATAATTAATAAGGAAATATTGACTGTAGTATGATAATCTCTGTAAAGTACTATGGATCCAGCCAAAGATGATCCCTGCGTCATCGTTACACGAAGTTAGCACAGAAATCGTTTTTGTATGCTTCACTCTCATTATTTGCGAGTGCGACAAGGATAGCATAACATTAGCACGTCTCTGGGTCTTTGGGAGTGGATTTGACTAGCGCGGTATGCGTTTGTAAAATATAGTGTTGCCTACGTTAATAATAAATCCGTAGACTAAATAAAGATACTATCAGTAAACAGTAAATAAACTAGATATATCGGCAAAATTATTTTGAAAAAATTGAGTGTGGTTAAATCAGAAATTACAGATAAATGAGATTAATTTTACGAACAATTTAAGATTTTTTACAGATTTTTGTAAAAAGATCCGTAAGTATAGGCAACGTTGTATGCGTCCACAAACATATGATGAACATCTGACTTGTCCTTCAAATTTTTCGAGGTTAGTTTTCCCGTACAAACGTTTTTTGACAGTTTTGGCCAACAATAAGCAGCAGTTCTTGTCAGAACTAATAAAACGTACGTCAGTGCAAGGCAAGACTTTGCGTTCGCAGTCTCAACAATTGTTGCTGAATCTGTTAAGTTATTTTGAGAAGGAAAAAGAAAATGGTGGGCATTTACTTCCTTTATCTTGTGTGCAAGAGGTATGGCACGTTAATTAATTGCTTACGATTTTATTGTACAATTACTTGTTTATTGCAGCGAGCAGCTGAGGCTTTAGGGATAGGCATTGCTACTGTGAAAAGGATCAAGGCTCGTAGTAGCAACCAACCAGTTTTATTTAGTTCTCGTAAAAAAAGAAATAGAAAACTGCAGACCTGCCAGAGTCTTTTAACTGGTCATCAAGGAAACTGTATATAAGATGTACAGTGAAAGTAAAGCGTACTTATCAAGTTTATTTGATTTTATAAATGTGAATTTTTATATTTATTCCAGAAAAACACATTACTCTCAAATCTTTAAATGATGAACTTCAAGAGTATCACATTCTAATAGGCAGAAGCAGTTTAAACGTTGTTCTGCATGACCTTGGGTTTAAATTTCTCAAAGACAACAATCGTAGATCATTAGTTGAAAATGCAAATATCGCCAGTTTGCGTCTTCTGTGTTTAGAGATTCTCTTTTGATAAGAGTATTGCATCGCAAGGGTTTAAAAATGGGATACTGAAGCGCAACACCTAGTCCCTCTTACGCAAATGTCAACCTTACCTACTATCCTGTTTTTTACTTAACGAAGCTTTGATGACCAAATAAAGGCGAAATAGCCTTAACATAAGATGCGGAGCAAATGCCGCATTCATCCGGTGTAACCCGAGGCATGTCCGGAGGCTACCGATGACAGACCCAGCACCAGACTCAAGCACAATCTAAAGACACATTGTCTAAGATTAAAACATGGAAAAAGGTTAAAGGAAGAAAGGCTACAGAGCACAACTAGTAGCTAGCAAGATTAAGACAAGAATACAGAGAGGCCAGCACCACAGCTAAGAGAGCTACAAGAGGCGATAAAGGCAATGGATAGATTACCTCCCCATCTAGCACACGTAGCAGGGAAATTCAACAACGCACGAGAACCAATCGTGAGCAAAGAGCTGTACACCAACATCTAAGGAATTCTTCAAATGAACCCACTGTCGAAGAAATTAAGAAAGAAATTAACCAGCTAAAGCTTTGAAAACAGTCGGAACAGATAGTATACCACCTGAGCTATTCAGATTCAACGAAACAATACCTACAGAGTGGAAGGACGGTCTGATTATCAAACTCCTAAAGAAGGGTGATCTTGGTGAGTGCCTAAATTGGCAAGGGAAATTGTTAATATGATAAATAAAATGATTCCTACTATTATAACCAAACTGGCAGAGACCGTAGAACAGACCCTTCCCAATTAACAAGCAGATTTCAGATCTCATCGAATACTTAATTTTTTTTTGCGTTCAATTCCGGTACGTTTCAGTATTCCATATGCATATACTGATTTGTAACTTGTTGTCCTATAAATTTTCTATCCTTGTTCTGTTGTGATATCAATGTTAATTCTAATTAGGTGCTTGATAATATATCTGATTGGACCATGGTATTTTAAGTGTAAAAACTTCCAAACTGTATTTACCATTGTATTTTATTATATAATAGTAAATAGTATTTTATTAGTTAATTTATATATGTATATTATCAAAATATCAAAAACCTTCTCTACCGTTAGGTGCAACGTATAAATAGATAACCAAATAACTACAACTTAACTAAAATAACAGAATTTACAATTTTCTACCAATAATTAAAATAACTTCATTCCCTTATACATCGTATAAACGCCTTGCCCATTCTTTTTTGATTTTTGGCGGTCTTTTCCCTTCACTCCAAGTCATTCCTTTTTCAATTAGGTTTTCTTCTACTTTCTTGCCCATAATTTTCTTGCTCTTCACCCATTCTTATTTTGTCAAAACCATTTAATTTGTTAAATAATAAAAATGAAATATGTATTGTTAAAGAATCCTGTATCTTTAATTTTAATTAAAAGCCAAATGAAAGCTAGAACCGCATACCTAACCTCAAAAAGTATATTATATGACAACTCTGTCAACCTCAATTAATTGTCAAATTATGGATGCTGATTTGACTAGGAATTTTTTAATCTTATACCACACAGACAGCATTGATGACCAGGGATCTTCTTTCGTCGGATGCATAGTAACACATTTTAAGTCTAAACAGTAAACCAAAAGTGTTAACATTACATATTTTGGCTCATATGTATTTAATCTGGAAGCCTTGCTATTTGTACAACTTCATATAAATTTTAATATAATTTCTCATGAAAATCTTTGGTCGTAGTTTTGACACTTATCAAAGTAGATATTTACATTTTGCTATGACTAAACCCGTTTGTAGGGTCAAATAAACATTAAAGTTGGGGTTTCGGTTCTCTATACCTATGTATATTACGTTTTACTGGCTTACAGGATGTTTTACATTGCAAAATTATTTTTTTTTCAGGCATTGGATTTATTTTGCGAAAATCAGCTTCATGAGCATTTTCAACCCACTTCGATGTAGTTTGAGCAAATGCTGAATGATCGTAGAAGTAATTGCAAGATATTGTGATATTTGTAGTTATTATTATTATTTTCTCTGGTAAACATGACAAAGCCTCCAGTGATTCAATGGTAACCTCCTATACTAGCTACATACAAAACATGTTAAACTATGAGAATGTAACACTCAAATTGTTTTAGCTTTGATTCAGCTAACCTCACTTTTCGTTTAACTCGCCGTAAAATGTTACAGGCTAAAACACCTCTAACGACAAGGCTCTAATTAGTAATAGTTTGTTACAGCATAAACACTACTTTACTACAAGGCGTCAGATTGTTACCACATAAACGGGACTTTACAACATGAAACTAAGTAGCTAAATGACTAGCACGTAAAGGAAAGAATTACATAGGACCGCTACCCCCAGCCCGTAACAAAAGGGGGTGCCGGCATCGCTCAGTGGAGCTGGGGTTACAATGATGATTTTCTTTGGTAAATATGAAAAAACCCCTGGTAAAACGACTCAATGGTAACATCCTATACTAGCTACGTACAAAACGTGTTAAACTATGAGAATATAACACTTAAATTGTTTTAGCTTTGATTCCGCTAACCTCACTTTTCGTTTAACTCGCGGTAAAATCTTGTTACAGGCTAAAACACCACTAACGACAAAAGACTCTAGTTAATAATAGTTCGTTACAGCATAAAACACTACTTTATAACAAGGCGTCAGATTGTTACCACATAAACGGGACTTTACAACATGAAACTAAGTAGCTAAATGACTAACACGTAAAGTAAAGAATTACATAGGACCGCTACCCCCAGCCCGTAACAAAAGGGGGGCGCCGGCGTCGCTCAGTGGGACAGGGGTGGTTCAACACGAGACTACACAGGGCAACAGCCTAATAAAAGAACAGCAGATCTTAGATGCCAAGGCACCACCAGTTTTCTAATAGGGGTAATACACAGGTGAGCGCACTGAGAAAAGTGGCAACAAATGGGTACACCTTCCAACTTCAACCTTTTCAGTGCTTGGTCGACGGGCCACGAATAACACCGTTAAACTTACCTTGCGCGAAAACTCTTGTGCAACTTGCTAAACTCGTTTTACAACGGAAGACACATACAAAATCGCATGGAAATATCGTAAACATCAAACAAGAAAAACACATTTAACTGAAAATGAACTCTATTAACAATAATATGTCGATGAACACTGGTGTACCAAATAAATGTAACGAAACGGGTTAGTAAGGGTTAGGTTATATTGTGTAACGCCTTAAACTAGCTAAATGCGGTAAACTTGACAACAAATAAACGAAATGACTCGCAAACGGTAAAAACATTAAATATTCAAAGAACTAACTCATCAACAATAACTCTTAACGATCGACAAATAAACGTGGCGCAAAAGCGCTACATACTTTACTCGCCACAACGTTAGGTTAAGCAAAAACACCAGATCTGACTGTAATTGATTGATTCGACGTATTGACAACTACAATGGTTCAAACAGTAAATGCGACATTGACAGCAACGTTATGCAAAAGGTCCGACAATTGAGCAATACACTACGTGCACTGTAATGTAGGCACTATAGAGGGTGTAAAAAAAGTATGGAATATAGCAAATATTTCAAAAACTACTGGAGATGAATTTTTCAAAATTTCCAGACTTATATAGGTAAAAACGGCGCATCTAGGAAGGACAATACCGTTTCTGTACCTGTACAGGGTTAGTCAGAAAAAATACCAACTTTTGTATTTTAAATTGTATACCCTGTATATTACCGAAGAATCAAATAGTCCTTCAAAAGACAAATTCAACGATATAGGGTTTGACGGATTTATCTGTCAAAATCTGGTTTCAACAAGATGGCGCCCCCGCTCATTTTGGTTTACAGGTGCGCCAATTTTTAAACCAAATGTTCCCAAATCAGTGGATAGGGAGGAGAGGCGAAATTGAGTGGCCTGCTAGATCCCCTGAATATCTTATAAAGTAATTTGTATCCATTCTTCATGTATTTCCTATTTACACCGTGTTCTTGTTAATTTACCCCAAATTAGTTTTTTTTAAGTCTTTTTAAGCAACAAATCCGTCAAACCCTATATCGTTGAATTTGTCTTTTGAAGAACTATTTGATTCCTCAGTAATATAAATATACAGGGTGTCCAATTTAAAATACAAAAGTTGGTATTTCGTCTGACTAACCCTGTACAGTTACAGAAACAGTTTTATCCTTCCTAGATGCACCGTTTTTACCTATATAAGTCTGACAATTTTGAAAAATTCATCTCCAATAGTTTTTGAAATATTTGCTATATTCCAGACTTTTTTTACACCTATAGTACAATACATGCGATACCATGAGGAGCTCGTATAGCTGCATGGCGTGTGAACTTTGTATTGCGCTTTTGTTAGCGTTTATCCATAGCAATATATATGTTTTATGTATATGTAGAAAGCCTTAGTCACAGTTAGAAAATATTAAATATACGAGCTTAAGAAACCGTTAGCAGAAGAGTGTCGATAAAGAAAATAGGGTTCGGCAATGTAGTGTTTAGGCCCATTAATGTTTCTGAGCAGTGGATGCAGCGATTAAATAGTACCAGACAAATATTACGAAGTTCATTGGATACAAGAAGTTGCGACCTTTATGTCTCGAGGCATGTGCAGCTGTAGAAGATATTGTTCTGTATGCCAATTCAGAAAAGACTATAAAGATATCTGGAAAATCTTGATAGTGGTTCTAGCACCACACATTTTGAAAAGGGTACATACATTATCTTGTGGTTAGTCTTATTGCTAGCGTTGTCACTGCTGTATCATTCTAGTGGTTAAATTATTAGTATAACTAAACTTGCAATAGCGTTAGTAGTAGAGGCATAAACAAGACGGATGCAGATCTGAAAGACAGACTGTAGATGGCCGCCCTACTCAATACCGACACCTATAGAGCATATAATATCAACAAATACTGATTCGATATAAGAGTAGTCTGGAAATAAGAAATAAAGCGATGCGAGTGGATTTACCGTGTTAATGTCGTCTACATTGCTGGAGAGGCCATTTTACGGCCCTCGCTGGAAGCAGCAGTCATCTGCCAGCTGACGATGATACTTCCGTTCAAACGAAGTTCCTGAGTAATCCGAGAAAGATTTGTCGAAATTGGCTGCTTGAAAATGACACTCTTGGACTATACAAATGTAATTAGGTTTCTTTTATTAGTAAATTGTTTTTGAAAAACTTCGTTGTTTACAGTTAATCGCGAACTACATCAGAAATAACGAACTTACCCTATAATATAACTAAACGATGGGACATTGCTTAAGTATTAGCCTCTCCACTTTAAGGGTTACACTGCTAATTATGTTCGATAATTAGTGGGCATTATTAAAACGAAAGATTTATTATCAACAATAACACCAAGAGGCGACTTAATAGCAACAAAGATGAGTGCTAATCTAGTTCAAATTATAAAAAAATATATTACCAAGAATCTAATCTGGCGTGATTATTGTTCAAACTTATGTTTGAACATGGACCAAACAGTTTAATAAAAAAAGGTGTAAAATAATATAAACAGAAAAGTGCGTGTAATTAGGCTACAAGAACTAGTTTAGCGCGTACTAGATAAGGTGTTTATAAACAAGACTCGGCAGTTTGCAGAGTTTCTGTGTCAAGTTACATATTAGTATAGAAAGCATCCTGCCAACCTTTGCGTTATGCGAAGTGCACTGGGTCAAATTGCGACCAATATGTATGATTACACTACATTAAATGCATGCTGTCCTGTTTTTCGTTTATGTTAATAGTAGGTTGTAAAAACACGACACACATTTAATAATATATAAGGCTCTGTATTTATTCCTGAAATTAATGTACTTTTGACCCTCGAAGTTTGTTCATTTGTAACGGAAGACGTAGGCGAAGATTGCCTTTCAAGGAGTGGTAAGGCTTGGCCATCCCTCGTTACATCTTATTGCAACAAGAAGTTCCATCTCCTGTCGAGAAACAACCTGGTTCTACAATACTATAAAATCTACATTCCGAATTGGAAATTGGGAAGGAAACACTGGTCCTTCTAGCCAGATCCACATTTTTGGCTATTTGGGCAACTGGAACGGACTTTGGAGGAAGAAAACTAATTGGGGAAACATTGGTCCTTCGAGCCAACAACTCCTCAAATCAAGCTAACATCGCCGACCCTTAGATCCTTCCGAACTTAAAATTGGAAACAGAAGTTAGTGCATCAACGAAGAGTCCCGGGATACGCGGAACGGATCCAAACAAGATTGGTATGTACTTTTCTGTGAATAGATTGAAGAGAAGTGCAAATTCAGCCAATGAACGCCAATGAAAAGTATCCTACGACTCAGTACAAAAGGTTTCTCGCTACAGGGGCGAGAATAAGTGTTAGAAGCATACGTTCTGCTAAGAACTACGATTAGAAAAGTGAAAAGTGGTAACATACTACTTAACTAGACCAGGTTAGTTCTAACGACAGTAAAGAAACTACGACGACATGGAACCAGTAATAAAGGAACAGAAGCAGCTGGCAGACAAAATGTGCCAGTTTGACTGTACCTAGCCAAGCGAGAAGATGAATTGGAAGGATTCTGGAGGGCATTCGAGAACGGTGATATCGACTTACAAAAGCGACTGCAGATCACGAGTACATTAAGAAGGATTTCTACAGCCAGGTAAAGGAGATATATCAAGTGATTGCAGATTACATACAGGAATGGCAGGAGAAATTAAATCCAGCCAGCGAGGAGAATAACGGCCAAGAAACCGAGAAAATGGAAAACCCCATCGAACAAGTAGGCAGATTTAAGAAAGAAAAAACTAAAATGCGATTATTTAGGTGCTGGACGAGGCAGTGTCAGCATTAGAACAAGCCCAGACAAAAATGGTCTACTAGCATAAGGCAACCTCTCCAGTCGGCGATTCGAGTAGCTCAAAACCGACAAGAATGGAAATCTCGAATCAGCGAAAATGTGAAATAATACAGTTAAAGATCACAACACATCAGAATGATGTTATGATGAAAGAAGAAGCATAAGGCCAGCAAAATATTCGAGCAGTGGGAAAACATCACTAACCTTCATGAAGAGATTCTCGGGTGTGAACAAGAATTTACTGAGGACTACTTCACGGACAAAGTTTACAATCAGATGAGAGAGCTCAAATATTTAATAAAATAAGTAGCATCCCGAAAAAGGAACAGCCTCGACCACGAGAAAAGTTGGTCATCCCATTTCCAAAAATTACCATGCCAATCTTTGAAGGCCACACTCAGTCCGGTCGGCAGGTACTTTCTAGCTGGACAAAATTCCCAAGTTATTGAAATTTTGGGATATTGTTTGGGGATGGGATGGGGTGTGGAATCTGAGTTTTCGACCTCGAGGACCCTGTGCTAACTCGGGGAGGGCCGAAAAACCTCGAAATTTTCGGACTTTTTTCGGTTTTTTTGCTTATATCTTCTGAACCATGTGTTTTTCGAGAAAAAACGTTTTTATATAAAGTTGTAGGGCATTACATTTACTTCAATTTTAATTGGTTAAAATTACTTATTGGCCCAATATTTACCGAGATACAGCAGTTGAAAGATCGAACAAATTTCTCAAAATGTAAGAAAAACAAGAAAAATGCAGGTTTCTGCCGCATAACTTCCATTTTTCAACATATATATGTATACTATACATACTATGTATGTCCCCTGACCCCAACCCCCCTCTATCCTCCGACCCCGTCTTTCTAATCCCCGTATTGAAAATACTGACTACGTCTGACAGCCACGGGTTTTTGGCATACGTCCGCATTACTTTCCTCTTCCCAATGCCGAAGGGAGCTGATGTGTCACATCTACCAATTTCATAAAGGAAGAGAATGTCTTGAGTGTTAAATTTGCAGGAATATAGAACGCTGGGAATAGTGGCTCTATTCCTCTTGTGGAAGTAAATATTTTTTTTAGAAGAGGCTAATGCTGTCAGCAAAACCAAAAGATCGGTATCTTCTCCCGTTATAACGACACTATCAAAGTCATCGGCATCTTCTGTTGCCTGCTTAACCTGAATCCCCTTTGCTTGCATTTCAGACATCAGCAGTGCGATGAAGTTTACCTTATTGGTATCATTAGTTATACATTTTGCTTGTGAAATTGTACCGCAGGGTGTTGTCTTCGTGGACGCGTGCAGCAATGACCGTCGATATCGTTCGGCTGCTTTGGTGCTCTGGTAATTGAGGCCAACAGGATACCCATTGAAAACTACTATGGCATTGCTCCCAACGTGTCGCTGCACAAAATCCACGTAAGAGTTACACACCAAATCGAATGTGGCTTCTCTTGATTTGCTCCACGCAACCCTATACAGCAAGTACCCACCATCAATGACTGCACATTTGCTATTGCCAAAGTGTACCTCTTCTTGTATAGGACTGAATGCGTCATACAACATTGATTTTCTGCCATTTTGCATACCTTTCGCTGTAAAGAGGAACATTGGGAAGGGGGCTAGCTCGTACTTGAATAAATCCCTGAGGTCAGGCATCTGACTGTTTGGTGATGCAGATCCGTTGAAATAGAGTCAGAGGGTCTACTGTAAACTTCTTGTTTTTAATTTTTAGAGAACAGGAAACGGATGCTAAACTAACCACCCTATCCTTCCGCTTCAACTTCAGGTCTTGAAAATTGTCTTATTCCAAACAGGTCTTCATGCTAGTGATGCGAACAGTTCGCACTAAGTACCAGTTCACCCCATCAGGGGAAATGGCCCCTGTGCCAATTGACATTAGATCTTGGGTATTTAGGAGTGGTGGGTGGTCAGCCAACCAATCATTAAGTTTCTTGATATTAAGATTATCCCTAGCAACGCGGGAAGGCCTCATAATTCTCTTTCAGATAATTACCTAAAATTTCAAAAAAAAGTTACAGATAACGAAGTTAGAGCTAAAAAAATTTGAAAGATGGGTAAAGTGCCTCTTACAGTCGAGTCTAATTTATGTTTTCTTTTTATTAGTGCAGTACATAATAGTATGTACGTATACCAAAATTCAAATCGATATCTCTACAATGTGGAAATTAATAAAAAAATAAGAAATAAAAAATTGAACTTCAAGGCCCTATAACTTCTTACTGAAGGGACTTTGTACCAAGGTATATTAGGTTTAATCGATTTATTATGACGCAAGGAATCTGTGACTAATCGGTGTCCCATTATTTTAGGGACACCTTGTATATTTGAGCCATATCATTTTTTAATTACAACAAAATATCATTATACCGGGTGTTTCGGTATTGCAAGGCACTATTTTAGAAATGTATACTCCAGCACGAAATAAACAAAAAAGTTCACTCCATTTTGTTGAATTCAGCATTCAGCACGACGAATCCATGCT
The DNA here is from genome assembly GCA_940337035.1 of Agriotes lineatus. NCBI lineage: Eukaryota > Metazoa > Arthropoda > Insecta > Coleoptera > Elateridae > Agriotes > Agriotes lineatus. Next base: position 66,724,898 of record OW679199.1, on the reverse strand, counting down.
TCGCGGGCACCCTTATAACATCAGAACAACCCTGGATAGTTGCTGCTGCTTCCACGATGCGATTCCTTAGCTCTTCTTGTGTGCCAATAGACGTAGAATAAACCATAGACTTCATCCAGCCTCACACAAAGTAATCTAATGGCGTTAGATTAGGAGATCGTGGTGGTCATTTAACAGGTCTCTTTCGACCAACCCATCGATTACCATATGTTATGTTTAAGTAATCAGTGACAATACGAGAAAAATTATCAGGGGCACCTTCATGCATAAACCACATCCCCTACCTATTGGCTATTGGAATGTTTTCTAGAAGGTCATACAGATCATTTTGCAAAAAATGCAAGTAATATACTCCTGAAAGCCTTGTTGGTAAAAAGAAGGGGCCGATGAGATTGTCACCAAGAAGACCACACCAGAAATTTAGTGAAAAGGTATGCTGGTAATGCATAGCAGCAGTCGTATGAGGGTTTTCTTCGTTCCAAGTATGGGTGTTTCAAAAATTAGTAATACCATTTTTTGTAAAACAAGATTCATCCGTAACCAGCAGGCAGCTCAGGAAGTTAGGATCTCGTGTGCATTGTCGAATTAACCATTGGCAGAAATTTCTGCGTTTGTTATAATCTTCTGGTAACAGATCTTACACAGGCGTAACGTGAAATGGATACATTTGTTGCTCACGCAATGTTCGCCATACGCTTGTACATGATACATTGAAACGAAGTGACAGTCTTTTGGTGCTAGTACTAGGAGATAACTGAACAGCATTGAGTATCCCTTGTTCAACGTTTGCAGTTCGTCGTAATCTTTGCCGACCAGCGTTTATTCGTTCAGGCTTTAGCGTGCCAGTGTCCCTAACACGTCTTTCAATGGTTTCAAACGTTTTACGATTTGGTATCCTTCTAGTAGGATATGTTTCATGGCATCTTCGAACAGCAGCAGCGCCAGTTTTACGTACCTCGCCATAAATTAAATCATGTCTGTTTTTTTTTTTAACTGAACAAATTTATGGTGTCTCCCAGGGCAATAACAAATTGGAGGGTCTTCAAAGTAGGTACTATTAACTCACACGAAAACGAGCATGAACTAGCCGGTTACTTAATACTAATCAAGAGATTTAATGGCAGATGTTTAATCAACTGTTAAAAAAATAAACGACACGCAATTGACGACTACTTGATTAACTTTCAGCTATTTATCTTTAACTTTCAATGTCTCGTTAATAAATTATTTTGAGCCATATGCTTGTCTGAACTTTTTTGTTTATTGAAACACCCTGTATCATGTAAAAATTACAGAAAAGCATATTTTAGAATTAAGAAAATATTCATTAGTGTTTTTACTGACTGTACACTAATTCTTGAATAGTGATTTCACGCTGGCTAGGACGATTATGTAGAAGTTATTTTTATAATGACGAACCATCATATAAATGAAACCGAAATTAACCAGTGACCAGAAGACCACAGACAATAGATATTCGGGCATGATTTTATCGGAACCAATAAGCCATACATCAAGAAATCAATAGCGATTCGTCTTCTGCTACAATACATGACAAAGTGGAGGTGCCTCATTTTCTCAGCTGCCAAACCACATAAACACTCGCATTACTCGTGTCGCTTTTTTAACCGTCAGTGCTGCTTTATATCCTTCTTTCCGCCTCCTTCGAATGAAGTAATCCGCTGAAATGGTTTTAACACATACCTTGTTAACCTGCAACGCCGCGATGTCGGGCACCCGACAATTATATTGTCCGTAACGCAATAAAGCGTAGAGGAGTGAATTGGAACGTTTAAGATCTGACGGCTTTCAAAGCCTATTTTAACGCTTCTTATGTTTGTTTCCCAGGTGTTGGTGTCTGAAAACGCGCCTAACAACTGGTACTTTGTTTATATCAGATAAAGAGTTGCGAGGTTGTAAGCAGTGCTAAAACTTTTTCGCTTTCTCATTGGAAGAATAGAAAGTTATATAATACGCAGTATTGCAAATATTATGTTAATGAATAAGATTCCCTAAGGAGTGGGGTGCATTTAATCACGATAACTACCAAGCTGAATAATACAGGGTTCGCCATTAAATATTTTTGTATTAAATAGACTGTCGACTTTTTTCATGTCTTACATTTTTGAGGTGTGAAAGTGTTACCTCACCTCAACGATAATTTCGACAGGATCTTAGTCCTCCTGGTTATTTCTTGTGGGAGTACTAGAGGAGTAATGGCTAAGAGCAAAACCCGTGGAATATATTGAATTTAAAAAATAAAATTAGACAAGCAGTACAATCGATCGGAACTTGTTGCAAGACATTCTGCCAAACTTCATTGGAACAATATGTTTGAAACATTATAACGCACACAGTTCGATGTGAATCTGAAAAATTCAACTTAACACCTCTGTACCTTTTTGAAGTATTTTCAGTCTATTTAAAATTTTGGTGAGTTACACAACCCTTCTAAACATTTTTATAATTTTTAAATTATATTGCCATAAACCAGTGCCATTAAAAATAAATGCGAATAATTGAAAAATCATAGCAGGCCAAGTTTGACTGAAAAGGGTTATTAGAAAAAGTTGTTAAGAACCACAAAAATACTTGAAATAAAAATGTTTATAGAAAAATTATTATTATTACGATTTAATACAACTAACGATTTACTCTCACATTCACACCCCTGTACCATTTGCATTTATTTTAAATTTTGGTCAGCTATACTACCCTGTGAAAAGGTTAACTATATATTTTGGAATACGTTTAGTAGAATACCGGTACCCTACCGCAATCAAAAATAAATGCGATAAATTATAGTAGGTTTAGTTATACCGAAAAATGTTATTCACCAAAGTTGCGTACTTGAGTATCCAGAAATCAAGTTTATTATGCATAAATTTATTTTACTATCACCCAGTGTTTGGTCACGCACTAGGTTTTGAGAGCAATAGAAGGTAAATGTTTCCATCCATACCATTATCAAAGAGTTCAAGCTCTGAGCAAAAATGTACAACCTCGTTTAAGTTTTTGTAACTGTATTCAGGCGCATGAATCCTAATATTTTGTGTACTGAGGAGGCCTGCTTTATGAGCAACGGAATTACTAATTCTCATAATTTCCATAAATGGGCAAGAGAAGTTCTCATTTCAGGCGAAGCTCTCATTTCCAACAAAGATTTAGTATGAATATGGTGGCTGGTAATAACTTCCATTGACTTTTCCACTGTGGTCACAGTTTATACTGCGAAAGTACACACTATGGGGCAGTTACGCCTTAGAATACGATAGGCCACAGATACTATTCGCAACAACCCACAAATTCTTGGATAAGAACCCAACAATCCTTTTTACGACGCACAGCCTTGTGCATCCATCGCAATGGAGACACTTTCGAATCATGTTTGTGAATAATAATAAAAATAATAGTATAATATTAAATAGTTTAATTGGTCAATTCAGTTTTGTGAATAATAATCACAAAGTTGTGTTTAAGATATATTTGGATTTATACTTTTTGACTCTAACGGACGGTCTTATGAAGGCCACTAATCTGACATTAACTTTAATTGGCTATTAAAATAAACAAAAGCGCATCAAAGTTCTTATGACATTTTGTTCATTAGTAAACAAATTTTGATGAGCTTCTGTTTATTTTAACAGCGAATTAAAGTTAACGTTAAATTAGTGGCCTTTATAAGACTGGCTGTAAGTGAGTTAAACAATTGATTCCTAAGGGACACCTTGTATTTGATCCAAATAGGAAGTCGATAAAGTTTATTGTCTGAAATCGTAATAATAATAATAATAATAAGCTGGGGGCGACTAGCAGAAGAAATACAAGTGGGACAAGGAACTTAACTCCGAAGTTACGAAGACCTTCTCCTAAGTTAATAAGTATTAAGATGAGCCTCTCTCCTGATGGAGAAGTAACCTCCACACTGAATTTAATAAATTACATCCTGAACTTCGACGTACAGAACAAAATGTCGTGGACCGAAAGAACGTAATCATGAAAAAGAGTTATCTTTCAACAACAGAATTATCTGCAATTCTTCGACAAGGAGGAACTATGCTGACTATTATCATATAGAAGGTGAAATCACTGACACTGCTTCATTCGTGTCTTTCTTCTGGTTTTGTATCAATCGCCATATTCTTCTTTCGGTACCATATAGAGCTCATTCCATATTTTTAGTGTGTTTTTTCCAATATCCCCCTTTAATTCTTTTTATTTTTGCGTTCACTCTGTTTCTTACTTCTACATAATATGTAACTATTTCTTCAGCTGTTGGGTTACTTGTATATCTCAGATATGCCTTTGGCTTTTCATCTGCTAACGATTTAAATTCGTTTGTGTACCAGGGATTTTCTTATTGGGTTTAAATTTACTTTGAGCTTTCCTAGAACTTCATACGCAGCTTTTAGGATATTTGCTTTTATCTTTTGCCACATTGTTTCTATTGTGTCAGAATATTCAATCCCTTGTGTTATTAGATGTTGGTTAAGTCTAGTTTGAAATAAGTTTTCTTTACGATCATCCATTAAGCTCTCAATGTGTATTTTCTTCTCATACACTGGTACAGGTTTCTCTTTTCTATAGTAAGTCTCATTTTACATAACACTAAACCATGACCACTACCAATGTTTGCAGAGCTGAGCATTCGAACGTCTAGTATATTTGATGGTGTTATTGTTCGATTAGTGACTATGTAATCTATTATCGGTGTGTGTCCCTTTGTATTGCTCCAGGTACCCTTTTGTTGATTTGGATGTGGAAACAATATATTGATTATACGTAATTAATTCATAACGCAGAACTTGATTAACTCATCGCCTTCCTCGTTTAGAGGTGGTTTCTTATAACGCTGTTTAATTCCTGGTATAGGTACATTGTCTCCTCAAGCATTCAAATCTCTCAGTATTATTGTTTTCTTGTTTGCTGGTAGTTTCTCGTGTATATCTTGGAATGTGTTGTAGAATTCTGCTTTTTCGTGTTTTGTTTTACTAATGTCAGAAGCATATATGCTTATTATGTTTATTTTACCATCTTCCATTTTTAATATGGTCAACAGTATCCTCTCGTTAATATATTTTATGTTTTAAAATTCTCGATATAGTTTCTATGTATTAGGATTCCCGTTCCTAGTTGAGCTCTTTTTTGTTTTTCCTTCCCCCTGTAAAGATAGATATCCACACATCATTGTTTTCTTTCCTTTTCGCTTGGTTGCCCTTATGGCACATATATCTATTCTGTATTTTGTCAACTCTATGATGGTCTCTTGTGCTCTTGTGTTCTATACTACATACCATGTTGCTAATCGTGCTATATTTTTCGTTTATTCGTTTTTACTTTTTTCGTCTTAGTCGCCATCGATTGGTCCGTTCTGTTTCGAGGCAAATTCCGTGTTTTGTGAGCGTTGTCTTGGTTCTACACTGGGTAAGTAGCTAACCATTTCCAGGAACCCTCTTCCTTTCTCCTCCCGGACTAGGGACCGGGCAACGGCAAAGTTGCTACAAAAATAAATGTATATTTAAGAAAAACCATAAATACTACTCAATGAATGAATCTAAAGTCTTGACCTCCACAATTGTATTTACAAAAATTGGCAATGGTTTTATTTAAACACAAAGGATTATTAACAGACAACACATAATTGTGAAACAAGGTTAAAATCGAAATCTAATGTAGTCTTACCAAAAACTAATAAAGCCATTTCTCAAAAACATGCCTGTTATTTATGCTCAATTTTCTTTTAGTAGTTCCTACACCAACCGATATTAAATTATCGACAAATTAGAAAAACGAAATTTGAATAATAGATTGTGGGACAGCCTTTGAATTGTTACGCTTTATGTTATTTTACCTTGATATTTATAAAATTTTCATAATCTTGATACGAACCGATAAACAGATCAGATCAACAAAGAAAATGTACGTCGCCACATAAAGCGACGACAGTACAAAGGGCCCTAAAAACATCTGTTTACCAAGCCGTCGCGATCTTGCACAAACAAAGAGAAAATATATCTATTTTCAAAAACCCTCGTAGAAACATAAAACAATAAAACTAATGGCAACCCCAGCGAAATTTTAAAGTGCAGCAAAGTGGCGCTCATAAACTTTATTGGAACCGGCCGGCCAAGAAAGGCGACAGCAAGCGAAATACGCCTCACGTATGAGCAAGAGCGCTTATACTTAAAAGGGCACATAAAAAAAATACACCGCGGCCCCGGAATACCCCGTGTTTGGTAGCAAACGAAAGGGAAAACCACCGCTAATTATTAAAACAATCCGCGAATCGACAGCAGCAACACACGCCGAGCGCGCCACATTTTCCTGGAAGCAGAAGCACCAATTTTAGCCCGAGTACAAGCCCGAATTCTTAAAATCGCCGGGGTAGGCATGCAGATCACCCACCGTCCGGCAAGGGAAATTAATACCAACGAATGTATCAGCATTGCAGATTGAATTTACTTAAATTAAGAAATTTTCACAAAAGCAATAAACTAAGACAGGGTTGTCTAGTATCAAAATACGGGGAAAAATTAGACGAATTTTTTTGAAGCAAGTATGAAATTTGAGCCTCAAACGGTCAACGAGCGCGCACGCAAAAATAACGTGCGCGATATATGCACGGGCATTGGGAAAATTAATTCATTCGGCGAGTTTAGCGACAAACACCCTCATATCAGGTATCAAAAGGACCGCCGTTTCGCGAGCTATGCCATGAGACACAAATCAGGTCGATAATTGATCGCGCCGCGCAATTAAACGCGATAATTCGAAATGCATCAAAAACGGGCCAAAACATCCCTTCTACCTCGACCAATGGGCTGCGAGATCGCGTCTGACAAAGGACTGGCCCCTTTAAATAGTCGGACGCTGGCAGTAGGAACTCACTCAACCCAGGAGAGTCAGCCAACAGCATCCAGCCTTCCAGGACCAGCTAGCAGCTCCAGCCTTCCAAGGATCTACCAGCCCCAGCCCTCTCCAGAACCTATCACCTTCGTTGGACATAGCTGTTTGCCGCACCCACTGGACTTAGCTGTCTACCGCATCTACTGGACATAGAGCCTGCCGCATCCACTGCACTTAGCTGTCTGCCGCATCTACTGGACTCAGAGCCAACCGCATTCGTTGGACTTAGAGCCAATCGCCTTCGTTGGACTTAGAGCCAATCGCCTTCGCTGGACAGAGAGCCTGCCGTCTTCGTGGGATTTGGACACTGAGCCACTTTAGCCGCCGGCACCGCCTCCGAAGGACCACACCAGCTTCGAACTGCGGATGCCAATCCGCCATTTTCTTTTTCTGTACATATATGTTACCTAGTTATAAGCTTATCTGTATGTTAGTTAGTAGTGTAAATATAATAAACTTTGTTCCAATCAAATCCAGTGTCTAGCTGAGGGTAACGCCCACCCTCCTCTTCCGAAACCGACGCCATTGAAGTAACCCTACCGCTGAGCTATAAACCGAGGCGTGTTAATCTCTTTTTTACTTTAATTTACTAAATACTGGATTCAATTTTAACATTCTTATCTTTCGCCACACACGAGCTTAACCTTATGTTGCTGATGCTGTTAATACAGTGAATTTATTATAACGCGCAATGGGGCATTCCGTTTCCATAAGGATTTGATTGTTACTATTGGTTTCTAAGGGTACGCCACGCCATGTGTAAATGCGTTTATTTTATAATGCAATATATGAGCCGTAATTTTATTGAAAAAGAAGCATTAGAAAGAACAACAGGGCATATAATAACCCACATACTTGCTGTAAACTGAAGTCTTTATACTATTTGATCAACAGAATTCCATCCCCCGTACAATATATTATAGATATTGTAAATATATGTTTTGAAAAGGCAAATAAAATAAATAAACAAAAAATACTACATTTGAAAAAAATCTAGTGACCCAAACATATTAACTAAATATTAAAGTAAAAGTTCAGGACAATTAGTATCTTTCAAGCTATTGCAAGTATAAGACGAATTGGATTTTTTTGGTTCTAATCTGGTTTTGTTGATTTTAAATATATTGTGCTACACAATACTGGATATATTGTCCTGATACTTATTCATGCATCAACATGTGTCTTCCTGAGTGTTTAAAGATGTATTAATTCAATATAATCAGCAATAACATTGCAAGAGCCCTTTGTATATTCGAAAATATTTCCCTGAACAAAGGGAGTGTTTCGTAAAACCAACAATAGTTTTTGAAGTATTAGAATATACGATCAAGTTAAGTACTATTCGATTAGATTATTATTATTTCGTTCAACTAAGTAACAGTACTGTTAGTTTACTTACTTTCTATTGACGTTGACGGTTATTTGGTATCATCCGTCAATTTCACAGCAATTGTAGTTCTGTTTCATTTAACTGAACAATGAAGATACGATAAGATATATACTGAATCTAATAGACTATACTCCTTGACTATCAAAATAAACTATTTACGTGGAATTCGCCTGCAATTGCTTAAAATAAAAAAAATAGTATCTTTATTGAATAATGTAATAGTAATGCTATTACAATAGGTTGTTAAGTTACAGTTTGGAATTCAACAATAATAAATAACTGATTAGTGTTTTTCCCTATGTTCGATTTGGAAAACCTAATCCGTTTGCATTATGTGTGGGTTTGATATCTTCGGCATGAAAAACTCTCACTGAATGACTAATGCAAAACAGGAAATCATAAAGAAATATAGTAATCAATTACAACAAAAAAATGGATAAAAGATTCTTCGAACTTGACAAAGGACAGGAAATTACTAAAAGCACAGGGGCTGGAACGAGAGAGAAAAATGAGAAAACTTAAATACCCCAACAACAAAAAATCAGAAACAATGTTGCAAAGATAAAAATTACTTCCTATGCAATATTTTCAAGAAAATAGAGACACATCACAGAAAAAATACAACTAGAGATTTATTTCAAAAACTAAAAGTAATAGCAGGTGAATTCAGTCAGCGTACCTGGACTCTAGTGTGAAACTATTAATTGCATCGGTTAATTAAATTACTCTAAATCTATCAACTTTTGTAAAGTTCCCGGCTAACATTTTGCTAATCTAATTATATAATTAATAAAATGACTCTATCTACAGGGTTAGGGCGGTACATCCAAAATTAAACTGCTACTTTGCTATTAATAAATATCTAATGTTCTAATTACACATTTATTTGTACGCACTCAGTACGCTTGCTCTTTAACTGACGGGAATTTCCTAAAGTGATATTTCTACCTGATGGGACTGACATTAGTTCCAAGATGGTTCCCTGCTGTCGAAAATAAGTAAACAAGCTCCGTGTTCTATTTAAATTGTTTATGTCCACACAATAAACGCGGTTGCTTTTCGAGAAAAATTTCAAGTAAGTATACCACGTCATGAAACAAAACACTTCGACTGACGCTACTACCGGCAGTTAAATGCAATCCGACGCCACTCGAACAGAATCACAAAAAGACTTTTTCTTGGGGTACCTGGACCCTCGCTGGATGTCCCACGATGCTCAGGATAGGGTATCGTTAACGGCCTGCTGTCAGTAAGGCACAATTTCGGACTCGTTTTTCACCTCGATGTCGGCTGCAACTTGGATCGCTTCTGAATGGCTTTTGCTGAAGCCGGAGGATGTACTATAGGGCTGCGGTACACCACACGTACACTGCTCGCCTATGCACCTTTCACACGCACTATGAAAACTGGCTGGTCCTCCTTAGAATCACTTTGAAATACACGGGCTTGCACCGGACCAAATGATGCCTTATATTTACCTGTTACGGAAGGTTAAAACAAAAAAAAACTCTTACAAATCACCCTGGGTACACTCTCTCAATAAAAGCACTACTTTTTGGTAAACTTGGATATATAATCGCACACAAAATATCATTTATTGGGGAGCTTAGCAAAAACACAACCTCTTAAAGAAGTCATCCCAATTTTTTTGTTGTGCAGTTTTGTTTTAGTTACATGAAATGCCAGGCCTACTGTGATTTAAAATTTGTTTTTATACAAAAATAATGCTATTGTAAAAACATCATACTATCAATTATTTATAAGGCCTACGCTATTTTAGAAAAAAACTGAACTTTAAATTATTACACCGTCTGGGCATTTTTACAATTAATATCTGTATTGTTGGTTATGTTATAAATTACTAATAATTATTACATTACACATAAGGCTTCTAAAATGTGATCGTGGTAATATATTTAATGGTATTAGTTTTGATAGCAGTATAGCTACAAAGAGTATAACTAGCAAAAAAACTATTTATACATCACAGATAAGCTGAATATCAACCATAAAGGTGTGAACAATTGATACTAGCATTAAATAGTCAAAGTTGCAAGTCAGGAAATCACGTAATTACGATTAAACATTTATATAGAAACTTTCAAAATTCACTAGTGCCTATAATACTTGTTTCATTCTGTTTAGTGAGTATTTAATTCACCTGTCATCTGTCAAAAATTCACCAATTAAATCCAAAATTTGATATCGGAGAAATCGGAATCGGAAAGTTAACTCTGGACCCATGCAAGAAATACTTTTGCACCTACGTAATGGCTAACCTTAAAAGCTTTAATTAGGTTCATAGGTGAACCCATACATGAACTATTTATCGATCTTACGACTTGCTAGAATGCCGCCAATAAGCAGTGACTCAGTCGAATTTGCTTCCTGGTTAATTTGGGGCACACCCCTGGTAGAAAGTCCATTTAGCGTCTAAAGCGCGCTTTTGCAACACGCATTCGCCACAGGCAGGAATGGGTATGTAAGGCAATTTTATTTGTTTACCAGTGAAAGACGTATCAATCAGCATGTTACATATCAGCTCACAATTCAATAACAAATGGGCGATCGTCGAGTTCTCATGACCTTTGCAGTCAATCAGATTGAAATTGATTTAAACACGAGTTACATTTATAAAACAAAACTAACAGCTGCATGTCGTGACTCCATGTCATACCCATCAAATGTGCCCAGAATGACGCACTGCTTTCTGGGGTGGTTCGCAATGGGTCCATCCCTGAGCTACGCTACTGGTGGCCGAGCATAAAGGCCACTGTTTTAGCATTTCCGTTCAGTTTAATTAATATTAATAATCCAACGCGAGCTGTCAAAGGTCGCAGCACAAAGGATTTGATCGGAGGTGTATGAACGGAAGATGCAATTCTTCATGATCTCACAGTCTTGTTTTAGTAGCGAGCGGCTCTATTTTAAGAAACTTGAACAAGGCTGGTGACATAAATTAGTAGGGCTTCCTTTCATATTATAATTTAATTTGTATTGATAGAATGCAGTAGGCGTTCCGACAGTGCGCCACACAAAGCTACTCATTGATTTACATAAATAGAATATTTATGCACCTCATTCTCCTGGGTTCCGTGTATGGAGCAGGCAATTAGTCTTAATTCTTCTGCAGTTTGCAAAATTGAACCCTTTTTAATTGTTTTGTATAATAATGGCTTATACGTAAAATATATTTTTATCTACGACAGTGTGTAAAACTGCCTTTCAGTTAGCAGTTTTAAGTTTGTAAAACGACTGTTTAATAACATGTTTTTATTAGTTTACGTCGTCAGTAGTAACGTGTTTAAAAGATTTTATTAGGCACGTTGTCAGTAGCAAAGTTTTTAAAATATTTCAAACACGCAAAATTACGACCGGTTGCTGGTAATCCTAATTTACATTAAAAAAAAATTATATTTACCGTGTAAAATATTGTACGATACACATGCGTAAAGCATATTTAGTCACTCGCGGGGCTTAAAACGCTCTCTCACTCGCGTTTTAACTTTACCCCACTCGTGCCTAAAGAGTAGCTTTACGCACTTGTATCGTAAATTACTATTAATATACGGCTTTGAAATTTTATTCATTATGCTTATAAAGCTCACCGAAGACGAGGTTTACAAATCTAAACAAAATAGAATGTATGAATGTGGGAGTAAAAGGGCGAAAATCCAAAGGTCAAATGTAAAATGATTAAATATACGGAAACTTTGTCAACTCCTTCATCCTGTCTTAACCTTGGTCTACCATTTGGCATTTTCCCTACTTTCCTGCAATTTTTCTCTAAGGGTATCATTTAAAACTCTATCATCTTTTTACCGTCCACTTTTATAAGCTACTAGCTGACCCAACAAACCTTGTTCTGCCCAAAAATAATTTGTCTCTGAAACCCCATTTCACCACTATAGGATTTTAATTTTATGTCATATCCACCGTCTTGGACTTAAAAATAAATGCTATTTTCGCAATCAACGTCCTAAAAAACCTCAATAACGACACCCATATAGATTTTTAGGTTTATTTACCCCATTTCACCCCCTAACGGGTTGATTTTCGGAAAATCACGAAATACGTGTTTGCTTATTTGTTTTTAGAAGTACTCCTACGAAGTTTCAAGTCGAAATGTGTATTTAATATTACTTTTCCATACAAAATTGGAACCCCCATTTTACCCCTTTAGGGATTGAGTTTCGAAATATCCTGCCTTACTCCTTGTATACATCATAAAGGAGACCGCTGTGCAAAATTTCAGCTTTCTAGGTCCCAGAGTTTGGGCTGGCGTTGTTGAGTCAGTGAGTCAGGACTTCTATTCTTATATATAAGATAAAATCTTTGATGCCTGCATTTATTTTTTGTCTTGTAGTTATAATCCATTTATCTGTCTTGTGTACCTATTTCCATTAGCTTTGTTTTCTTCTTGATAATAATCATAACCATTTCCTTAACGCCGTACGTCTAAACTGCTTTGAATGGTCCGTCCGTTCACTGCTGCCTAGCAGAACTTTGAACTTTATACTATCTTGATATAGACTTTGCATTAACACAGGTTTAAAACGGGAACTCGACCTGGCTCGACTTAGCGTGTTTAGCATAGCATTTCAAGATTCAAGCTTATTGTTGTTTGCATGCTGTTACACAGTTATAATTAGCTTTAAGTGCGCCACCAGGAGTTTTAAACGTGCATCAATGCGTTATGCGGATTCCGCGCCAAAATGCAGATGTTTTCCATAAACAAATGCCGGGTGGCGGCGTTGGTTTGGCAGAGTACGTCAGAAGCCTTCTTGCGCTTGGCAAGAACAGTTGCTTCATTCGTAATGACAAATCAACTCCGTGTGACTTGGTTTTAAAGCTGGCCACGGCGCACGTCAAAAGCGAAGTTTACGATAACTGGGGCACTACAAGCGAAGACAAATGATGAAATAGTAACCGGTAGGCGGCTCAGAGAATATCGAAGTTTTGCAGACCGTTCAGTTTAGCAATTTGGATCCAGGAAGACAACAAACGAAGCGGCAATGGTGTCAAGTGGTTCAATAGCGAAGGCATTGCCGGGGAGAGCTGCGGGAACCCACAGTCTTGTCAACCAGCAAGGTGGGCAAATCATACAAAATAAGGTCATTTGCCAGCGGTTGTTACAACCGAAGCAGAGGCCAAATAGTTCGTGAATCAGCTGTCATCGTAATTTGATATTATTATTTGGTGTGTCGCGGGTGTGTTAACACGAGCACAGGCCAACTTCTTGTTAATTTCAACAGAGGCTCTACTTAACCACGGGTAGGGTAAATAAGGCAACAAGAATATCTTATTGCTATTGAGTTATATGGCAATAATTGGTGCAAGAGTAATTTACAGAAGTGTTGAGACCAGAAGAACGCCCTTATTACAATTTGACCCCCAATGAAGAGGCATCCTCAAAGCCTCACAAAAAGTTTGGCTGTAGTACTAAGACCTAATATTTACCCATAGGTTGCACATACATGTTTTATGTATTGTAGCTGTAACTCCTACTTCTCAATACTGTAGTAGGAAAGTTTTATCTGGGCAACAAACGAGGTGACAAAATTAAATTGTAACACTACTGCAAAAACACTTATAGTTTGTTTACTCCCTACAAATATCATTTATCACAAAAATAAACGAGCAAAATTTAAAACAGGAATAAATTAAAAGGCAAGATGTAGAAGACTATGGCAGTGGGACGAGTATTATCAGTAATTCTTGATATTTAGATATGTTAACCAGTTTAAGGGGAAGCCGTCCTTCAAAAACTGTAGCAATGGGAAATAATATATTATCATCAACGCTCAAGGTTTAGCCCTGTGGCCTGCTCCAGCTCAACACACTACTGCATCTCTCTGCTTCTAGTTAAGAGTATCATCCATTCGCAGCATATGATCTATGCATTCTTCTTTATTTGATATATTTTTCTAGTAAGATAGAAAATATGCTTAGACGAGCCTTGACGATTTAACTGTTAGTGCCGTTAATAGCTTCGGGGACTCTTATTTGTACCGCTTGAATATCTTGTAATTTATTTATTTAGCCAATAACGTATCACGACCAAGAACGTTACTGATCCACTGCATTGCAAAAACCCATATATTCGAATCAAGAATTCGCTTGCGCAATTCCAGCGCTGTTACGACCGCGTGACTCGGTATAACTGTCTTGTAGTTAGCGTCTATGTTTCGCATTCTTGAAAGGAGAGGGGACTAGAGTCTGGCTACTATTACAGTACCTGTGTATTAGTTAGATAAGAGTAAGGACAACAGTGTCATCCATTCCGATGGGTTGGATCAATTTTTCCAAGGAATAGTTGATTAATGTTGGATCGGTCATTGAAGCTGCAACGATTCGCATTTTTTACAGTTCTAATATCTGAAAATCAATATGACAAGTTGTAGTGGAACAGAGTGTAAACATCGCTCAGAAGATGGCTATAGCTTTAAATCTACCCTTAATTATGCTCATCAACGATCAGTTTAACTAATAAATATGAATCGTAAAATTATGAGTAAGTGGCATAGTCAGTGAAATTTAGTTCTCAGACGATCGATGGCAAATTAAAAGCATAACATTGAAATCAACTGCTACAACCACCATTGTCAACAAACGCTACCCGTTCAAAATATCTTAGTCTATTCAATTCACCTGTCATCTGTCAAAAAGTGACCAATGAAAATCCAGAATTTGACGTTTCTTTACTAATCAAAAAAATATCAGCGGATATATCTTCCTAGAAGGTATTCAAGTGACTATTCAACACTATAACATATAAGCCAATCACATTGCAGACATTTGCTTTTTTCAACCAATAACAGCAATATATCACTGAATATTGGGCACCATGCAAAATATTCACAAAACAACGTACGTACTTAAAAAATAAATAGTCTTGTTGAGAAGTATCGCTTAGCAACGATGTTCTGTCTTTAGTGATTACGTAACACTAAACCCCAACAAATTGTGTGGCTTGTTTTAAAAATTTGGAAGTATTCCGCTGAATTTAATTGAGAATGAATAATTATATTAATTGTTGGATTATTTTTCAATAAAGTTAATCGTTATGTATTAATATTGTTAAATAATCGTCGTAAATACCACTCGAAGTGGATATATATTTTTTAAATATTTTGCCATTTCTATAGAAATTGTTGCCTTCGGCTCGTGACATTTTTGATGTGCTTTTGTATCGGGAAATTTAAACGCAATAATTTACATGGAAACGACAAAATATTTGTAAAAAATATATCCACTGCTTGTGGTATTACCCTTTACTATTTTAAACAAGTGTGATTTTTATTAGAAAAAGTCATAATCGTGTTCTGTTACTATAGAAATTGCGTAGTTTGTTGCTAGATTTACTAAAAACCAATTTGAAAAAGTAGTTTGCTTCATTGAATAGTTCCCGAATATGATTCTTAGTCAGAGTTAGGTAGAATATTTTTGCGGTGGTATCACTATTCACGTCCATTGCGCTTAGGATTAGGACTCGTGCTAGCGCACTCGTCCTAATCGAACCTAAGCGCAATGGACATTCGTAATACCACAGCAAAAATATTCGACATAACTTTGACTACTCATGGTATTATAAGTGATAATACTATTACAACTGTTAGTCGTAATATGGTAAACTTCCTGGGAGAGTCGACTGTACTGAGAATATAATTCATGTATCACGTGACGCAATTTCAACCAATGAGGGGCATGCAAATGCCTAGTTACACATTATCACAGCGGTAGTAATTTATTTTCGTAATTGTTTTTACGGTTGATCATAAATGGTTGTGATTGTTTTCTTAGGTTGGCACTGTTAATGTTGGTTACCCTGCTGTCAATTTTAAGTCTGTGTCAAATTCAACGTTAGCAGGTTAGGTTTTGTGTCAGTTTGACGGAAAATCTAACGCACTCGTTAAATTTAGGTTCCGGTTTTAACTCGGAAAAAAAATCATCGATAATAATCATTCTACTTGTTATATTACAACTGAAAATATAGTAATAGTGTAGAGTATATAGGTAATAGGTAAACCAATATCTAAAAGTTTAAGTAAAGATAAACAATTACACAGCTTCTGTATATAGAAGGAATTTTGAAAATAGAATTAAAAAATTGGAACGGCAGATGTAATTTTAAAATCAAACAACACAATTGTCAATTGCCAATTGCCAATTTTATTGGCAGAAGTTTGAAAACAAGAGGATTAAAGCCAAATTTGCGCACATTTATAATCCAGATCCGGTTCCAGTAGACAAGTGTAGAACCAAAAAGCCGTGCCCCCACCCCTTGTCAAACAGACGCCATCTTGAAAACATTTTGAAATATTTTTTTCGCGATTCATTGCTCGCACAGAAAAAGTTATTGAACAAAAAATTTTGGAAATAAAATTCTACATACTTTTGGTTCTTGCCGCGATGCCGAGAAGTTGGTATTTCGAAAGGTAGAGGGCAACAAAGTTACCAAAAATTGTTTTTCTCCATGCGTGGAAAGAGATTATGATAACCTATTCACATTGAAACTATTTGAGCGACGTGGCGATTTTACCTCGAAAAAGAGAAATGGCTACATTGCTGCGCCGGAATATACATTTACCACGCCGAGAGGGCGGCTGTTTGGCAAGGGGTGGGGGCACGGCTTTTTGGTTTTACACTTGTCTAAGACCCCAAACCACTGGTCAAGAGGAATCGCCGTGACCACATTTTTTTAATGTAAAACGACAATTTTACTGTACTATTAATGTAATACGACAATCTATCATATGTTCTGTATCATAGACATGGTTTCCTTAGATTTCGTAAATTTAATAAGTTCTTTTGGCTTCCCTAATCGAAAACCCCAAAAAATATAGTTTGAGAAATATTTCCATGTTCTATTGCATTTCGCTACAACCTACGTATATTACGATTAGAATTACTTAGTAGAAGACATTATAGTGTAATTGCCAAAGACAAATCGCTGGTAAAATTGTTCATGAAATTTTCATGGACATGCATGAACACTGGTTATTTTTCCACTGATGATTTTCTTGTAATGGTGACATTGAAAGAATGACAAAATACCTGTACAAGCGCTTCATCTTTTGAACAGTTTTTCTTATACCAGAAGTGTCGAAATGAGGTGGATGTTGGTTGGGATTTAAGAAATACTTACCGCTCTTAAAATAGTTAAAGTTTATATTAGAAGTGTCGATACATTTCAAACATTATTTAATTTTGTAATTATTAATTCTAGCAAATTAAAGGTATCTATATTTAAATCCTAACAATCAGTTTAAGTTGTAGAATTACCAGAGAAGTGCAATTATATTATAACTTATGTTTTGTGCATTTTAAAATATATTTACTTCATAGTTGTCCTGTAGAAAATAAAATAGTAAATAATATACATAGCAGAAGAAGAGTGATTACTTCAAAATGTATAAACCAGGGCCTGCTGAACTATGAGAGAAAATTAGGAAAATTCGAACGTGTTAAGATTCAACTTTGGAATTTTTTAATTTTCTATCCTAGTTACTGAGTGGTTACTTGCGTTACTCTCTACATGTTTCTCCACCCAAAAATCAACGTCCTTTTGTAGTACAAGGTTTTCCTGCAATGACTTGCCACCCCAGCTTCAAAACGTTCATTGCGTAGTCTGACCATGAATGTCTTTAGTATTCATCCAATTTTCCATTCCGTGGCTGTCGTTTGTTCCTGTATTCCATCATTTTCTAGAGGTAAGTACTGCTAGTTTCTTCGTTCAGGGCATTTTAAAAAATATAAACGGTACAACTAATTATTACTTCCTTTTACGATAAAGGAAGTATTGGATTAACCCCAAAAATTCTAAATTGAGTTTTCAACAGATCTTCACGTTTTAGAGTCCCCTGAACCCAAAAAACTTTTTTTTTCATTGGTCTGTCTGTGTATCTGCCTGTCTGTGAACAGAAGATCTCAAAAACTAAAAGAGGTATGGCGTTGAAACTTCATATGTAAGTTTTGTGTATCATGTAGATGAGACAGCAAGCTTTTGAAAAAAATCGCATAACCGGAAGTAGGTGTTTACTTTTGTGATTTTTCAGCTTTTTTTCGATTTTTTTCAAAAACTGCTCTAACGATTTTTTTCAAACTTTAAATTTTTATTACATTTTTAATGTGTATTGATGTGAGATAGGTGATTTTCCAGTTGAATACTTCTAAAGTGGCTTTATTTTGTTTTTTTTTTCTATTTGTTTATTAACTCCTATTTTAAATAGAATACCCGGTATATCATTACATTTTTGAATTCAGCTTTAAATATTAGAGACAATTTTTCTCTTCAACTAACGCTCTATTTTGTACCGTTTTTGTAGAATTTGTAATTTCTTGAAAATGTTTGACAAATGCTTAAAAATTAAAAATGAAATTTTTGGCTAATTATAAGATCACTGTAAAAGGAAGTTATGTGAGTGTATCACACCAGATTTTTTTTATTTCAAGCGCTGTCTGCGATGCTCCTTGAATTTATACAAGCCTTACAGTTGGTGAAGAGATGAAGCGTTGTAGGATAAGATGTGAAAGGAGTACCCAGGTCTAACTACCCCTTAAAACATTTTTAGCCTTTGTTCACAAATGAATACACTTGAGAGTTCAAAAGTATATTAAAAAAGTAAATAAAGTACAAAGCTTTATATACAATTAAATTGTGTCGTGTTTTGCTATACGATCTAATAACCTACTATAAGCATAAGTGCAAAATCCAACGCTTGCAAGAACTCCTTGCTTGTAAACAATGTGTATTAAAACTTGACCTAATGATACCACATTAAATCTGAGAGTGGCACACGCGTAATCGTTACACATCCTGATGCAGTCTAATTTGTTTCCTCGCAATTTCGCTCAATTGTCTATTTCATGGGCAAACAGAAGTTTGAACAAGAGTAGACGTAGTACATTTTGAAATACTATAGCCTGTGAGACTTTTCCGAACTTTGCATTATTATATAAAGTATGATCAAAAATTATTTTCATCTAGTATGGCTGTGGAATACTTCCTAATTCGTGAATGCAACTACATTTATAAATAAATGTTAAACTTGACATTTCAGTTTTAAGTGAGTTACAGTTGAAGTCATAAATTAGGAGTTATTCTATAGTCATACTAGATAAAAAAAAATTTTTTATCATACTATACTTTGATACTAATTCGAGAAGGATGTTTTTTCTTCTTTATCTTTCTTTAGTTTTGATGAATTGAATTGACGAAACTGGGTGAACACAATAACAAATACTTATTATTTACAATTTCCTGCTATGTAAAACAATTCGAGGTGTTGATTTTGGTAAGGGTACCTTCTTAGTTTCACATTTTAGTTTTCATTTAATCGAAATGGTCAGAGATGGGAACAAGTACTTGTTTAATAATAAATGTTTGTACTACTAGATTGTTTTGCAAACGTTGAATTATGTAATGCTATTAAATATTGAAAAACATATTGTTCATGATGTGTAATCTGGCTACTACCGAAAGAGTAACTATAATTAAAATACTGTTGGGCATATATTTATATTGTACTCTGATAATGTTTTTATTGTAATGTAATTAATATATTCTTCTTTACTTTATAATGTACCATTTATTATCATTGTTATTATATGACAACTTAACAACTATGCATAAATCCTAAAATAATATATTGTTATGATACATGAGGCAGTGTAATCAAATACAATAAAGAAATATTTGAAACGAATAAATTTGGAAGATTGCTATAATTAAATCTTGATGGTTGTTAAATTTTAAACATTATAAATAGATTTAATTGAGACAATGAGAGAGGAGATTTTGATACTAATTGAATACTAATTTAATGGTTACAGAAAATTTTTATAAAGTTTAAGCCAAGGTTACAATTGACAAATGTATTTGTTAGAATGATAATGATTAATAGCATGTAATAATAGGATTTTTAAAATAAATAAGTGTGCAATAAGAATTTTATTGTATCTAACATAAATGAAAATTTTGTTTAAGGGAGTTATATAACCAACTCATAAAAACAGACATGTATTTTCTGAATTAAAGCATTTTGTAAATAAAAAATAACTTTCTAGTTATGCCTAAATTTGTATTATTTTGGTAAATACAAATTTAAAAAGGGTCTTAAACAAATCTGCGTGGTGAGATAAAATGAAAATGTTAATTGGAACTTATGGAGGTACATAATCGGTCAAGAGATTATATAAGTACAGTTAATTGGAAATAAATATACAGAAGGTTATTTTAATTGAATACATTTGGATTGGAGAGTATACAAGATATTATTGGAGATTCTTACAAGTAAGTAATTGATTTGGATAAGTTGTAAGTGTTGCTGTAGACATCGGAATAGCTATAAAAAGGAACAAGGTTAGATTTGGAACTTCATAAGGTTGGAACTTACCAGAGGTTGAATGCTTTGATGGTGACGTTTGCAAGGAGGGAGGATTGGATTCTGTAAGCAGTGCGGGTGATATTCTGGATGGATGCAGTCAAAGGGGTTCACGTGTTATCCTGGGTGCCACTGTTTGAGGAGTGAGCAGTAAGTTTTGCAGTCTGACGATATTAGGATCCGTTGTTGGTTGGAGTTTGGCAGAAAAAGCAAGAGAAAGTATTAAGGTTTGTGTAAAGAGTTAATGAAAGTTTTTTAAATAACAATTAGTACAAGAAGGTGTTCAAATAGACTAGATTTATTACTTAGGAGAATTGATTAATATGTGTGTTAAGATAATATACAATTGTCAATACCTGGCTTGATGAGTTTTAAAAATCGGTTTGACAGCAAATGTCATTAACTGTAATATTAAAATTCAATTAATAGAAATCTTGATTTGGCGAACCACCTGAGATAAGAGAACTTGATTTTAAAAAGGAATTATTATTTAATTAGAAAGGACATTGCATTAATAAAGAGCTAGTTTAAAGTGGTGCATTACATTTCATAAAATATATGGATAGTCCAACGTGTAGCTTATATAGCCATTACATAATAATATCTTACATACGTGCACACGAAAGAAGCTAATACACATTTACGTATGTTTAGCATCAATATCAATGCTCAACATCGCGATCGCCATATTCTCAACCAACGTTTTACTGGTTCCGTAAGCTGAATTCCAATTTTTCAAGAATACATGAACATGTGCCTAGTTATGATGTGTCCGTGAAGTTGTAACTCGAGCTGTAACATTATAATATTTTATTAATGGGCTCAAATTGTGTTCATTTGTCTTCACTTCTACTGTCAATAAAAAAATTGTACTATATTTTTGTCATATAATTGTGCTCACTTGTACTGTAACGGCCCATTTTGATTTTGCCATTTGCGGCATTAAACATCCTATTAAATTCATTCCTGTTCCTTTTACTGCTGGCTCTATGACTTTAGAGAGTGGAGCTAACTTTATTCTGAGGTTTTCGAAAGCGACGCTACTGGGAAAATTTGGATGAACCTGCACTTCTGCTCAGCTCGGCTCACATATTTGTGCTGTGGGCTCATTTGAAAATTGATTTCCATGTGTTTTCCAAAGTCATCCAGTGCTAGAAAGTCTTCTCAGCTGGCTGAAACAATGGCAAAGATATTTTCAGCTATGATGCAAGCCCTGCAAGTTTATTTTTTTACTGCACGTGTCGTGATCTTATCGCTACAGCTCGCTTCGCTACATTCGCTGCAGCTCGCATGCTGAATTTGTGTTGGGTAACATTTTGTCTGTTACCTGGAAGTTGTTTAGAGCATGGAAAAGCCTTTCTTGTATCTGAGAGAAACCAGGATTCAGAGATGCCGAAAGTTGTTTGTTTCCTTCGCAGCGACGCCGTCGCTGCCCCAAGAATATCAGATGGTTATAGCTGCGTTAAGGCACCATCTTTGTTTTGAAATTTCTATATTTAATTCTGATTTGTGGGAAAAATAGTACCAAGGGCAGTAATTTTTAGCGCTTAAGGCAGCCAGCGAGTAGTTAAGTTTTATATTGATAATACATACATAGTATGTTTTTCAAAGGCCTATCGACAAGCATGCGTTCTATTTCTCAGGTTATGCTGACCCTGCTCAAGTAAATGTATTATAATTATAAACCCTGCTACTCAACGCGCAATTCACTGTTGAGCCAAATCTCAATACCTTGCTTTCACTATTTAACTTTGTTTATTTTATCTTTTTCGGCCTAACGTAGCTCTCGCATAATCTTCAGTATACAACCTCATGTGCCATTTTACATTTAGCGAGCCTGTCTAACATTTATGTGCCCATTTTCAACTAATTTCAACAATTAACCTTAGATTCCTTTGCGTTGATGGCTCTGATTTACTGTTTATGCGTCTTTCACGTTATTTATTTATCATAATGTAATTGACTG
Organism: Agriotes lineatus; assembly: GCA_940337035.1. Lineage (NCBI taxonomy): Eukaryota > Metazoa > Arthropoda > Insecta > Coleoptera > Elateridae > Agriotes > Agriotes lineatus. The sequence goes on along the minus strand of OW679199.1, from coordinate 66,702,250 downwards.
TAGTTGTTCAGTTCTTTTCACCTCTTTTAATATGCGGGTTGGTGGTAATATTTGCTACCCCACTTAACTGGCACTTGGGCTTATTTTATTCGCTCTTAGTTGTTGTGCAATTAAAGCTTTGATACTTGTCCTTTATTTCTGGGTTTTTTCTTTATGTTTACCTCAGCCACCTCGTTTTTGTATCGTTTAAGCTTTTATAAGCTAAAGGACGTACACAGCAAGTGGCGCGTTTGTGTAATTTGTTTCACTTTTTATTCATTTAATAACCTTAAAAATAATTGCCTAAGCCTTATTCATGACATCAAATCACCGATAGTGTTTTTTGTATGATTAACTTGAAAAGAGGCTTCCACGAATGGGGCCCCCAGTTAATCCGCTGCGAATTCCGGTTCAATGGGATTGCCGGGAACTGCCACATAATAACCCTTGACTTGGGTTCAGTTATTTGTTGGAGTGAAACAAGACTTAACAAACACGAGTATATTGAGTAACAACGATTACAAACGTCACTGATGGACCGATGGTTTTTTACAATAGCTTCAACTGTTGTGACACGCTTGGATTGGCCACGCGAAAATAGCGAATTGCGCGTAACCGTCGCACAAAACAACCTGGAAACGTCTTTACCAGGGAGCTAGACCGACCGCAAACCAGCACAAAGCATAGCTGAACTTGCTTACTCGAAATTCTGAATCTAACTGAAGCTGAATTGACAATGAGCTGAACTCGCAAATTCAACAAGGAGGGGAAGGCTCAAACACTATTGGCCGAGGCGATCCTGCGTAGCCAATCGGAGCGTCGCACGTTGTTTAGGAATAAATGCTTATTTTAAGAAATCTTAATGCTAAGCTCTCTCAATGAGGCATTGTATTGAACGAAATCCATAAACACATGAGTCCCAAATACGCTAAGTCGGCCTAAGTCCTATTAGAAAGTGTATCCATCCGCTTAAAAGCCATTAAGGGAAGCTTACAAATTCCTTTCCAATATTAACAGAGGCAAACAAATACGGCAAGATGCAAATTTGACTTTACCACGACCTTTGAATGAGATAGAACAGTTATGACTTGAATTACATGAAAAATTATAAGCAAAAAGGTTTTGATGCACGCATCTGTGTGAATCAAACAGATAGTTTGAGCTAGTCTTGGTTGTGACCACCTTTTGTTGCAGGGCAATACAGTGCTGTAAAAAATGTGTGCTACGGTAGTAAGTATTCCGTAAATAATGAGAATATGATTACAACTTCGCGCTGTAGCGACAAGTGAATATATTTGTTAGTATAGTTGCATAACTTCTTATGTTACATAATTGTGCTGAGTTTGTGATAAACGACATTGAATTTTATTCATTGAAAAAACCGTAGACACTAGATAAAGCCAGCTAACATTTGGGTGACTTGCGTGGTGGGAACCTATAGTAACAGATGGGTCGCATAGAAACGATTTCTCTGTCGTGTAGGTGTCAGAATTTCCATGACACATTCGTTATTTGAATGTACGCTTTGTTTCCAGCATTTGCTATTTGTCATAAGTTCGACAAAGTTTAAAACAATTAAGCTAAAAAATGTATTGGAATTACCTAAATAAACCTGATGTTGGAGTGTTTAAGATAAATTCATATGACTAAAAGTTGTAAGAATGTGTCAACTCGTAATTTGAGTATGAAAAACTACCTATTGTTAATTTACCAAACACAATTTACACATATTTTATTATTAGTTACTTTTATTACTCATCAGTCGAAGCTTTGTTATAGTTCAATAACGTACTTTAACCATTTTCCTAGAATACAAGCGAATTCGGTATTTTGCAATTTACCGCAGCCTCGAAGGGAAATAATACATTGCTGAGGTACTCTGTAAAAAATAATATAATTTGCTTCCTATTCATCTCGAACTACCAGATGATGAGGTAACTTTAATCATTCTTCGATTGTACGCTATTGCTCGAACATTTTATTGATTCCGCCATAAAATGGCACATACACGGTATAAATAGTTAAGTATTCTCCCCCGTAACTTCAAATTATTGCAAAAAACTTTAAATAGTCGAAATCTACTTTCTTGATTTTGGCTGACTAGATAAATATCTACTCGTACATTCAGATCAAATGCAATTTAGGCAAATTTTCAAATTAAATCATATAAGTATAGGTATACCATTAGGTGCTGATCGCAAAGTAGTATCAAGTTCGGAAATAAATTATGCTGACTTGATGGAGCTTAGAAAGGGGCAATATTTAACTCGTTTGGCTGAATATAAAAGCCACTAATTTGTTAGAAAAAAAATCCAATTAATCGATTGTGAACAGCCGTATGATTCTTCAAGAAAATTTAGTTTTGGCGTTTATATGTATGAGCAGCTATTGCTTACAAACAGTTACACGGCATATTTTATATTCATGTTATTTAGGGTGCTTACAGCATACAATTTTAAAACTGCATCTAACCTAATAAGGGATAACAACACTTAACCACTTTGTATTGTACAGTCAACTGTGATTCTACGAGAGTGTTACTACCGTTCTAAGTTATTTCTTCTGACTAATTTGAGTACAGAATAACATGCATGAGGATTATCTCATTTCACTTCTAAGTTTACCTGCAAAAGTTTGTGTGTAGAAGATAATAAGCTCGAAAGACTACCAAGTGGAGGTGGAAGTTTCACAAAATACTCACTATTAAATTTAACGATTTGAGCTTAATTACAGCCTTCTTGCACTTACACAATAGTTTGCATGCAAAAACAGTAGCTGTCCATAAACCCGTATTAGTGAGAGTAGTAAAAGGAGCAGCTTTATGGCATCACTAATGTAAGGAACTTCGTTCCTACTAACTGTTAAGATAAGCAACTTAAGCGTGGAAGTTTTTAAGTAACCGAGGGAAATGCCAAGATTTGCAGTTTCTCGATATTCGTATTTTCCAATTTGCACGTGATATTTTTACACTACGCATTTTCTAAGAGATACCTAATTGGCTGAGTAAACTGCAACCTCTCGCAAAGACGTTTGCCATCACATTTGCTGCGGTACTCTACCTGAATAACACTTTCAAGATGACGGTGCAGTAAGCTAATTCTTGGTTTTTGCTCAGGGATGCCGTTGTTATCCTATAATGCTTCATCAGAGTAATTGAATGCCATTTGTACAATAACCTTAATTTTTCGCTTCATTATATGTTTGCATGTGCTCGACGCGCAGTCGATGACTAATTTGTTCTACTTGAATGGGCTCCGTGAAATTAAATTAGTTTTGTAGGGACTTGCTGCTCGTCACCATAGATTCGTGTTTTATTTGAATTCCCGTCTTCTGCAGGTTAGTAGGCGCATACGTGTCGTGTAGTCAAGCCGCTGGTAGTCGTGGTTGTCGTTATAGTTATGAGTTATAGGCTTCCTGGTTGTGTCAAGCAGCACTTTTTACGGATCCTGACACCGGGTGACAGCCGTGGTTCGGGAAAGGCATAATATATTTACCCGTGTAATGACGCCTCTAAACACAGAGCAGCCCACGAATCGAATGTAACAATACATCATACCATCATCGTGCTCGTAATACGTGTTAGACACACGTTGTTCTTCGTTCCCACACATGCTTACGAGGAAACTGAGTAGAATTACACCGCGACTCTGTTGTAGGCAAATTTTTAGGTAAAGACGCGAAATTGAGCAATTTTCAATCATTATCGTCCAAAATGCTTATTTTTTTTTCAGATAACTAATACCTGTTTTTCGTATCAATTCTATCTGACTTGGAAATTTGTTTCTGAAATTGTTACTTTATAGTAGGTGCATTTCCCGTGTCCTTAACGTTCTACGATACTAACTAAAGGATATCTCGTCATGCTGAGCTTATTTGGCTTGTAATCGTTACAGAAATGTATTTAATGAAAAGGTTAACTAATTATAGGTCGTTGTTTTCTTTCCGATTGGCAATACAGATCAATTAACTGATAGATATTAGGTAATTATTAATGTACCCTGCATTTAAGACCAAAACATTTTAATTTATGGTTAGGAATCTATGCAACCCTAGATGAAACTTCGTTAATACATTGAGTGCATATGCGCTCGCCTGCCTTTGGTCGCCTCAGGCATTACTTACAGTCTCAAGATTAAAATCGTAGTTTACCCCTTTGTGTATAGATATCTGATTATTGCGCAGTTTAGTGTAAAAATATTATTATAATAGCTTTTCAGCACACCACATAGCCATCTTACTAATTTGTAATATTCGATTCTAAATAAAAAAGTTACAGTAACATTTTTTTAACGTCTTCAATAAAGAAAAACAACCTTTGTTAGATGGAATAGCGGTTGAAAACAGTCTAAAATTACATACAAAATTGGTAAAATATTTGAATGTTTTGAATAATGCCGAAACGGTAAAAGAAAAGTTTAGTAATGCGAATTACGTCAACTCACAAATAGAAAAACATCGCAACCTGTGGGGATCGACAAAAGACATTGCAGTTGAAAAGCTATACTCAGTCGTCTTTTGATTTAAGACAGGTTGGCGGTTAGTCTTATAAGGAAAGCTGTCGTTACCAGTGCAACGGATAGATTACCAGGCTCATCGCTAAAGGCTTATAGAAGCAGCGGAATAAATCGTAGAAGATAACGCTTCGGATCGATGTGCTGTCCGTTTAAGATCAGTAAATGGCCCGCCTCAGAAAGCATGTCAGGTGCGAATCAGTAACAAGTGTCAGCGAATGATGGACAGCATCCGCCTAAGAGGGGTCCATAAATCAAGTCGTTGGCGCAGAACCAGGGTACAATGGCAAGTACGAAGTACTTTCATCCGAAAAGAGTTCCAACCCAGCCAACAGCGAGTAATAAATCAATCCACTGACGCAATTGACCAGAACCAATATCAACATGGACGAGGTATCGAGCAACAAAACCAAGATGGTTGCTTTGTAAAGATTTTTCATTGGTTCTTGCAATAACAAGTAACATGTTTATACTTTTGTAATTAGATATGTGTACTTGGAAAAAATATACAGAGCTAATTTTAGGATAAAAAATGGAAAAATTAAAAGGTCACAATATTCGAAGGTTGTATCAAAATCTTATATCGTACAAGTTCATATTAACATTTCAATGTCTGTAAAGCGTAGCTAGGTTCTGAAATATACTGCAATAAGTAAACACATGTGGATGTGCGGCGCCGACAATCGTCAAACTGGCCATAATAATTTCAAAACAAATCCTTCAATAGGAGAGACGTTCTAAGGTACACTTTCTGATACTGTTTTATATAAAAGTAGAAATACAGCTTTCTCATTTTCAAACTTATTACTTCCATTTATTTTAATGTAAATATAAACTCATGTTATAACTCACAAATACGCTAATTATTTAGAATCAGAATTCATGTTTTAGATGGAGCCCATGGGGACAGCGTAAAATCGTAGGAAGTCTACAAATGACGTGAAGTGACGGCATAGAGAAGACAGCACGGCCTACCTGGTACAAAGTATCACAAAATAAAGATGTATGGACGACAAGAAGAGAGGGTTATATCCAAAGGGTAGCACACCACTAGCAGAAAGAAAGAATAACACTTTTGAGCCCCACTCTTGACTGATCCTATTGAGGTATATCTAAGCTCCACGTTGTAAGCCAATTGTAATACGAGTATATCTCATATCTCGAGTCCCACTTGCGGTGTTAATTGTAATATTTATCAACTATACATGTAGTATCAAATGAAATATACTCTTTTACTAATTATTATAAAGAAATACTATCATTTAGAGTTCAATTATTTTTATTTCTTAATGCAATAAATAAGAACTGGCTTAACTCCTAAGTCAATTTGACATTTGCTGAATATATTCACCTTCAACTAACAACTTCCTCTATATTTAAAGACTGAATTACTTTTAAAATATAATAAATATCTGATTTTATCAAATACAAGTTTCAGGTACTTCATAAACTCAAATTCGTACGTTTAGTTTGTTAGCAAAACATAGAAGTTAGATCTGGCATTACAAAATAAAATACAGATTGTCAAAAAGTAATTTAATCGATTGTTAATATTTCCAAATTTGATTGAATTAAATGTAAAGTTCTAAATGTTATTCTACCTCCAAAATCTTCAAATTTTAAAACATAATTGTCGAAAACGTTGGCTACTCAAATCACTATTGAATTTACAAAAATAATTCTTCTAAAATTAACTTCTAAATATAATTACAATAGTTTAAAGATTTGCCGCACCAAACTTACTTTATATTTCTTATTATTTTGTAAGAACTTGTCACTAAGCTTCTGAATGTTTATTTCTTGTATCTGAATGCTCTACCTCAGCTCCTAGCTGAACCGATTCTAGTCAGCAAACTTCCTGGTTGTTCCTGACCAAATCTAAAGCTCGTTGTAGTTCTTTGAAAACCCTATTACTTGAATAGAGTGTTCTACAGCATACCACAACACTCACGTTCACTGGTTTTACTGGCTTGGTAGTATTCTAATATTTACAATAGGATATACTACGTTAAATGAATTCAAATCGTCTTGAATTATGTACTTTGTACGGTCTAAATCGAATTTTACGACACCGTGCCGGCTCATACAAGAATCACGTAAAAGCTAAACGGCCAGCGCGGACGATATTTCTCTAAATCGGGACCATGACTCACCTAGGACCGCTATGCAGCCCGTAACAGGATATGCCGACTAGACATCAGTGGAGCGAGGAAAGGTCCTACACGAGATTACTTACGCGCAACGGCCAAAGGGGCGGTAAACAACGATAAAATTAAATAGGGCGCCACCCGGTTTCATCGACAAACGAAAATGCAAAGATAGACCCAGAGTGAAAAAGGGAAATCAAATGTGCCTACCTTTCGACTTATCACCTTGTCAAAATCTGAAACTCAACGGAATAGTATATTGGAGCAGCCACACGACGCCCACACTGCAGCGACAAGTGTACCGGCCTACCTGTGATGTTTCGAAACTGCTCTACTTCACATAAAATAGGACACGGTATATAAATAATATAACCTTAAAATAAGCATGCACAACTACGTGGGGAAATCATAAAGCATCTTTCAATAACCGATCTATTGGTTTTCTCACATGTGAATAAAATCGGTACACACCATGACAACATATCATATCATTATATATGGGCTAAACTACACCCAGCTGGGGACGCTTTATAATGACTAACTATAAATTCGAATACAAACCGCCTGCGGGGCCTGTGGTAATATGTGATTAATTTAATTGCAAATACAAGCCGCCTGGGGCCTGTGACAATATAAGAGTAATTTAAATGCAAATACAAACCGCCTGCGAGGCCTCTGACGATATATGATTAATTTAAAAGCAAATACAAGCTGCCTGCGGCAATATAAGACTGATTACAACGTGGCGAATAGCCGCCCGCGGGGGCTGTGACGATATATGAAAAAACCAAATACAGCACTCTACCTTATTTAACGGCTTTGCTTGAAAGCTAATTGGCGGGAATCGGAGCGCTCATCGCTAGAGTACATGGGCTGAGGCCTAAAGTCGAGAGTGGCACGCGAGAATCCGCCGTTATCATCAGGGAAAGAAAATGTAGGGCCCCCTTGGGCAACGACAAAATTTGCGAGACCGGAAGTTCGAACTTTTGAACTAAAGGATCCCAACAGGTTTTGGACGGATACGCCTTCCAGGCTTACAAACTGCAACAAAAGGCGACGACCACCAGCACAGCAGCGGCATTCACGTAAACAACGCAAAACCTTTTACCCTTACGGCCCGTTCAGAACTCGTTTCAAACATAAACCGCCTCCCCGCGCCCGAACGGCAGTTTATCGCCAGCAATTCACCGCCTCAGCAGTTCACCACTTCAGCAATTCACTGCCAATAATTTTCCGCCAGCAATTCACCACCGAAAAATTTAATACTTGAAAAAAGCCTGTTAGCGTTACCCAGGAGACACCACGTAGAGGTCGGCTTACTAGTTTCCCTTTTTTTTTTATACATTTTTCTAGTTTTTTAATTTTTATACATTTTTTATTTTCATACAGTTTTCTAGGTTTTTTTAAATTTTTATATTTTTTTAAATTTTTATACATTTAGTCAAATGAATCTATGTTTAGAACGTAGTGTTATGCGCTATTCCACATAAGTAAACGAAAATATTCATATCCGGATTATGATATGTACCCACTACTCTTTGCAAACGTCGATGAGTGTTACGGTATTTTTTCTTATGCCTTGAAGGTTCTTCTCCACTGAAACACTGCTAAAAAAATGCATAAGAATACAAAAAACTAAAAAAATTTATAAAACAGGGAGACTAGTAAGCCGACCTCCACGTGGTGTCTCCTGGGTAACGCTAACAGGCTTTTTCAAGTATTAAATTTTTGGGCGGTGAATTGCTGGCGGTGAATTGCTGGCGGTGAATTATTGGCGGTGAATTGCTGAGGTGGTGTACTGCTGAGGCGGTGAATTGCTAGCGATCAACTGCCGGCGATGAATTGCTGGCGGTGAATTTTCCGGACACGTTTGGCTATATAGCATGGTGCCAAGAACACATTCAGCTATCAACTATCTCTTTGTAGAACTACTTGGTAAGAAGCTTGCGTCATCGTAACATGGTTTATTCCCTTTTATATACAATTGGGCGATATTTATTTCCTAATATGGTTTATGATGAATATATTCTAGTATAAGGTTATGTAAGAAGTTGTAATTACGTTTTTTCAAAAATATTAATATATCTAATAGTGGCTATTGACACCAAAAGATGTAGAAAGTTAGAGATATGGTCAATTGTAGAATCTATGATTTCCCCAAGTTTTGTGGATAACAAAAGCTGCAATACGTCTTTTAAGAACCCAATTTAGGCTTTACTGTTTGTGGCCCAAATTGTAATAGAGGTTTCTTGGAGTCCCATCTTTTGGGTGTCAAATTTGGAATGGGTTTCTAGGATACCCTTCGTTTAAGTGTTCACCAATTTTATTAATCTATTTTTACTATCAGTGCCAGCCAGCTCATTGTAATATGTTTTCTTTTATTAAATTTACCCCAGTCGCGTCGGTAGCTACAGAAAGCCCTTCATGCGGTGGACAATTTGCTTACAGAGAAATGAACAACAAATATATTCATTTCCTGTAGAATAAGACAAATAACTATTTGTTAACCCTAATGGTTGGTCACGAATGTATCCACAATCAGTGTACCAAGTGGATGCAGGAGAAGAAATTCACAAAAGGTAGAGGTTTTTGAAGAAAATTTTGTAAAACTAAAACTTTCCAGAAAACAACATGTAAATGTAGGGCGTGGATGCGCGCGAGCAACAGTAGCAAACTGCAAACCAACGCAGGCCATGAATACGTGTGAGCAACTGGAGTAGGTTGCGGACGCTGGACGCACCCGATCAGCATGGGCCATGGACAACAGACAGATTGTACATGCTAGAAATAATTTTGCCAAAATTAACCTTTATTCGAGATTAAACGGCACGGGCCGCACAGATATAGTTAATAACAGTGTGTCCATATATCTTGAACCCTGGGTGATGCAAGTGAAGACGGAAATATCACTCATCGCTGCTTAAAAATGAATACAATCTATTGCACTTGATCGCACTATTTGCAAGATGTGTGCACAAACGAGATTGTCTTGAGGGCGTAATAAGCGAGCGTTGTGAAAAGTCAACGCATTCCTGACAATATGGAAAAAAACTGTTATTTGAATGTGGAGAATTCAGAGAATTTTGTTGAGACTGTTGAGTAACGACAGGAGAGCTATACAGAAGGTTCCTTAGAGGTGACAGAAATGACCCTATTGATGGTTATTATACAATAATTTTGGTAAAGTGAAGTGCAAGTGGCATGCATAAGTTTATAAATGAGGATTCTAATTACACTTAGCTTTTTTGTATTTTTCACTGCAGCAGAAGGCATCCCATGAGTATATTCAGCTGACTTGTGCTCGTTGTGGATATTATTTTTGCTTGGAAAATGGCAGCAGAAGGTCTAGGTGATGTATCCGGTGGCTGCATACCCTCGCTGAAGAAAGTTGTCTGACCAGCTCAGTTGTCCATAATATGTGTTCAAATCGTCGTTGGGTCACCAGATATTAAAGGTAATTAGCTGGTAGAGTAGTACCAGGGTGATTCCTCTATATGTGAAGCACTGAATTGAAATACGTGTTGATATTTTAAAATATTTTATTAACTTGTTTATACATATATGTTGGGTTGTAGCCTCAACTACCACAAGACTACTAGATTCCAACAGCACCTACTGACAATGCATCCTTACGTTAATGTTTTGAAGAATCAAATTTAAATAAAACTGCTAGTATTAGAAAGCACCAAGCATGTAACTTCTAAATAAACATTCAAAAGTTTACATATGCATGCTATACGACGTTTAAAATTATGGGTGGTAATTGTCTTAGAGACGATACCACCTAAGCCTTGTTCTAAAGGTAACACAACGAATATAGTTTTAGCATCCTCATCCGGAAAACTTCCAAAATCTTGCACATTCTGTTGCCAGTTTTCAGTTTGCTGATGTATTGCAGTGACTGGCTGTCTTTGTGTTTTATGGGATAAAATGAATCATTTAGTTAGGGCAAATCACTACAATGTTCAGGGAACTTTTATTGTGCAAACTTTGCCTGTCAGTATTTTAGGCTAATCAAAAAGAAATGTATTTATTATACGTTAATAAAATGATTAATTGTCCCTTTCTATATTTTATCGAACTGCAATAATATTCTGGGCTAGTTCCGGCAGGAACACAAAACTACTCTCTCAGATTGGGTTCAAATCTGAGTTTTATTTGAAATTTTGTTTAAAATATTTGATTCCGCGTAGCTCATATACGCAATTTTAGTACAACCGTTCTACTACATTCGGTTACTCATAACCTCAGAAACTTGACATTGACTACAGAAAGTCGTTAGTGCATATAGCGTTTATTTAAAGATTCAGAAGTGAAATTCTGCAAGGAAACGTCAGGTAAATTACAGCAAACTCCCGCCTGGTAACAACTGACTCGATTTTGTTTAGATATGACGTCAAACGACGCCAGCTGCTTTTTTGTTCTGGACTTCCTGTGATGGCTTCAATTTTCTGGCAAAACCGCAATTTATGCTGACGCCATTGAAATTACTCAAACTGAGACGGATCTGGACGCTTCAAAATACGATGAACCTCTTCCACAAGGTGTAATCTAGCAGTTCACTAGCTTTCTCGACTCCCAAATAATCATAACGTGGCAACTCCTACCTTTCAAGTAGGCCGGTTTTCGCCACGCAGATGGTTGCAGGTAACGCTTCAAGTTGCTTCCCGGGCAGCAAATCTTGTTCAGAATGTTCGTTCACACTTCCCGGGGCCGTTGGAATGGAAAACCCTGACTTTGGCAGCTCAAATGCCACGGTATTGAAGGTCGAAATTCTGAGGTGTCGGAGCCGCAAGTCACAACCGAAGTCGATTGGGTAAATTTATAATTTTACGTCGCAGAAACTTCTGCAAACACTACCACAGATGCCTGATAACTGGTATAATAAAATGGTAGACATTTTAGACTTGGCAAACACTTTTTATTATATAAAAACATTAAATTTGCTGGAGCACAATTTTGCCCCAAACTAGTCAATTTATTATTTGACAAAACAACATTGCGTTGCTTAGTAACAGCGATCTGTAATAATTGTTTGTAGGAAATTAGTTTTAGTTACAATTTTATATCAAGGAAACAAATTTGATAACATTTTTCTTAAATCTAAAAATTGTCTTTATTTCTTATACCTAAAAATTGTTCTTTATCGTCACATAAACGTTTTTATAATCACTGCTCTGCTATAATCACTTAGTTTTTACAATGCACTGGCCCTTGAGTTCAATTTTAAACAAGTCACTGGATTTTCTTCAATTCAGTTACCCTCGTTCTCTATTGCTCTTTGCAAATCTTATCTTATCTTGCTGCGATTTCCATCTACTTTTCAGATTGCTCGCTGTACGCTTATTAATAAATCTACTCTCATATTATGCACATAACCAACCATTTGGATAATTTAATTTCATTTGATCTGGCTTTAAATATGCTCAAACCTATCATATTACTTATATTATATTAGCCACATTAAATCTTTATTTTACTCAAACTTCAAATTCAATCCCTCTAAAATCTGCTTTGCTTATGCTTGCCTTTATCCCTCTAATTATGCGTCTTGCATCTCATTTCCAATGCATTTAATAACTTCAACTACTGTTCAGATTGCAATTAAATAAAATATTTCAGCTATGTGCTTTAATTGACTTTGTTCTATATTTCTCACTGCATATAGAGTTAAATTGTGAGCTTAAAAGCATCTCAGTATATACGAAACCGCTTCGGGCAATTTAATACAAATGCTAACAAGAAATCTAGTAGAAATTGGGACTTAACCGATTTGCCATCCAATAGTGCTTAACTGCGGCTCCAATATATATTTATTCCAAAGAAAAATTAATTGCCTGCTCACCTATTCCGAATGTTCTCGTACCCCCGCCGTTAAAATTAATAATTAAAGCATATAAGAACGCCGTCTTCTTTAAAAGATAATTTATTTTTATAATTGTAATGCCAACAAACTGTATTTGTACAAATTATCTCCTGCCGCGCTATTTAACCTAACACAAAAGAAGTTAGCCATCAATTCATGAATCGAAGTTAGCATTGCATTTAGCTATGCCTAGTTTTTGCAATAGCTCTGCCTTTATAATAGATAACTAATTTAGCCATAGTTAATTCGTTCTGTTGTATGTATTGAGATATTTAAGCAAATAACTGTAATATATTTCTTAGTTTCACTAAGGTGATGTGTCGATCGGTTTTAATCAAAATTTACTGTTAATAATTTGAGTCTAGAAATGGAAGCCGATCAATAAAACTACTACAAAACTCCCGTTCAACTTTATTTTAATAACTATTAATTATATTATCGAAATTCTTACATCAATGGTCTGGAAGGAAACACGGCCAAGGATGAGTGATCCAGGTATTATGCATCAATTATTTTTCTTCGAATACGTCGTTGTTTCTAGGCCACATTTTGTTCCCCATTGGTCACGCCTTTAGATCTTCCTAGAAGCGCTCCAATTTCGCTTTGAATCTTACTGCGGTTTTACAAGGGACAGGTGTGAATTTCCAATTTCCCAGAATAATTTTCTCAGTTTGGTCATGCAACATGATTTATTAACTTATTTTGTATCGAACTAACGATTTCCTCACGCATTGTCGGTATAGGCTAATGTTGTGTAAGGTTTAGATCTGTAAATGCACGTATAATTATTGTTTAGATAATAGGGGTCAGATATTATCTTCAATATTAACCTCGTTTTAGTGTTATATTGTCTGACATTTGTTGTATGCCCTTTTACAGCGATTGTTTAAAGGCGCCGTATAAAGTAGTGAACGTGTTCAAATTGGCGATTTATGGCACTAATTGCTGTCATATACTGGAACAATAAATGTTGATATATCGAGACAAAGCCAGGTGCACGTTTCCTTCTTAGAATTACAACAACATATTAACACTTCAATTTATCCAATTGGTTTTTGTAATTATCTCTCCTATTCATACTTTACTCATTGCCAACTCACGTTTACTTTTACTAAATTATTGGTGATCACTGATCAAATACTTTTTAAACTAGACCTAGTGCATGCTGTGTACTTATCTTTTGTTGTCAGATTTTAACAATGCGATTACATTGGGCATTAGTTTCACTTTACTGATTGGTAAAATCTGATTGGGAAATTGTAGAGGTGTCGGCATAAGATTTAGAATCAAATTCAGGTTTTCTGGTCTTCTAGTCTAAAACCAGATTATCTGCTATTCAGCCCTAATCCACGTATGCGCTATTTTTTAAATTAAAATGATTCTGTATGACGCTAGCGTCATATTTAAAAGTATCACACTGGAACCTTGCAACACAAGAAGCACAGCTTCAGCGTAAAATTTAGTGTACAGATGCAATTATTGGTATTGCTATGAAACTGAGGAAAAATTTAAACTATGGGCCTTAACCATTTCAAGAAAATTGTTATCAAGTTTTCTTAAAACCGATTAACTGGCCTAGCATGACAGTTATCAGTAATTAACAATAACGGTTATTTTAGAGTAAACATATATTATCACCAAATGAACTTTCGACATTGTTATGGAAGAAACACACATACCAAAATGCCTTTACGACAAGGTTCTAATTAGTAATAATTTGCTACAGCCCAGACTACTTTACAACAAGTGCGCCAGTTTGTTACAACATAAACAGGACTTTACGACATGACACTAATTAGCTAATTGACTAGCGCGTAAATAGACTCAAATCGGGAAAGAATTACACAGGTCCGCGGCCCTAACCTGGAAAAAGCGCTGCCGACGTCAGTCAGTGGCGCTGGGGTGGTCCAATACGAGACTAAACGGGGCAACGGCTCATTAAAAAAAAGCATACGTTAGATGAAAAGGCCAAGGCGCCAAATACACAGGTGAGCCGCCTGAGATAAGTGGAAGCAAATGAGTACACCTTCTAACTTCAACCTTGGCAGTGCTTAGTTTACGAATCCAAGAACGACAACGTTGAACTTACCTTGCGGAAAAATTCCTGTACAGCTTTCTAAACTATTTTTACAAAAGAAAACAAAAAACCGCATGCAAATATCATCAACATCAGAAAGGAAAACACACCTAGATGAAAATTAACTATATTAAAGATAATATGTAACTGAACATTTTTTTAGTAAATAAATGTAGAGAAACCGGTTAGTAAGGGTTAAATTAAACTAAATTACGTTTAAACTAGATAAGGGCGGTAAACCCGATGACAAATAATCTACATGACTGGCAAACGGTAACAACATTAAACTTTCAAGGAACTGACCCATAAAAAATAAATATATACGGTCAACAAATAAACGCGGCTCAAATTGGTAAATCCTTTAATCGAAACGACGTTAGGCTAAACATAAACATTAAAACTGACGGTATATGTACAATTCAGCGTCCTGACAGCTACAATACTTCAAACGCTAAATTATAAATTGATAACAATGTTATGCAAAATGGCCGACACTTCAGTAAATCACTTTGTTCACTGTAGTCTAGGCCCTGTAAGACTATTACAAAAATGCGGTACCTGAAGCAGTCCATGTGGCGGGACTGGACGTCCAACGGAGCTGCAGGTATCCGCTTCCAAGCAACTGCTGCCCAAGAAGCTTGAAAGCACTGCAGAACAGCCCAAGAAATGCGGTCGACGAAGAGGGTCTGGACAAAGTTAACATCCCCAACAAAAGTAACATAAAGTCTGTAACAACATGGCAAGGATTCGAGACGGTAAGCCAAACTTCAATATGACTAAATAAGCCTCAACAGAGACCCCCAAATTTAATCCGCCAAACGAGGCGATAATCGAAGCTGCCAACTTGGTGATAAAACAGGAACTTTTGGCTTACAACGACATCGACAGACGACACTTAACACACCCCCAAGACCAACCGTCAACACCCATTTGCAATGCATTCACTTATACGGAAAAATTCACCTTTACTTAAAACACCAATAACTGCAATCTCTAACCGACATGAATTCAACTAGCGGGACAAAGTTACGCTTCAAACATGCGGAAACAACACACACCCAGAACCAACCGTTGCTTTCGGAAGCTAGCGTTCAAATGCTTTCAGCAGCTCAAAGCGGGGTGAAACGTTCACTCTCCCTCATTCTTACTCACACAACTGACCCTTTTTCTTAGTGAAATAACACTTGGCTCAAGGCGAGCGTCGCAACAAAGTTATGCCGCTTCGAAGCAACGGCTGAAAACACGTGTTCGTCTATCTCGCTTGCACTCACAGCGATCTATTCCTTCTAGCGCTCTCTTTTGCATTCGAAACGGATCGAGAAAAAAGGCGAAGGTTCAGGGTCATTTCAATTTCTTCAACTGGGGACGGGCTGCTATAGAGACCTTGCGTATCTCTTCAGCCAAGAACGAGAATTATAGGATGGGTGAGAGAAAGGAGGGGTGGAGAATGGAAGAGAGGCTAGGTAAGGTGGAGAAGTACTGCCCAGGCATTCGCCTCAGAGTAGGCACTCTGTTAACTCAGGAAAACCACCTAAAACCCTGAATCACAGAAGACCACCTGGGGAATCGAACCCGCGACCTCCCGAATGGTAAGTAGATGTGATAACCACTATTCTACCGAGCTGAAAAATACAGGTGTTCTACGTACTTAAGCCACTGTAGACAGACACATGATTAGAAATGTTCTTTGACATGCGAGATTTAGAATTCCGAAACGAAAAACCACAAGTTCGAACTAAGATCGTAAAAATGGAAAATGTCCTCACAAAAGTTTTGAAATAATTTAGGTATAAAACACTGTAGGTCATTAAAACAGATACTCGTAGCTGCACTATTTATGTTGGATGCAGTAAAATATATTAAAAAAACGTTGTTCCTAATATTTTTCATTCATTTGGACCCATATGAGGGGAGTGCATATTACGAAAATATGAGTAGAAGCTTTCTAATTATGTTTTCCAATAAAATATTCGATTTAATTAGAAAGAATATTAACAAACACATTTCTAGTTGACGAGAGAAACAAAGGTTATAGATCTAAAATACCCACGCGACCAATAACCTGTTACATTATTTTTTGCCGATAATAACCGGAAACATAGCACCGACTCGCTACGGATAATGATTAGGGGCGAAATTACCTCAGAGAAAGTGAAAACTAAATTAAATGCCGCCAACTGGTTCCAACTGACACGTTTACTGCTGATTCCTTGAAGTAAAAACCAATAAGTAACCCAATAGTAGGACTAAATACTAACGGACTATCAAAGGAATTAAAAATCGGGTCAACTACAGTCCAATCGTGTCATTGGGATGTCAATCTCCACCAGCGCTGTGCACTAATTAACTACGTTGCAATTAAATTGCTAATTAAATTCCTTTTCGCTGATTTGTCTTGGAATAGAATTATTGTTCAAAATATGGTAATTGCCATTTTTAAAGAACTTATAATTACTTTTTGAAAGCAGCATTTAATGACTCACTTACTTTTGAGTAATTAAATTACTCTAAAGTATTTAAATTGCTTTCCAAGTATTCGAATTACTAGTGGTAATTGAAAGTATTTGCGATAATGGAATTACTTTTTGGTAATATAATTACTAAATTACTAACCTCGATAGGGTATTAAATGTCCAGAACGGAAAAACTATGGAAAGACCTTAGTAAGTTTCATGTTAAGCAAATGGCAATAGGGCATTCCTGGAGCAATATACAGTGTGTCCCAGGATTGATGTTATAAGAGTTGAGATGGACTTAAAATGTTTGAAT
Organism: Agriotes lineatus; assembly: GCA_940337035.1. Taxonomy (NCBI): domain Eukaryota; kingdom Metazoa; phylum Arthropoda; class Insecta; order Coleoptera; family Elateridae; genus Agriotes; species Agriotes lineatus. The sequence continues at coordinate 66,684,901 of OW679199.1, read as the reverse complement.
TTTATTTTAAGATTGTGGGATTAGGTCCTGCTTGGTCTGAAGAAAATTTTAAGAAGATTTTCATTTTTTGAAAAAATAAGTCGGCCTTGACAGTGACGCGAAAACTATTTTCTTTTCATGTAAGTTACCCTTTCTATTAATGATACGGTAAGATTTTTACCAAGAAAAGTTGTTGAGAATGATAAACTATGGCTCTATACAAAATTTCAGGAAGTTTGGTTACAGTACGGCACAATTTTACTAAGAAAAGCTGTTCAGAATGAATACTTTATGGCCCTATACAAAATTTCAGGAAGTTCTACTTACTTAGATCAAACCGTCATTTAATTATAATAAATACAATTTTAACCGTTTAGCTTAAGTAGGCACATCTTCCTGATATTTTGTATAGGGCCATAATTTATCATTTTGAACAACTTTCTTGGTAAAATTTTGCGTATCGTGAAAAGAAGGGGTAGTTTACCGGAAAAGAAAATGGTTTTCGTGTCACTGTCAAGGCCGACTAGTGTTTTCAAAAACTGAGAATATTCTTAAAATTCTCCTCGGATCAAGCAGGACCTAATCCCACAAACTTAAAATAAAATTCAAAAATTTTTAGTCTGTCACCTCTTGTAACATCAATCCTCGGACACACTGTATATAATTTATGATTTCATATGACTCGTCGGAGTTAGCTAGTTTTGTGCACGGTCAAAGAGATATTTGGTGCAGACGCGTATGTTTGTAGATGAGATATTAATGTGTTGAGTCTTGTATAGTATCGGCTGTGCAAGATGTAGCATTGTAGCTTGCTAATGATTATTGTATAGGTGTCAAAATAAGTCTGCGGTAAGTGCAAAGTTAAGTTTTTCACAGGTATTGACAACAAATAGGTTTATTATACAATATTGGTTCAATTTGCTTGTTGAAATTGATGTACTGGCAAATGGCTACCTAAATACAAATATACGACAACAATTTCTAGTGAAAGTAATTGAAAATAGTATATTATGGTATTGGGGCAAAAGTTATACCTTATGTGGCGTGGTTTGACTGAGAGATACTCTTGCTCCGAATAACATACAGTATTTTTGCTTCAAACGTTGATAACAAATTATTTAAGATATTTTTAAGAACCAGGAATTACTTCTAATGTAGACGATTGGGTTGGTTCCTTTGGTGAACGTTACTGCTACTTCACCATAAACAACAATGTGAACAAAATCCTAAGAAGATCTATAATTATTTGTTTGTCACCCGCTTTAGATTCTAGAGAATTTCTTAGTATATTATGCAGTTATGTACAAATTCCTTGAGTAAATTGTATTTATTTATTACAGCTTTTAACATGTCAGATATAGAAACTGCTCAGTGTAGCCCGTCTAAAGTAGAAAATGCCGCCAAGTTAGGAATTTCAAATTATTTAGCTAATTTACTTTATCTCCGCACGTCAGCGGAGATGATAACTTTATCTGCTGCTGACGAACGGAGATAAAGTGTTTAGTTGCCATGGCAATGAAGTGACACTTTAACATTGTCAATTCGACAGTATAGTGTCACATTTTACTGAAGTTTGAAGAAAAAATAATTTATGTTGTGCAATTACAATTACCAAGTAATTGATAGAAAATCTGGTAATTCCATTACTTCATTGAAGGTAATTGGTAATAGGTAATTAATTACTTTTTTGAAGTAATTTGACCAGCTTTGGTCTCCACGCACGGAGACAACTGCGCTCCAACACTTGTTATAACAATGGATATATTTTTCACCAGTACAACATGTTTAGATTACAATGAAACCTACCGCAAACGGTAACAAAAACGAAAAAATTTACATAAGTACTGGTTCAGATTTTTAAACCTTCTATGGTACGTATTATGTTGGACAATGGTCTATCAGTAGTGGTTGACAATTACATTTATCTGGAATAACTAATCACAAAGTAAAATAAGATATAATTTAAAAGAAGAGTATTCAACCGGTGTGTTCTTTCAGTACTAACTTACAGGTCAGAAACATTGAGCCTCACACAGAGACTTCTGACTGCCATGAAGATGGCGATGTTGTGAATAACATTAAACGCAAACGAAACAACTGGATACCAAAACAAACTAGAGAAAAGGACGTGGTAAAGAATGTTGTAAATTAAAGGTGAAACTGAACCGGTCACATTCATAGTGTGGATAAAAGATAATCAAATGGCCAAAAAATAGAGTGGCGACCGAAAAATAATGTGGAGAGATGATTTAAAGAAAATTGTCGGAGCTAAATGGACGGCAATAGCCTGAAGTAGAGAACAATGGAATGAAATGGAGAAGACATAAGACCAGCAATGGATAGACGTAAGCTGATTGTGATTGTAATAATAGAAAGCCTTCCAGTAAAAAATAATAATTTTGTTGAAAATGACAGAATTTTTAAATTCTGAAAATGGGTAAAAGTTCTTGGATTTGAAATTTTTTTTTTATAGTATAGTGTTTACAAATATCTCCAATCGTCTTTTATTGACGTATTAGCGTGACCACCCTCTAGAAACTGGTATGAGATACAATACTACACCAAACGCAAAATGGGCGCGATACTTTCGGGAAATTGACTTTAAGCAAATAGTGGATGTGATGGTCTTAGTGTTAAATGTGAATAACCCTTGGGCAAAATCTGTTCGTACCAACTTCGGCTAATATCAACCTTGTTCGATGTACACAGCCTACTAATTTGAAATTTCGATTTGGTTGCATTGAGCACTGGAAAATTACATCTCGATGCATGTATCGAATATATTCCAAGAAACTCCCGTATCGTCCCGCTATCAACCATCCGGTTAATACTCTACTCCGGAAGAGCCCGGAGAGTAACATGGCGTGTATATGGATGTAATTTCGCCCGTTTCCATTTCTGAGCATGCCCATTCTCGGCTCCGAGTTGCCGGAGGACTTTTGGCCGTTAGCGTGGCTTCGTTGCTCAGTCTCAGTGGTCGACCGCTTCGTTTAATTTTTTGTTTTACGTTATATGTATCTAACTAGGTATTGCCAATTTCGTATGTGTTTAATGAACTATTCATGTTCTGAAGTAAGTTTTGGGGCGCATCCCAATTAAAATTACAGTACTGCTTTAAGCACCTCAATATTATTACTTTTCTCTGTGGAGTTGTATCTTAGGGATACCTGTTTTCTTATCAAGTCACGTGACGTCATGAGCAGGTAAAGTTCTTAAGGATTGTTTTGTTACAACTAGTTGTTGATATTCAGTTCTTCCTATGGCGCCACTTAAGTGAATTTTTATTATTGTTATTTTAACGGAGGTCTCAAGTCTACTTACTGTATAATTTCATTTTGTAAAACAAATTATAGTTTCTTGAGTGAGTTCCTGTTCTTTCAGCCTGCGACCAATCCTTGTATACCGATATAGTTCGAGTAAATTTTAAGCGTCCACTGTAAAAAGAAGTATGTGGCATAGTCTCTACAACTTATCTGATTAATTAAGGATGTGCATAGTGTATAAAGTGTACATCAATTATATTAGTTTTAATACCGATATGGTGAAATACTGCAGCTCAATACTTTTTACTTCCGAGATTTCTTCAGATCTTCATGTTTCAGAGTGCCTAGATGACGAAAAACAGGTTTTCTCAATTCCGTCTCTCTGTCTGTATGTCTGTCCTGTCCGTCTGCCTATTTGTCTGTTGGCAGTATAGCTCAAAAAGTGTTTGTCGGAGGAAGACAATATTTTGCATACATATCATATATCTACCTCGCATTAAACCGGTACAATTTAATACAAAAAGATACAGGGTGATCACCTTAAAAAATAATTTTTTATTTATATTTGCGTTAAGTGGGAAATAGATTAAAGCAGTAATTTGCACATAGAGCATTCCTTACACTTGATAAAAATAGAACAAGATAAGGTCGCAAAAAATTAATTTTTTTTTAACAATAACACCGTTCGCTTAAATAGAGCCGCGCGTCGCTGACATATCAGCGATTCTGCATGGCGCAGTTAAATCTATCTGACTATCGACGATTGTATCCGCAGATGATGTAGATCGAAGCCCTCCCCGGTATTTTTTAAAATTTGATAATTGATGTAATTTGCATAAGCAAGTGCTAAGATAGTGTTAGCTGCATTTTCCTTTGATTTTTAGGCGGCGAGCCGCATAAATGCGTAAATCCCAAACCTTGAAATAGACGGGAAACGCATATTTGGGAGAGTCATCGACGAATATCGTAAAAACTATTGCACATAAATATATACATAATGCGTATGATATGCTTAAAAATGAATAAAGCAATTTTTAGTTAAAGAATTATCTGCATTGGTTTATTTATGTAAAAAATATAATTAATGTTCTTAAGACATACCCGGCGCGGCGTGAAGGTTAAGCCAGCTGAAACCCAACGATTCGAATATGACTCCATAGAGTAGCAACAAATTGGTCGGTGAATTTGTTTGCAATCGCAAGCGCCGCGGTTCAAATCCCTCCGGTAACGGTTTTTTTTTAAATTTTAAAATGTAATTAATTTACTAGAAACGTCAAGATATTTTTACTTTTAACTGTCACAATGTCGACGAGGGAAGCTCTGGGTAAAGCCTTTTACAGATTTTTCTTTATAATGAACAGCTTTTGCGACCGTAAAATGTAACTATTTCTCGTACTGATGGAAGTATTACTTCAACAAATTCTAAAGTTATGCGTATATAAATATGTGCACTGGTACATGTCCCATCACAGACAAGTAAGTGGATTTAAATATTAGATATTATTTATACAAATACTACACACTTTCTCAATAACTGATTTATTAGAAGTTTAAAATTTCTAATGAATCTCTTTAAACGATTCAATTCAGGAATATAAAAATATTTTAAATTATTTTAGTGCAGTAGTACTAAGTCGAAGTTTCAAGTTCAAAAAACTAAAATGTTCTTTGACTCATAACTTTCCGTTTTATTTGGTATTTATTAGTGCAAGAAATCAAAGCACACAGTACTTTGATTTCACCGTTTAAATATTTTGATTATTACTACTATACTCATACATTTACATCTTCAATATGTTTGTGGAAGTGTCTTTATTATTTAATATTCGTACTGCATTACAATTTAATAACCTGTATACGAATATGTTTGACACAGAAATAATACAAAATTCATAACATTTATTTACGTATTCGGCAGAATTTGTCTTAATTGTGTTTGTTGTGGTAGAGAATATAAACCATCAGCAATCTTTTGAGCAACGGTTAAGTTCTACATTTAAACAAAAAAATTTCTCATTAGCATTGCATAATTTCAAAATATTTAATACTGTAACTGTGTAACTAGTAACTAGTTCATTACATCTAAATTTGGAAAACGCATCGAGGATATTTTCGATTTACTAAAATTTGTAAGATGTTGACAATTAAATAATAATATTTGTAGGAACCAACAAGTAGTGAAAATTACAATTCTCATGGTTTAAAAACCGCACTGATAAGCTTCCCATTTCAGAGTATCCAGTAAACAGCACTTTAACAGTCCATAAAGAGTACGTGTTCGAATTAATTCGGGATTTCGTAGTTTTACGACTATTTTATTTGCGCGTAATGATGCGTAGAGCATCCAAATATATGGTAGATTTGTTCTCACGCATGGGACATGGGCTCAGCTGTGTAGTAAAGATCGCTAATTTAATCACGAGCTGTACCAAGCCCATTAGGATTCAGGCGACAGGAATGGTTTTTCCTCGACAAATTTCTTTTCTGTAGTCGAGATGCCAAGGCGTTATAAAGACAAACTGGAATCTACACAATTATTTTAGGTAACTCGACAATGTTCCAACAAGACACCGCTATTTGGTTTAAAAACACAGATAGTACATATTTGGCATTGGTTTCCGTCTGTGATTAGACTGCTAATTGTCCTTAACGAACTTAGATGCTTCTAAGAATTTTTCATGCTAGATTCCGCTCCAGCAGATCCGAGCGGGCGCGTGTGAGGAATTATTTAGCTGTGACGTCGGCTATCTTTCACTGCTTCCTGTTTTTTAGCAACGGCGCATTCTCGGATTGCACATTATTGGGAATATTTTAAGGCGAACTGCATTAACTGATTTTGCCAAATATAACAAGACCAGCACCGTTAAGTCATTATTGTTTAATACAACTTATAAAAAAGACATAGTAAAGTATTCTAATAACAACTTAGATTAAAAATAAAATACAAAAATGGAAAGAAAACTTTGTGTTTTCAATTACTTCAAATTATGTACCTCGTTAAGATGCATTATTTTAATTTATCGTTGATACAAATAATTTTTATTATATATGTCCACAATTTGCTTAATTGTAGACAAATAGCAAGTAAACAGGTCTTCTTTGTCCTATTCTTTTTCAATGGGATTTTTTATGGTAAGGATACTCTCCATACACAATCATCCTACCTTGAAGAGGTTTTTATATTTTTCGTTTAAGTACTCGTCTATAGAGTCTAACGTATGTCAAAAAATATTAACCCATATTTACTTCCAAAACAAACTCCAATTAAACATGTCTATATAATCAACATATAACATCCGTGACTAATAAATTTGCAAAATTAAATTGCAGCTAGAAGCTCACTATCTTCAATTTCAGCAAGTTTTTCTTAATGTATGTTGTAAGAGTCTTGATGGTGATACTATCAATTTCTCGGATCTTTTGGTAGATCCTTGTTCTTAGTTGTTCCTCGCTAGCAGCTTCCCAACCATTGTCATAAACTTTTCGGATAAATATCATTCGCCAGTCTCGACTTGTTCTGGCATAATGACACGATGCGACATCAGGACAGAACGTTCTATCACCCTTACTTTAATGAATATTGAGAAACTGTAACAGTAGTGTAAGAGCAGACGGTTAGCCTTAATTTCCAGTAAGATTCTATCCATCAAAATTATATTATTATTATAAAAAACATTTTGATCATTATTATTATTATCGTGTACAGAAGCGTCGGAAACTGCTTAGTTCCTTACACGTCCCATGATTAGGGTGACCACTGTTCAAGTTATACAAACCCTGAAACCCTTCGTAAGTAAAAAAGGTTTCATTCAATGAGAAATACAGAATGTTTAGAGAAAACAAAAAGCAAGCAAATAAAAACCATGTTTTTATTCATTGCCATCAATGATTAGCAAATATAATGCAAGGTGTAACTAAAATACTTGTCCATACCATTCGGCGTACTAAACACGGACAGTTTGCATTTATATCGAAGTGCCAACAATCGATGACGCAGCTCAAGGGATTATAAAACAGTGCAAAAAGGCACAGATTATGCAAAGAGCATGTAAGAAGCAACCTGAGAATTACTGAAGATTACAAGAAGGTACCGGTGGCGTGTTAATCAGTATGTATTAACTAAAAATTAAAAGTACGACCAATTTTGAGGTTATGGTATCCTGAATAACATTTACAAAAACAATTACAAATTAACATCAAAGAATGTACACTTACTTATAAACAATTGTAAATCATGTTGCTATGGTGACCTAGGGAGTCGCTTGTATTTTTTTGTGTTGAGGAAGCCAAGCCGAAAGCTTGTGTATTATTTGGCTTCTCGATTTTGATAAATTTTGTTGATAAAAATAAATATTTTGTTCCCAGTTGTGCGTTTCATTAATTTGCCTGTGTGGAGGCCAGCTGTGGTGAAATTGGTAGTGTTCTGCAGTACAGTTCCAGAATAAATTGAACCTGGAGCGTAGCTTGTGCGAGATCGTCTTCGGCGCTGAGATTCTACATGTTTTGGAGCTACGGGAAGCAGAAAATAAAGTGCATCAGCTAGAGGAGGCGTTATTCGTGATCCAGAAGCAGATAACAGCACCTGAAATATTTCCAGGAAGCAGATACGGGTTGGGCGTCCTTTCCAACCGTAGCCTGTGCTAGTTCGTCCTTTAGAGCCGAGCTTCTACAAGATTGGAAGCTGCGGGAAGCGGACACCAAAGGGCAGCACCTAGAGAAGACATTATTCATGGTCTATAAACAGGTAGCAGCAGCAGGGAGAAAACACAAGTGCGAGTTGGCATCCTTCTGCACTTCAAAAACAAATTGCAGGTTAGCCAAACTACTTGATTATTATAAAAGCATTGTTATAATTTACCTGAGGTAAACTGATTGATTGTTGGTTAATTTTTTGTCAACATACGCTGAATTTTCTGTGTTTCGAACAGGTTTGTTTGGGGTTAAATATTTTATGGTTATCTGTTATTCGTCAGAATTGAGCATTTGCCATACAATGGTTAAATTTATCAACAGTGTAACAATCCAACCCTGCAGATAAAAGTGTCAAATTGCTAGCCGGCGCAAAAGCTTTAATAAGTTATATATGAATAGGATATAGAAAGAGCAACACACCTTTATTACAGTGAAGCGTAATTAAATAATCATGTTTTATTTAGCTAGACAGAGGCAATAAAATTCAAACTAGTTTTATGTAGTACATCAATTTTATTTATTTATCGTATTATAAATAATATTAAAGTATAGAGTTAATATATTAGTAAAGGATTGCAATATTATACCTTTGATTACAATAAAATCAAAGATTATACGCTCGGGCCGCGAGTGAGATTTTGTATAGCGATTTTATTTCTATTAATACAACCGACTTACGGTGAAGTTAATGTTGGACATTATTACAAAATTAGCGTAACCCGGTGAAATTATAACAAAACCTGGAGTACGGAGATTTTGTGTTGAAACGCTGAGACTCCGGGTGATACCCTGGGAGGTGGTCACCCTACCCATGATACGTATGGTTGCGAGAACTTTTAAATAATTTGGATATTTCATTATATTTTACATTGTCAGGAGCAGTAAAAGTTTGAATTTTGATTAGAAATTTTGTATTCAAGCTTGATTTTAGGTTGAAAGCACCTTTTTTATAATCATTTTGTGTAAAATAATAAACATCGATAATTGTCTCTTGAAACATGTCCATGCTTTAATTATTGCTCGCCCTGTATATCAAATATTTTCTTGACCAGCAGATGTTTTTATAAAGAATGACTTTTCGTGGTAAAATTAATAACAAAAATATTTTTCCTACTGCCAGCTCCATCCGTGGACACACTGTAGACTTTGAGTGCTACCACGGAACAAAGCTAAAGACATTGTTCCGTGGTGCTACCAAGAATACACTTCATGTTTCGATAAGTCTCAGAAGAATTGTTTTTATTTATACAATATATCTTCGTATATGATATGTCCAAAGATATAAAATTATTAAAAATAACAATTTCTCCTATTTGAAATAAACTCAGTTCTTGTGTTCGGACTAACTAAATTTTAGTTTTTCACGTTTTGTGCTGCTATATTAATTTTACATAAAAAACATATGATCTTATCACCAAACTACCAAACTTTTCTCAATATTTTTATAAAAATGCGTATAGTCAATAACTAACTGGCGTTTAAAACATATTTTGTTAATATGTATTTTGAAATGGAAAACCTATTTTGAAAATTACACAAAAAAGCCAATTTCAACATATTTTATTAGGAAGTCCCTGAACCTACAGTTTGATGAAAAATAAGTGCTTACCTCTTTTGGATTACATTTGTACTTTGAGCTGCTTATTTATATATACATTTTTAAATTTTGTAAAGTAGTTGAAAACGACGATTCAGAACGAAGAACGATATTTAAAGACGCAACATTTCCCATTCCCCATATATCCCAGTACAGTAATTACTTAATGGCTCAAAGATTCTTCGTGAATACGCTAAACTTTAATAATAATTTCTGCCTGCACGAGTAGCTTTATTAACCGCTTCCAGCATTCAAATAATCACTTAAGCCTCGCATCCTTTATTGCGAGAAAATGGGAAAACGGCAGTATGTCTTACGGCGGTTGCAACCTGCAACTCATGTACGGTCATGTTCTCGTATGCGGTAAAAACAGATCACGACATATGTTAAAATCCTAAAAATCAGATCGTGCAGCTTCAATAGCAAGCATCGTGATGGTAGTCGGCCAACGTGCCGAATGATCACATCATCAGGCGATATATTTCATACCGGGATAAGGAAATGCAAATTTTTCATCCTGTTTCGTGTCCGTTTCGGGCTGCCATCGCCTGCTCCTACTGAAACACATTTCTCCGTCGAGATGGGGAAATAGTCCTTCGGATCTCCTCCGAAAGTTTCGAAATTACGTAGGTAATAAACGATGTGCCTACTGGGTTCCCACAGTCGTTTTTTGAGATTCCCGCTATGGGCGTGCAGGAGGAATTGTTTTAGGATCTGACGGCCCGTGACAGTTTAAGGACAACAATTAAGTCATCACGGCTTTTTATTTGGAATATAAATAATTACTCTTGCTGTTTGGCTTCGGCGGATTACAATGCACAAGGCAGCAATATTAATTGTATCACCTACATGCTACACGTTTCGTGAGTCATGATGGATGGGAACGAAGGGCACTTCGTTCTATAAAATTAATTTAGACGTGATTCATTCTGCTTAGCGCAACGATTCCAGTTTGAGTAGGTTTCGTACCAGGTGCAATAATTGCTCATTGCGTTCTCTCCTTCCTTACTGGTGTCAGCATTGCACAGCAATGTTGAGGACGTAAATGATGATTATTGTTGTTACCAAATATTTGCGATATAATTTTCTTTTATGGTATTGCATGATTAACAGTAGCTTTTATTTTCAATAATACTTTAAAAAATATATTATGAATCTAATTATTTGCACTGCAAGCTACATGAAGCCAAACAGAGCAACATATAGAAACCAAAATATTCTTACCTATATAATAGTCGTAAAAACAAAATTCAAATGAGTTATATTTTCAAAAATATTAAAATTATCTGGCATAGTACTTTGCGATTTGAAGAGGGATATACCGAAATTAACAATTTAACAAATAATAGTTTAATTAGAATCCTATTTTATAAATTTCTGAACTTTCTATCGCTTCCAATCTTCATATCTTATATACATCTTTTGCAGATATGCATACATTGCAAGGGTCGCCGTTACCAATTTGCTACAGAAAAATCAAACGTAGGTAATTTTTTCTAGTATTATATTTTAATATTTTATTTTGAGACGATGGCATAGTCTATTTTTCAATTATATTAAAGCAGCATTAAACACAAATTTGCCTAAATAGGTATTTCAACAGTTCTGTGTAAACGAAATGCAGAGTACATTCGTTTTCGATTAAATTTGTATTATTTTATAATTTCAATATTTAACCGAAAGGTAATCGTAATATTTTTCTCTATAATTGTGAAAAGTCTTGCATGAAAAATATTAGTAGTACCTAACTGAATTATGCATTTAACTTTGAACTTTGTAAACTTATAATTACTTAGTTCTCAAGAATCTAAAATCATTATCCTGATCCAAATGTCAGACCATTGTAATTCCTAGGTACCTACTTTAATCAATCATAACTTCTGAACATCAAGTATTTTATAGTTATTTATGTACCAAGGGGATTATGAAGATGTTTATGCCCGCTCGAGGGTGACATGTTTACAAGCTCGAGGGATCTCACCCGAGGGTTTATAAGTCGTCCGAGGGCTATGAACGTCAAGTAGTGCCATTGTGCATATAAAATTTTATCTTACCAGTGTTTCTTAATAACCTAAATAATGAATAAGGAAGCTTAGACTGGATGATCAACTGTTGCTGTGAACGCATCGACACATCGATTGTCAGAATGACAAACATCAACGTTCTGACCAATCACGTACTATAGTACCTCAGAATGTCCACCAGGTAATTATGGACCCCATAATATGCCTTGTATCCCAGTTATTAAGATATAATGTTGTACCGTATGTTCGAAAACTTTTAACCTCTAGAAGGCTGCGGATTTTTTAAAAATTTAATTTATGTTGGCAGTAATGAGTAAAGCTGATGACCTTGCAATATTAGCAATGGGAAAGTTTGCTGGCACAGTAAGTGGGATCATGCAAGAAGCCCTCATTACTGTACAAAACTGGTGTGTAAGGCAAGGGCTCAGGATTAATCCTACCAAGGCAGAACTTGTCATCTTCACCAAAAGAAGGAGAATCGAGGGTCTCAGACAGCCCACAATCTTCGGAAAAGCTCTCCAGCCCTCCGAATCGGTCAGATATCTTGGAGTTATCCTGGATTCAAAGCTGAACTGGAGGACTCATGTAGAGAGACAAATTCAAAGGGCCACAGCTTCTCTGTGGAGATGTAGACGGACCTTTGGAACCAGCTGGGGTCTTAAGCCCCGTGTCACCAAATGGCTATACACGGTGGTTACAAGACCAATAATAACATATGCTGCTCTTGTTTGGTGGCCAGCAACCAGCAAGGCAACAGTCAGAAACAGCCTCAACAGACTACAGAGATTGGCTTGTTTAGGCATAACTGGAGCAATGCGCACTGCTCCTACGGCAGCTCTGGAGGTGCTTCTGGGGCTTCCGCCCCTCCACCTAGTGATTGAAGCGGAGGCCAGGAAATCAGCCTACAGACTAAGCCAAGGCCAGATGTGGGCCATGAAAGGGGAACAAGTGGGACACTCAGGGATCATCCAACACTTTGAGAAGGTCCCAGAACTTCTCACAAGGAGCGACTTCATGGCTCCGCTTTACATGTTCTATAAAGCATTTCAGGTATTCATCCCTGATAGGAACGATTGGTGCCAGCAACAGCGTCTTCTCACTCCAAGGGGACTTGTTTGGTACACAGACGGCTCCAGGATGGCGGGGGGATCTGGTGCTGGCATCTACGGCTGTAGGCCGAGGGTCAAACTCACCGTTGCCCTAGGAAAACATGCCACTGTATTCCAGGCGGAGGTATTTGCCATCCTAACCTGTGCTCAGGAGAACCTTCAAAGAGGTTATTCCAATCTGCATATTTACATCTGCACAGACAGTCAGGCAGCACTAAGAGCATTGAGTTCACCCAGAATCAACTCCAGGTTGGTTCTGGAATGTTGCCAGACACTGAACAGACTCGGTACAACAAACTGGGTGAAACTACTATGGGTACCAGGCCATAGTGAAATAGAGGGTAACGAAGAAGCTGACGCTCTAGCCAGAAGAGGTTCTCAAGAGCCGCTCATCGGCCCTGAGTCGGCTTTAGGAATTACCCGTGCCACCGCAAAGCGACAAGTTGAGCGCTGGTTAAGTAACCAATCCAGCGCCAACTGGGCCTCGGTACCAAGGCTACGTCAGGCTAAACTCCTCATCGGGGAAATGTCGCCTACCAACACCTTTACTCTCCTGTCAATGAGCAGGAAAAACATTAGGATCGTGACTGGTTTACTAACAGGACACGGTCACTTACAGAAGCACTTATTCACAATTGGAATCGTAAATGATGCCACCTGCAGAAAGTGCCAGTTGGAGGAAGAAACCTCAATTCATGTTTTATGTCAATGTGTGGCTCTCCTAACACTGCGACATAAACACTTTGGAGCCGGCCTGGTGGAACCCCAGGCAATAAGGGACGTTCCTATGGGTAGGATTCTTTCCTTCGCGTTGGAAACCGGCCTCTTCGAACGAGACCCATAACAAATTAGGTGGGAGCACAATGGACCAATAGGTCTCAGTGCAGCTTACAGCAAGCCCCATCAGAAGAAGAAGAAGAAGAATGAGTAAAGCTACTTAATAATATAACCTATACAATTTTGACAGATAAACTTAACTTATACAGGATGTTTAATATCGAACACTAGATGGTGCTGTGTATGGAAAATGCATAAGGTCACTATATCAATAAGGTACCGCCATTAGTGATTTTTTATATCTATCCTTGTCGCACAATTTTCTCCAACTGGGGATAAAAACACATAACCTAACAGATTCCTCACTTTACAAGTGCCATTACACCAAAAAGAAAATCCCCAAAAACTAGTGTCTTCCCTATTGCACTTGGGAAATTTGTATTTGTTATCCTTATCTCACAATTTTCTCACATTCTCAAGCGAGGAATGGAATGGCGGTACCTTATTGATATAGTGACCTTAAAAATGCAGGATATCATTTTGAACAGCTGTAGTTTTTTTTTGTTACTAAAATTTTTATGTATTCAACAAAAACGTTGTATTTTTTAAAATAACATTTCTGATATAACTTTAAACTGACAGACATAAAATGCCAATGTGACTATTACTACCACGACTGCGAACACAATTTTTTAACAAAATAATTCCACAGCCCTCTAGAGGATAAAAATAAAGTGTTTCATTTGGTCAATTTACAATTATTTGCAGTATTTTAATTATTAAAGAACAGGCAATCATTTTCTCCTACATTAACGAAAAACGGAATAGCATTTATCCAAATCTTTATTGCACTTATTTGCATACGAAATACAGAGGTGCAGACACATATTTTGTTACTACTGGTGTATCTTTTGAAATAGATATTAGTCATTACAACTGCATTCTACTCAGACATTTTCATATATAAATGAATAAAAGAAATATTAACAGCAGCACAATTTACCTGAACCACATGAGGGATAAAAGAGAAATTCAGTGCTGGAGAATGATTACCTTTTTTTTAACAAGAAATCGTGAATTTGCAAATTTTTAACCAACTTTTCTAGGTTATGTTGACGTTTTTTATCACTCACCTGTCATCTCGCCACCTACAACAAGTCGTAAACGAATGGATTACGCCACTGCCGATTCAAATATTTTTTTTATATTTTAAGCTTTTTTTTTAAATTTTAAATTATAACACTTTTTACCACTCAATTTAGACGACCGCGTGGCGCAGTGGTAGAACATCAGGCTTGCACTAAGCAAGTCCTTGGTTCGAATCCATGGATAGGCGGAAATTTTCCGCAGTCCATTGGATCGGTATCGGGCTCGGTCACCATTCGCCGTTGGGATAGAATTAACGGCGCTCTTCCCGGAAGACTGGTCTATGGGAAAGAGTAACCTGACCACACACAACACATGTACCTACATACAATATACACATGATATATCTCACAGACCCGGGACTCCCGGCCAAACAAGCCATACGCTAAATAAAATAAATAAATAAACCACTCAATTTGACGGGTGGTTTGAAAATCACACTGTTTGACGGACTGGGTCCACAGGTCGTAACTTTGAAATATTTTTTGCTTAAAATACAAATATATGTATGTATATGAATGGAATACATGCAGCCCATTAACACAAAAATAAGCGCATATACAGGGTGATTTTTTTATCGTGTAATATACTTATAGGCAACACTTCTTACAGGTGCATGCAATGCATAGTGAACTTTACTTTTTAAACATAATAAATTATGTTTAATATTAAGCATGCTTTGGGAACCCAAATGTTAACTGACGTTCACAAAGCAACCACTAATAGTGCGATTTCTCCCATAGCAAGCTTGTATAAAAGTTTCAGCGCCCTACAACGGGTGGGCCAGAAACTATTCTAGCAAAGCGGCAAAATTTAAATACGCCATTACTACGATATTTGGATTAATCAAGGATATGCCGTCAACACCAATACAAATTTTGCATATATAACGGGTGTTCATAAACAGTCGTCATCCCAGTTGCTTTGAAAAACAAAACTTGATATCTTTGATTAATTCGTGCAACACAATGAAACGTCATTGAGTACTGTCATAGCGCAGTTTTTCTCAATTTTAATAGACATACGTTTTTGAAGTCAAAACCTACTGGGATGACGACTGTTTATGAACACCCGTTATAATTTGCCTTCATTAGAATCTCGATTTTAAAGTTTTGAACCGCATACATCGGAATATGCAAAATCTTTATAGGTTCTGAAGTTTACAATAGTTATGGAAAATTCAAACAAAATATTTGCGAATAACAAATATCGAAAACCTACAACTTAGAAATTTCAACTTCGAAAACCAAAGTCCTAGCTTTTAAAGGTGAAGAACCTATAAGAGCCAAAATTGTTATAGACGATGAAACTATCGAACAAGTAAATTGTTTCAATTATTTGGGTTTTAACGTTACATACACAAACAACAAAGATGTGTACAACAAACTAAATAAATTCAGACAAATGTGCGGAACCATCAGAAGGCATTTACGGCTAGTTAGTAAAGATACAAAATTAAAATTCTACAAGGTAATGGCTGTTCCAGTACTATTATACGGATCAGAAAATTGGACCCTCACGCAGAAAGAAAGAAATGCAATACAATCGACGGAGATGAAGTTTCTTAGATGGGTAGCTGGATATACGCTACTAGATCACAAAAGAAATGAAAGATACGTCAGGAACTAAACATTTTCGATTTATTAACAAACATTGACCAATATCGACATAATTGGAGGGATCATATATTAAGAATGAACGATTGTCGTATCGTAAAACAAATTATACATTATCGACCACGAGGGAAAAGAAGACTGGGACGGCCAAAGAAACGTTGGAATGAACAATTTTCATGAAACCGGAACAAACCACAAAGGTTTAATCCTGGCAGCTGATGATGATGATGATGAAATATATTTTAAGTAATTCAAATAGCGATATTATTTAATAAGTATTGTCAATCTTACAATAGTCGTGCTCAATTGCAATAATTTATTTTGGTTCAAAATGCTTTTCACGCATTTTAAATGATTTGACGGTGTCAGTTTGACGTATGAGTTTACTATTTACGCACTTTTCAAAAAGCGGATAGTATAGCCCCTCTATTACAAATAGTAGCGACATCATGGGGCAAACCTCATGCAAACATGAAAATACAAAAAGTTACTAAACGGTAAATTTCAGTGTAAACAGTGAAAAAATAACAGATCTGAATACCTGAAATCCTTTTCTGCCACTATTTTTACACTTATCGACACAACACCCTGGCATTTACACGTCCTCGACTTCAAATTAGCCCCCGAAGAGAAAAATGAATAAAAACACGACAACTGTCAATGTCACATTTTAATTTAATTATGCAACTTCCTAGGCGATTTTTAAATATGCTAGGGACTTAAGGGATACCAACGTGATTTTGCCCCAGCGGCAACATCAATCGTTGTCGCTACTATTTGTAAATAGAGGGGCTATAGCGGATAGGTGACACCAGCGCCTTCTGACGGGTGGGCCAATCTCTAACAATTATTTGATTTGACAGATGCATTCAGAAAACGTTTCTGTTAGTAGGTTTTCTTATGCCTTTGGAAAATTTGTGTCTCTTACACTAAATCGGCACAATTTGAAACAACACTTCTTCACATACCGACCCATCATTAATTATAGTTTGGTTCCCAACCTTGCCGAGTGGCGACACTAGCGCCCTCCGACGGGTGGGCCAGTCCCCAATTATTTGACAGATGCATTTAAGAAACTCCTCTATTGTTTTGTTTGTTTGTTAATGGACAAGGTCTAGGCATGCAGCGTACCAGGTACCTTAGACACCGACTGCTTTGGTCATACGGTCAAAGTCCTACTTAGAATTTTGCCGAGACTAAGGAGTTCCAACTCTAGCAAGGGATCTTTTACATGCTACACATCGTAGTAACATGGGGCCCACGGCTTTACATCACTTCCGAATGATGACATTCTGCAGAGGCTTTCATCTGCATTTTTTATTTTTGAAAACCTCACCGGGACCGGGAATCGAACTCGCGACCCTTAGATCAGTAGTCAGGATGCTTACCATTGAGCTACTCTCCTCTATTAGTGGTTGCTTTGTGCTGACGTTTTGTTACTTAAATAAAATGTTATCTTGTCGAAACTGTAATAGCATTCTCAATGTATTCAAATGAAGAAAAAACGGATATGATGTTGATTTTGGGAGAATTCCGAGGAGCGGCACATCTAGCTGCACGACGATATGAGCAAAGGTATCCAGACAGATATCATCCATCTCATAACGCCTTCAGGCGTTGGGATAGGAAGTTGCGCAAATACGGGCAATTTAAAAAGCCAAAGGTGAGACAATCCAAAACAGTCGGTGTCTAAGGTACCTGGTACTCTGCATGCCTAGACCTTGTCCATTAACAAACAAACAAACAAACAACAATTTCACCCATACCATGTCACATTAGTGCAACACCTTAATGAAGAAGATTACCCACGTCGGGCAAATTTATGCCATTTCTTAAGAAACAGAGTTACTGCTAATACCCAGTTTTTAAGACATGGTCGCTTTTCTGATGAAGCGTCATTTAGCAATAATGGGTGCGTAAATTGACACAATAACTGTCATTACTACGTGCAAAACAACCCACATTGGAATCAAGAAGCTTATTTTCAAAGAGTTTCGCATTTAGATGCTTCATGCATCTAATGTAGAAGAATTTTAGGTAGTGCGATAACTATTTGGCGCAGTGTAGTTGTTGTGAAGTTTCTTAATTTATCTAAAGTAACTAGTTTGATTTTTGTTTACTAAAAATTTAATTGTTACTAAGATATCTATGAAATGCATGCAGTTGTAGCATGTGTTGCCTATCTAGTTGTAACACGATAAAAAAATCACCCTGTATAAACACACTATTTTGTGAAAATTTGCAAAAAACATACAGACAATTTTAGAAATTTGCTTGTGCATATACCATCTCACTTACTTTATGCAAAATGCTAAAATTTTTTAATGAATGGTCGAATAATCATAACAATTTAATAATTTAAAATGTTTTATATATTTGAATAGTTCTTACAATGATTCACATCATATATTTTAATAAAAAACATAGATAATAGCCTACACACAAATTCGTAAGTGATCATCATTGTAAAACATCTTGAAACTAAATAATTTCAAAATTTTCAAGAAGAAACTTTTAACGTCAACAGTCAACTTCTGTAATAGACTTAGAAGCTATCAAGGATTCTCAACAAATTCGCCATTAAAAATGTGGCTTACATTATTCAAGATAGTATAACCAGGTTTTTTCAATACTGAAATACATTTTTTTCTAAATTAGGCACTGCTTTATCTTTAACACTTTTGCATAAATTCTCAAAACTATTAACTAATCCCAAAGATATCCTTGAAAAGTCGTTCGATTTAATTGCAATATTAGATCACTGGATTCCAAACCCGCTGTTGTTGTATTTAAATGTTATCACATTTTCTAAGAAACTTGTTTTCTTCGAAGACTGTCAGCAAATTCCAGTTACACATTATTTTTTTTACAATCCCAATATCTGAATGCAATCCTAGTAAATTTCTGCCAAAAGCTATACATGCATGGTATAATATGCACGCACTGCATAATATGCAAGAAAGGCGTAAGTATACAAAACATGCCTTAATTAATTAGATTTTTATTTATTAATAAATAATTAATTAGTAGTAGCTAGTCAAAGCAACAGATATGGAAAATAAACTAGATTAACACTTGAAACGAAGGACATGATCAGAAAACGAAACGTTTTAAAAACAAAACATTAAGCACAGAAGCAAAGATGGAATATTGAAAGTTCAGAAACAAACAAAAAGAGCAATCAGGAATTCAAAGTCTCTATCGAAGATATTGGTATTGTTGGGTAGTTCGAATTAAAAATATTCAGAGAAAAATGAAGACGAAAATGACACAAGGAGTTGATAAGATTATCAATGAAATTCTGAAATATGGAACAGAAGAATTAATAGCAAAGCTACAAATTATATTCAACAAATTTGAACTGGAGGGATAAGATGAGTTCTAGTGTTAACCAAGTGCACGAAAATGAATGTAGGTACTGAAGATTTGCAAGTTATCAGATATTCCCTTTTGTTGTGCCGTTCTTAGGAGGTCTTAATCATTCGTTCCTGTCCAGGGTATGATGATCATTGCGAAGAGCTACATACGATGAGAGTTGATAATTTAATCCCGCTTGATGCTGCAACACTGGAGTTACGTGTTCAACCAAAACTAAAGCAGTTCAATTTCTGCCCCGGCCTCTAGTCACTGTAAAATTTCCTGTAGATTAGAATAGTATTTAACATTACAAGCCAGGTAAAACAGGTTAGGGCGATAGGATTGGGATGACTGGCGGGCGTTAGGCGAGCCTGTCATATCCTTGAGCCAGTAAAAATGGTTACCTGGCGTGTATTGTTGAATGTTTTATTTGTTCCTCACTTGTAAATAACTACAAATTTACCATTTATTCAAAATGTCAAATTGACAAGCAACTAAATTCATCAATATGACACATACTAAGGAAGACAACTCTGGCTTTGCACGCTATCATTTATCTATGAGCACGCTTGGTAAAATATAACTGGCTAGCCAGTAAAAAATTTAGGTGAATACAGTGACTTGATAAATTGATGTTTACAAGTGAGGAACAAATAAAAAATTTAACAGGAACTTATGAAATTTAAAGAAACTGAAAACTATAATAACACTTGAAGTCGTATTAGTGTGTTTTAATAGAGTAAATGTTTCAATGGTGCTCGTAAGGATGATCAAGATGATGGTAGAACCCTTCCGTCGATGTCAGATTTGATCGCAAAAATGAGTGAAATTGCTGGAAACGATCAGCGAATCACCTTCTGAATGATCCATATGAGTTGAACATAACGAGACGATTCAATAAACTTTACGATACCACTCATTGCTGACGGATTAAAATTGTTTCTTTTCAAAACAACGTTTCGACCGCAACTATGGTTACGTGAAGATTCTGGAAAAGTGAATATCTGTGCAAAGTTGTATGTAAATTATCTTAATTGCATTGTCATTAGTAATGGTGACGAGTATGCGGTAAACTGAAAAGTCTTTGCGAAAACCCACAAAGCATCGTTAGCAGTTTCCAGAAACAAAGTAAAGCTGATTACCGTTTTCAATAAATAGATATTGAAATTGTCCCTCTTAATAGTAAATTGTACGTTGAAGCATTCGAGCGCATTTTTTGTGTGCGATCATAATTTCGAGAAAGCGTAGTTCGTCGATGCTGCGTGATAATGCACCTGCCCATTCTGCAGTGATTGCGGAGTAATTTCTCATGAAATCCACCTTGTTCACTCTACTTGGCGTAAGCAGATATGTTTTTCTTCCTAACATGAAAACTTTTCGCAAAGGGACAGCCAACCTGAAAGCATTTTTTCAAATTTAGATTACTTTGAATAAATGGCAAACATCTCTCGATCTCTGTGAAGGTAGCACCACAAGTTCAAAAAATGTTATATTTTTCAAGAGTTTCTGTTTCACCGCAGAGTTCTAGAGTTCCTTGCTATTTTAAAAATAGTTCTATGTATTTAAGAGAAAATACTGTGAATCGAAAATTTGGAGAGCTAACTTCACTTTTCCTCGGACGAATAACACTATAAAGCTCTTTCTGTCATACTTATTGAAAAATGCCATAACACTTTTCGATAAAACTCGTCGGGGTGCTGCTAAAACTCGAACCAAAAAAAACTATTTAAAAAAATATAAACGGGAAAAAATATCTTTTGAAGTTTTTAAGTTCCGGTAGTTCTAATCGGAGTTATAGTAGCATCCCCATGAGTTCTATCGATAACTTTAATAACAAATTTTGTTAGGACTCGAAATAAAAAAGTTACGCGTATTTTTGTGTTAGCACTTTTACAAAACGACCAAGTCCTTGAAACATTTTTTTAAGTTGCGGTAGTTCTAATGAGAGTTCTAGTAGCCCCCGACGAGTTCTATTGATAACTGTAACACACATTTTTGATAACACTCGAAGTAAAAAAGTTGCGCGTATTTTTGTGTTAGCACTTGTACAAAACGACGAAGTCCCAAAAGCATTTTTTTTAGATTCCAATAGTTCTAATGGGAGTTCTAATATCTAAATAAAATTTTTTGAACTTGTGGTGCTAACTTCACAGAGTTTATTTTTCGTGTTACTTAAATTGATTTTTTTTACTGTATTAATCCGAATCTGGTAACGACATTGTAATTGCACCCCCGCTTCATAATAGGGTTTTTTAATAAAAATATAAAATTTATACACTGTATGAATTTTATTGTTTTAGTTCCAACTGAGAATTTGCCTGTCAAATCAAAAAAATAAATATTTGTTACCAAGTTAAATGGTTTATTGCTCTTTCTATATTTTACCTATTTGCAATAAATTAGGGACTTAGCTCCAGTGAACATCAAACAATTCTTGTCTCAGGGTGGTCGGTTCATAAAATTAATAGGAAACTTTGTATAAAAAATAACTCGTTGTATGACAATTACTCTCAATTATTAGGGCAAATGCAAGATATCCAACTGACGTTTAGATAACCTCTAAATTTAGTTCTGTAAACAAGATGAACTGCCAGTGAAAAAATAGCGCAAAATTGAACTTTAGAACACCAGAATGGCAAGAAAGCATCAGGTAAATGCAATAAATTCTGTGACGTAGCTTCCGGCTAACCTTGTTTGTTTTAGTGACGTAAAAGGACGCTCGATGTGCTTTTGTTCTGCATCCGGCTGAAATCTTCTCCAAATCGTGTTTTTAAGGGACGCTTCCTCAATCAAACCTCACTGGAACAAATCTGGGAACTGGAATATGCCTCTACACCTCGTACACGGTCTAATCTTGACGAGATTCGAACTTAACGGACCTACTCCAACGCTTTCCTTGTGAAATTACCTTGAAAATGGCTGCTTCATTAGCGGGATACGTTTTCTAGGGACGCTTCGTTAATGGTACCTCTCGTAGTGGCGTCCTGCTCCGAAACTGTGGACACAGGCACTCAGGAGAAACGGCTCTAGACATTGGACAAAATTCTTGCTGGCCGATACTTCCAACTAATCGTAAAAGGACCTCGATGTTAACCGCACCTGGGCGAATCTTGCAACCTGCTTTCCCTCTTCACCGGGATCACTTATCAAGACGAAGTTTACACTGACAAGTGCTCTACAAAGTCGTGAATATAAAAATACACTTTTGTGCTCCCACACAAAACCTTTTACTTAGAAAATTTATACACAACTGAGAGCACACTTGCTCCCAGCACTGCTTTTAGAAGACTGTTTTGTCATATTAAAAACTGTCTCGTAACTTAGCAACTAAATTTTAAATTTTATAAAAGACACTTGCTCCGCCTTTAAATCACTTTGGTTTATAATGCACTGATACCCTTGAGTTCCTTTAGCTTCTCACTAATTATTGTCTTTCGATCGGTTGCCTTACATTTTTCCATTGCTCTATTGCAATTATTGCTTTGCTAGCACTGATGCGTTTACCTTTCAGCTAATTTGCCGTTTGCTGGCTTATACACTTTTAATACATAACGCTCATATACTTTCTGTACTTAACAAATCATTCTGTATTATTTTATTCACATTAAGATGAAATTCGTCAGTTACAAATGAAATTGCATTAGCCCTTCAGAACATTTATTATATCTGAAACCCTGAACGTAACCCTTCTGAAACCTCCCTTATCTCATGCTAACTTTTATCCCTGAAATTATTAGTTATTTCTGCTCACATTAAGTTCATTTATTGATGTAAAGTACTGATTATCTTGCAATAAATAAAATATTTAATTCTATGCTCATTTTGACCGTATTCATTTAGTTAATTCGGCAATCAGAATTGCCGAGGGCAGTAAACCATTACAATAGGTATATAACATTTTCATAAGTAATTTATTAGATTATCGTCAACACGAACGGAAATTCCAATTTGGACGTGAGTATCTGTTGAAAATTATAGCAAAACTTTAACTGCACGACTACAGCAGATGAAGTCCAAATGATCTGTAATTCATTTTCATAGGCAAGCCCTTGAAATCTTATACTTTTAACAACTTGATTACATTCCCTAATAACAATGCGCTTTATAGTTAATGCGACTCCTAATCGTTCGACAAATTACCTGAAGATAACCCGAGAGTTTTATGTAGTACAGTACGTCCATTATACTGGGTGTAGGCCTTTTACTGTTAAGAAAAGAACAGTGAGTCAATGTTTAGGTGGCCAGGAAAACATATCACTGGAAGAAATTACGTTAAATGGGGACAATCCTATTCTACATTTCGTCCAAAACGATTTTCTTAATTACTTGCAGATTGCTCCAAACTGCTGTATAGCCCAAAGAGGAACCTTTGTTTTTAGATCATAGTTGTTAGCCTACTCAAGTCAAGGAATTAATCAAAACATAAAAAGTTTAATAAACGTAATTGTGATGGTTAAAGAAGTCAATTTTTACGGTAATTTACATCTGTATCTTGCTGGTTTTTTAAATTTGCAGTTGCACTGTCTTCTGAGCAGCTCTTTTTGATATAGCACGGGTCTCTTTTAAAGCAGCTCTTATTAAATCCAGATTTTAACCATTAAAATGTTTAAATTAAAATTGAAATTAAAACTTTGCACTTCAAGATTATGATTCTAGCAGAATAATTTACCCAGGAAGTATTACCAGCACTGTTTTCTTGATCGGATAGTATTGAAAAGACTGGGTTATGGTTAAAGCCTTTACCTCTCAGTACGACATTGTCAAGTGATATGTGCAACATTATCCACATAATACATTATCATTTAATACAATTTCCTTTAGAATAGGAGCACGCATATATTCAGTATTGACCACCTTGTAGATTGATTGGAACGTACCTATAATGCAAAGAATCTTCCTTTATCAACATATGCCAGGTGGCTAATGCGAAACAAAAACGTTAATTATTTCCACCATGGTGCCATAATTAACAACTGTTATTTTAATTTAAGTTTATGTTTTGATATAGCCTCAGCACGTGTTTTAAACTATTAAAGTTACAATCAAAAATTAATTTCAATTACGGTTTAATTGTTTCCCATCCTCGCCGGTCGTCATGCTGAAATTTTATTTCAAGTTTGTAAGGCACTAACGGACACAAAATAAAATTGTGGAGGCATTAGCGTGCGTGCATTTAACCGTGCCCTGGTTGAAGTATGTAACACCCACAAGCTCATATCGTATTTCTTGATGTTTATGTCCGATAAAAGTTATTACGTGATGGCAAATAATTGCAGTATCACAGCGAGATCCTAACGGCGAATGCTAATAATCTCATAAGTACTTCATCGTGTTACTAACACGGCGATGAGATCCTTTCTGGCACTTCCTCGACTAACATTTTTTTTGTCTCAATGTTACAAATTGCAAATTAATTTTTATTTATAATTCCGCAGCTTCTTTAGTTGCTACACATAACTGGAGATACGTTCGAGCAACTAATGCAAATATCGAGTCAAAATTGCTGCTAATATTTGTGATATTGTGTATAATTGATGCCGATGCATAGCTTATAGCTGCATCAGTGTCAATGTTGGGAGCAGAAAGCGAAAACACCGCTGTAAATAGTTATTTATACAACAAGCGCAACACGTGCGTGTTTATTGTATAACACTTTTGTATACAAAGTTGTTTCTACAATAGTCAACAATGATCTAAAAAAATACATAAATGTTTAATCAACTGCTGGCGGGGTGCAATAAAAATTGTATGCACTGAGTGCATTACAGTGGCAGTTTTTGCAAAAAACGATGCATGAGACTCATTGCACTATTGTAGAAAACTTTTACTGTCGCATTGTATTGTAATGTACTTCAACTTTTGCTAATTTTACTCTGGTCATTTTTAAATGTGAAGTTTTGGTTACTTGCACCAGGGTAAACTCAAAAGCCCAAGGTCCGTTCACTCAAATGGATAAACATAGGAATAGAAATAAATTGTATATTGTGTTTAAATAATTACTACATGCAATTTAATTCGAATAGAAATGTACAATAGCTATTCTAAGATCAAAATTCTTTCTGGTAGCTAGGTCGCCTTATGATATTTCTGGGCGGACTGCAACCCACTGTGCACGCCTGTTCTGTCGGTTGCTGCAGAAAGTAGAGGTTAGTTGGTGTGTACATTTGGACCACTCGGAATAATGTAAACTGGAAATTTTACCTTTCAAAGTCCCTCTTCTGTATGTCCAGCTTCCCGACAGGAGGGTTAATCTGCCTGGGTCAAGGTACCTGAATTACGCCGGTGGACCGGAGGTTTCTCCTACTATACAGGTAAGTCGTGTTCTAGGTTAAGTTTATAAAGAACGGGTGTTGCGGGATTTTCAGAAATGCGCGATCCTATCCACCGGAGCTGATCAGAAACTTACTTAGAAAGGGGCTATATCCGGGGGAGGGAAACTCAAGTGTCTTGAAATAGCTGCGCGGTCTGGTTATATACCCTCTCGGCTCTCGTAATCGGTCTAAATTCTAGGTGGAAGGAGTACCAATTGCGTCGAGTGTTGCCACACGCGTGTCTGCGCATCGCGACTTGGAGTCGATTTATCAGGAATCCACGCGCTCTGAATATGACAGCGATGATTGTAACTGAATAAAAGCTGTACAAATGTCTGGAATAATGTTTATGCTTTAGGTAAATTTAGTACTAGCGCTAATGTTACAGTATTACATATTCTAGATTAAGCTAACATTCAAATTTACGGCAAAGCGTGCCAAAATGTACAATTAAAACACGTCACCAATGGCAACGTCCACAAAAATGTAATTCCTCAGATAAAATTAAAAGTGCCTTTTACAGTCATTTTTGACAGTATAAATTGCGCAAAAAGTTGTCATTTTGACACGATCGTAGAAAAACATTTAAATTGTTTGATAATTTTATTTGGTTCTAAAATAACGGGTTAGTTTGTATTGTTTAATTTTGACAATGGCATATTGGAATGTTTTTCATTCATGTACTGGCTTTGACCATTTAAGTGGAATTAAAACTTGAAGATCGTTGGAAAGCCGTCAGATAATTTAAATTTAAAAAAAATTAAATAAAATTTGTATTATTTCAAAACCGGTGGGAAACGTATGAAACACCATTAGCGGTAGTAAATCTGCCACTTTCTGCCTGGCCAAACACATAACTATCGTATGAGCAAAAAGAAAGTTTATCAAGGGTGCCTTTGGAATTTTTAAGTCGTGTGTATTATAACAGCAAAAAATATGAAGCTGACATTTGAGATTTGTTACAAGGAGAGTTATGATGTTCTTCTTTCTCAATAGTTTTTGGATATATTTCCGTTCCATTTATTACGGGAAGTCTATAAAATTCCTGTGAGAAAGATTAGGTATAATTTTCTGGTGTTATAATACTTATAATGCACATGACTTCAAAATTCCAAAGGTATCGTCGATGAACTTCGTTTTTGTTCATACTGTGGCCTCATGTTCCTCCTTATATCGTTGTCTTTGTTGGGAAGGGATTGCATGTAGTTAGTTATTTTCATATGTCTGCGTCTACTTATTTATTCCGTCAATGAGCTTTAACTTTTCTTAAATATAGATGCTTATTTTGCAAAAATGTGCGTACATTTCCGAAGAAATTGAAGGTGTTCCTGCGAACTCTTGAATCATATTATCTTGGCGGATTAATCCACATTGTCTTCACTGTTTCATGTTCTTGTAGGTACTGGTGGGTCTTTGCTTTTAATAACACATTTCCCCATTCTGTCCTATTTTCCTTGATTTCTTTCCAGTTCTTTATCTTCGTTTCCCGGTCTTCATGTCTTCTTCTACTTATTCTTTCCATCTTAATTTGGGCCTTTCTTTTGGCCTTGTATGTCGTGGTGTCCATTCTGTGATTATTCTTTATGGAGATGTTTATTCCTTTCTATATAGTATGTGGCCGTACCATTTAATTATTTGTGCCTTGCATACTCTTACTATGTTTGCGCTATTTAGTATTATATCTTTGATTCATTAGTGGTCTTATTTCATCTTCTTGTTTTTTCTTTGATCCCATGGTTGTTCTGATATAATTCTTCTTTCGAAAATTCTCAATTGTTCCCCTTCTCTATTTCTTAAGCTTGCAGTTTCTGTCCCATACATTACTATTGGTCTTATCATTATCTTATATACTTTTGTTTTTGTACTACTTAGCTTCTTGTCTTTCAGTATTCTTTTGGTTGCCTGAAGCACTTTATAGCTCTGGTGAATTATTTTTTGTGTGTGATCTTTCGTTTCTTCTATACAGGGTGTTATGGAAATGAGTGCAAATATTTTAACCCGTAATAGAACTCGCTAAGCTGAACATCTTCTCCATTTATCATTTTTTCGAAAACGCCCCCAAAACTCAGTTAAAATTCAAAACAGTTTTACTCTAAAAATGCATACCCGCCTATGGAATAATATTTTAGTTTAAACGCACACTGATAAAACCTATAGTTCACATCTGGTCACCAACGTTCCTTATCGATTGAGGTAGGTAAGTTATTGACCGCATGTTTTTTGTGCAAGAACTTTGCAGTTTTAATATACCTTGTGCCGTTCACCTTTAACTTAGATTTGCTGACCAAGCGGCTCGTCAAATTTAGGGGAGATAAATTATTGAAAAAATATACGATTAAATTAAAAACGATAAATAGAAAAGTTGTTCATTTTGGTGAGCTCTATCACTGGTTAAAATATTTGCACTCATTTCCATAACACCCTGTATATCAGGAATCCTAGATATTTATATTTTTCTACCCCGTCGAACTGGTAATTATCGAGTTTTATTTTACTCAACGTTCTTTGCTTTCTATTAGAATGCGTGCATTTTGTTTCCATTTCGTATACAGAGTGATTTTTTAAAAACTGAATTGCAGCAGGCCCTAGATAGCCTGAATCAGTACTGAAGTTCATTGTCACTCTATATCAAATTCGAGGTTAGTAGATTAGGTTTTGTTTGTCATTTGTACACACAACGCGAAACTTAACCTGCAAATCTCGAATTTGACATAGACTGACAATACACTTCAGTACTGCCAACTGATTCAAGCTATCCAGGGCATACTGCAATTCAGTTTTTAAAAAATGACTATTTCTAGACCATTTTTTTATGTTTGCTCTATTATCTAGAAAGTACTTTCTAGATCGTTTTTTCTTCTTGCTATTATTGCGATATCGTCTGCGTAAGCTAATATTGGAACGGGTTTGCTGTTAGTTGTCCCATTGTGCTGCAATTCTTTAATGATGTTATCTAGTATTACGGTAAAGAGCAAAACCGATAAAACATCGCCTTGACTCACTCTTTATTTACTTCAAAATCCTCTATTAGTCCTTGCCTAATGAGTACTGAAGCCCGTGATTCCTTCGTCGTCATCTGTATCTGTTGTATTAGTTTGCATAGTGTTTTATTGCTTTATGTAAGTCTATTATTGCTAAGGGCACACAGAGCGCTACGCACGCTATGTACGCTATGTGTACAAAAAATAGTGCCCTTTATTGACAACGGAAGTGGCCACACAGAACTGCGCACGCTATGTACGATATATTAGCTAGTCACCTACGTCGCTGAGGTATATGCTTTGAAGCTATATTTTTGAGCTTTGCCGACGGACATGCGCTTTGACCCGCTTCAAGTGATAGTGGTTTACATGTAGAACATTACGTTCCTAGAGCACTTAATTAAAGATGTAAGGAAGAACCCATGTCTGTGGAAGAAAAACCCTTGACGAATATCGGAACCAGAACATACGAGATAATGCCTGGGAGAAGATTTCTGGAGAATTCAAAAGCCAGGTAAATAGATTTCTAAAATTTTATTCGAAAAACAAATAACAGCTAAGTATAATAATATTTTGCTCAGTTATAAAAATAAAGGTACTCCATTAGTCTGTATAAGGGTTGAGGTAAATTAAAAAATCAGGTGCATCTTCCAAAGCTAAAAAATCTTTAATTTGTATTTATTAGAAAAACAGGTAAACATAAATTAAAGAACTCTAATTACATAAATCTTCCAATTTTATCTAAGCCACACGATTCACTACTCTCTGCTGCCACTCAACATGGCCTTCTTCTGAGATAAAGTACTGCTCGAATGAATTTCGGATATTTAGAGCTCGTTTGAATTTGTCGCTGCAGCAATTGGAATTGATAGTAACGGGTTGGTCAGAAATTGCTCTTTTCCCTGGTTAGCCTGGGTTGGTGATTGGCATATATAATTGGAAAGAACAACAGTAGCTTGAATTACTTTATCAGAGAGCTCAACACGGCATTCTAATGGGTGACGATATATCCTCCAAGTTTTGGCAAGTATGCCAAAAGCATTTTCAACTGTATTCTGCTTCTTGAAAGGCTATAATTAAAATTCTTTCTGCCTCATTCAGTCTTCGAGCAATTCTGGGGTAAGGTTTCACGAGCCATGCTTTAAGGGGAAATGCTTCATCACCAACTATTACGTATGGTAAAAGGGTGTCCCCTAAGTTTTCATTTGTAGGCCAAACCAATGTTTTGTCTTGTTAAACGTTTAGCAATATTACTGTTGCTAAACACGTTACCATCACTAACTCTTCCAAAGTAACCAACATCGACAGTAAGGAATCTTTTATTGCCATCAACTAATGCTAGCAGAATACAGAGTGATACTTACATACGCTGGTGCTTTAATAGGAACGTGTTTCCTATCGATTGCTGCTACGCAGTGAGGAAAACTCAATTTTTCCCTAAATACCTTTTCTGAGGCTCTCCAAATTACTTCATTCGGCTCAGGTATTACTATGGGCTGAAGATTTTTCCAAAGAGCTTCACAGACCTCTTCGACAAAGTTATTGATTGTAGACCTGCCCATGCGATAAGTGAAAGCCAATGATCGGAACGAATTCCCAGTTGCTAAGAACCTGAAATAATAATTAAAAATACATGCATGAATTATTACTGGTTTTTTATTGCAGTGGAGCATCTCAAAGGTGAATGAAAGAAACTTCAAAACTTATATAGACAAGCTATGCTAAGGACTAAAACAAAAAGTGGTGACGGTGCGAAGGAAATGAAATCCTGGACATACGAAGAGTTGATGTATTTCCTTCTGTCTGACTTAACTCCACGGGAGTAAGTGTAATTTCTAAATTTGTGTAAGCTTCATATTCTGTATGGTATAATGAGATATATACATTTCTTGTGTTTTTTCTTACACAGGACTTACTCCAATGTTGACAATGGTCATTACAGTAAAGAGAATAAGAACGGTTTGGGACCAATGGATGCAGAGAGTCAAAATGGGAAAGGGGAAGAACAAGTAGAAGCAGAGTTGGCAAAAGAAAGGGGAGGCCAAAAGAAAAGGAAAAACTTCATTATATGTAATATGCGTTCAGACAAAGAAAGCTATGTAGACAAGATTCTAACCTACATGCATGACAAAAATAAGTACAAAAAATAGCCAGGAAAGCTTGACCCCTTCTTTGGCAGTACATGTGAAAGCACCAAGGGCCTACCCCGCCGCTTACAACAGTAAAACAGGAAGTGATGAAGGCAGTTATAAATGCAGAAATGGAGTACCTCGATCACCCTGCTGATTATGCTCAACATCAACACCTAACTTGCTAGCCAAATATCGTCGCCTTCACCTGCTTATTCGGAAGCATCAATAACTGTACCTGGTAGCCGAATTTCAACACCTTTACCCCGCTCACAACGCCAACACCGCTACCAGATTATGGCCAAAATCAAGTACAAGAAAGTACACCAAACATGATGTATGAAGGATTCCTGCATGACACACATCATTCAGGGTACTTTATATTAAAACAATCTTTGAAAGATGAGTAACATTTTACAAAAGTAAGAAATTAAATACTGTTATATAAGATGTGTTTACTTACCTTAAACAAACAGCTAATCGTTCCTCTGCTGGAATGCTCTCCCTGTAGTTGAGTTCCTTGCTTTCAATGTCATCCTTGATAATGCATAAAAGTTGATCCAATTGGTTTGTGTTCATTCGAAAATATTCTCTAAATTTAACTTCATCTTCACGTAACTGTGGTATCAGATGATTAAATTCACCAAACTCCTTTCGTTCCATGTTCATTTTGTGTACTCACTTCCTCTTACGTTTATTATTATTATGATGCAAGTAACAACATAATATCATCGTCACTGTCATCACTTTCCTAAGGCAACCTATCAGTCAACATCGTCGTAGGCGCGACTGAGTCAAATCGCAGTTTTTAGTGTGGCCACCTGGCGTAGCGAATTCAGTGAACATAGCGCACAAAGCATACATAGCATACATAGCGTAGCGCTGTGTGTGCCCTTAGTATATATCGTGCTCGTAAAATTTTTCAGTGATTTGTCTTATTGTGTGTATGGCGTCTACCAGCATTCCTTCTTTTGTCCATTTATTTTCTATTAAATTATGAATTCTTTGTTATAGTTCTTCCCCTCCGTGTTTTATCAATTCAGCGCTTACCTTGTCACTTCCTGCTGCTTTCTTGTTTTTTCTCTTTGTTATATGTTCTTTCACTTCTTCAAATGGCGCTATTCTTTCTAGGATCCCTAGTTGTTCATTCGATCCTTTTTCCTCTTCTGTTATGTTATGATAGTCTTCTTTATATAGGTTGCTAAGGTAATTTTTCCACTCTTTCTCTCTATTTCGTGAAATGTTTCATCATTCCTTTTTTCACGTATTGGTACAGAGCCCTTGAGTTATTTCTTCTATTTTCATCCTCTATTACTTCAAATGTGTTATCTGTTTTTTCGTCTTGAGACACATTTTGCTTGTCTTTTTTTTCTTGATAGGCTGTCTTGTCTTGTTCTTCCTTTGGACTGAGCCACTCTTGTCTGGTATTAATATTTTCGTTTATACTATTTTTACACTCTTAGTCAAACTATTTCTGTTGAACCCAATAGTCTTATCTGCCGCTTCTACTATCGCGTTCTTGATTTGATTCCTCTATACTCTCCGTCTTTTTTCCGTTTTCTAATTTCTTTCTTATTTCTTCGTTTAATTTTTGTGTCATCATTTCTTGTTCTAGTTTTTCTGTGTTTCATCTTTTCTTATTCGTTTCATTTCCCTCTTCAGTTCTGCTTATTTTTACTGTAGTTATCACCAGGAAATGGTCCGACTCTATATTTGCATCTCTGAACGAACTAACATTATTAATGTACTTGCAGTATTTTCTTTTCACTATTCCTTGGTTAATTTGCTTACCTATTTTTCATTTGGGTACATCCATGTAATTTTATGTACTCGTTTATGCATAAATTTAGTACTCATTACGCACGTCTTGTTAACAACTCATAGATTGCATAACATTTGTCCATTTTTATTCATTCTCATATGTACTGTTTGTTTCCATGCTACTTTCTCTAACCAATCTTCATTTCCAATCTGCACGTTGAAGTCTACTATTATCATTATTAAGTCTTATTGGACGTGTTTACAATAGATTTATCGAGTTTGTCATAAAAAGTTGGGTTTTCGTTCTCTTCTGGTGTTTCCGTTGACGCATATACGTTTATGATTGATAAGTTATGTGGTTGGTTTCATTCGCATTCTTGTATAGTGTAATGATATGAATACATGGGTATAAAAATCAATTTTAAAATAGTATTAAGGGATAACAGTACCTGGATATGAATATGAATTGGGTATTTGAATAATTGGTATGTAATTAGAAAAGAAAATAGAATTTATAATTGAATAATGTGAAGCTAATTGAGAAACAGAAGAATTCGAATTTAATGTAATATCTAAATATGAAATTGGAAAATAATGACAAATACTTAATCGAGATAGATTATTGCACATAGTGGGTAGAAATCAAAATAAAATTTATATAGTGTGTTGGAAGGAGAAAATATGATATCGTTAAGGACTTTCCTTTGATTATTAAGATTTAACAAATTTAAAAATGAAAAGCCCTATTTTAAAAAGTAAAATGTTTGGAAAATAAAAAGGGTTACAATTAAGCAAAAATTTGCGTGGTGTAATAAAAATGAAATTTTAACCCTTGTGTCTATGCGAAATTTTCTGTACGCTAGTCTATACCCGGGGCACCCGGGTACCTACGGCCATTTTAGATGAATGCTTTGTGTTTATATAAACGTTTTTCTACTAAATTAGCCATTGTGTGTATGATCGGCAAGCAATTGCTAACTTCTGCGACAGCTACTAATTCAGGATGATCAAATCGAGATCCCACTGGACGTCTAAAAGTGGTTGGAAATAGCTACCTATGGCTATCTATGGAGAACAAAAGGCGCCTCAAAACACAAAAGTTATGTGACACTTGTGAGCGCCCCTCATGAAATGAACAAGAAATAGTTATAAATAAATGTCAACAATGTAATTGAACTTACTATATGTGTGTTTCTAATATATTTGGGTATTCATTTTTGTAGTTTTATTATATGGTTACCCAGGTGCCACGGGTATAGACTTAAAGGTGTTTTAACTTTACACTAAAATTTTAAATAACGTAATTGATATTTTTGAAAGATAATAGTGCAAATCGAATGTACTTGAACTATTTGAGGATAAACTAAACGATAGCTGCAAAATTTAATGAGAAATATAAAATTAATTACAAAATCTTTCAAATGGCTACCCAGGTACCCGGGTATTGACGCAAGGGTTAAAAGAAGAAGATGATTATACCAAAATGAAGGAAAAAATGTGAGAAGATTTAACTAAAGCAGTGCTAATCTATAGAAGAAATTAAATAGAAAGAAATATTGAATTAAGTTTATTGAGGAAGTACATTTGACATTGCACACGATTGAGTTGGATTGCAGCGAGCTGTTGGCACGGAAGGAGACTTCCGAGGAGATTCGTTGGCAGAGGGAACATGTTTGAAGGATTTGGCAATTGAGGTCTGGTGTCTTGTTCTTGTGCGGGGCCCTTGATCCTGGTCAGAGGAATATTTTGTGTATACGGTATTGAAGATAGTGACAACCACTAGGGTCTGTTTGAATGCATGCTGTGAGGAAGCTTCTGTTCCTAATTCTAGGCAGTTTTGACATTTGGGTTGTCAGTAGAGGCCTTCACCGTATTTATTGGGTGTAGTAGTTGTGATCGGTAGCAAAGTGGGACGAGATTATTACTGTCAAGGACATTAATATGTTCAAATAAAACGTAAATGAGTTTAGCTATTTAAAATAAGCACTGAAAAAAATAAAGTTTAAAAGTGAATTAATTATTAAGGAATTACTTACTGTTTGATATTGTCATATAACAAATTTAACGATCAGGTGTTTGTCACTGAATTTTC
The DNA here is from genome assembly GCA_940337035.1 of Agriotes lineatus. Lineage (NCBI taxonomy): Eukaryota > Metazoa > Arthropoda > Insecta > Coleoptera > Elateridae > Agriotes > Agriotes lineatus. The sequence goes on along the minus strand of OW679199.1, from coordinate 66,650,067 downwards.
AAAGTTGTTTGACCCACCATTTGACATAAGTTATTTTGAGTTATCAAAATTAAAATCCGAACATCAAATTTCAGAACAAGCAATCTAGATAAAAGGAATCCTCACCTGATTTTCATGAGCGAGCCAAAAGAATAATTTTTAATATTGAAATAAAACAGGGCAATTTAAATTGACTAAAAGATAATTAGAAACATATACTCATAGGTACAACAAAGAAAGAGCCTGAACCATTTCAATACGTATGTTTGTATTCCGCTTTGCTTGTTCTGTAATTTAATTTCTCGTTCAACCTTCTTTGATATAAATTTTGAGGATTTTCCGGGTTGTAGTTTTGATGAACTATTGATATCAAAAAATCAAGTTCTAAATCCAGAAGTGATGAATTTCTATTATAAGAGGTTCAGATTCTCACAGCTAAGAAAAACTTCGCCCTAGTTTTTTTTTTGTAATAATAGTATATCATTTAGAGCCGCATTGTCCTTTTCATCTTTCGTTGTATTTCTATAAATGTGTGAAATGCAGAGTTTGGATGTTACAGCCGCCAACAGCTCCTATTTTAATTATGACGTGACGTCATGAACATTTATTCCAGAATTGTGTTTAGTTATGACGTTATGAGGATTTGGGAATATGTCAATCTGTCATTTTGAGTTTCCTAGTTTTTGAAATTTAAGTGTTACGTACACCTTTTGTGATATACCTTTAAACATAAATAAAATCATAGCCTGCTCTAATTTCTATAATTTCAAAATTAAATTTACACTCGAATTTAGAATATCAAACAGGTTAAAAAATGGTTTTCGAGTTAAGGCTGATATTAATTTGGATTAAACGAATCCTTTACTATCCGCACCGCACGTCTTATGTTTAGTGCTGAATTGGTCAGGGTCTTCCCTCAAGCTAGAAGAAAGCTCGTGTCAAGTGAATTCATCCTAAAACCGGGAGATATAACAAAACATTTAACCTTAGTGTGACACTATCAATCTAGTCTGACTTTTGACATCAATATATTCACGCACATCAATCAAACGTCAAGAATGCGGTTTGCTCAAGATAAATGACAGCATCGGTGATTGGTTCTGGACGGAGCTGGATTGATTGTGTCCGTATGCTGCGGATAAAAACCACAAGCATTTCACACCGTAGGTGACAAATGCCTCATATTTCATCTAACACACTGCATACACACCTGCATACTCGGTGCTTCGTTATATATGTTGGCATACGTGTGAAAATCTTCGTTAGTGCTATTGTCTCTCAGGAATGTATTTGCAAGTCAATCGCGGATCAATTACCTTTGAAGATGGTCCCCAAAAACCGTGGTCGAATTTCGTAAGCAGGAAGAAATAAGGTACTCCATATAAGCCCAGAGTTTATCGGGGTAATTGCCGCGTTTAAATTCGACTCCAAAAAGGGAAGCCCAATATTTATCGAGTAATTTCGGAGGTGCAGCGTATCGAAAGCAAAGATAAATGAAGCAACGCTAATTGCACGGTTTGGTGGCGTAAACACAGTGCCGGAGCATGAAGAATCGGTGCAGATTCCGTAGGGCTTATTAATTTGCGGGTTAACAATCTGGGTCGGGCAAATTGTGCCCACATTCTGATAGTTCCTGTAACCCGTTTGCGTCCTTTATTTTTGCAGGAGCGGTGCTAAGTGTAGCTGCGCAAAACCATTTTTTATCGGGTAAGTCACCGGGAACCTGTTTCTGTAAGTTACTCATTTACTTTCTGTAATTCGAGTATTTTCCCGCAGACAGCCACTAATATATTTAATTTGTTTAATTAATTCGCGGCTTAAATTACATGTATTTGGACTGCGCTCTCGCTGGTGTTAATTGAAACCGGCAATAACTCCACCGGCGTAAAAATAAAAAATTCATATCGCTCACTCAGCTGGATATCAAGTAATCGCAGTTAACACGCATACCCACCGGAGTCGGAATTATTTACTGAAAATTGGCCGACGAGCTTGCACCAACAAAGTTGTAAAACAACGGACGAGGCTCGAACGATTAGAGAAGAAGGTGCCGCTAACCTTAACTGTTCATCCTGCGACCTCTCACCTGTTCGGCTCACCTTTGCAGGTATGCACCTTACATAGGAAAACATATATCTAGGATGAAATGAATAGAACCTTCCGAAGCGATTTTAAACTATTATATTACCTCTGGTTCAGCGGTTTTGTTATTTAAATTGATTCGGAATGTGACAGAATCCATTGCCAAGCTGTTACTCACCCGGGAAAATTATCATCGGCGTCAAACTAGCCTGCGCCACCAGTAAGTTATAAAAGACTTACAAATTGTTCTTAGGCGAACAGACGAAGCAGCGGGAGAGGGATTTATAAAGACGAAAATTCTGGAGTTAGTAGATTCCTCTATTTGCCACGATTGAGTTAGCAAACACGGGAGGAAATAATACTAGTCAAGAATGTGGATTTGTACATACAGTGAACCTTTTTTTCAAATTACAAGTTTAAAGGTCCTGTACATTGGTACGGCTATTTCATTGCGTTTTTGCCTACTTATAACGCACAGCTGAAGTAGTGATTGGTGGTACAGCAATTACTCATAAAAATTGTCATTAAATAATAAGTTGGATGTATTCAGGCCAAAATACACCTAATCAAATAGATCACTTCTGTATAGGTAAGAAGTATACTATTTTCGACTCCGATTATCAATTACAATTTAATTAACGCAAAACTACAGTTGTACAGTATTACACCGGCCGTCAAGGACTTCTTACTCCATCTTTTCTCAATTATAATAACTAAGCTATTACGTCCTTTATCCGTTTTCGATCGGGTTTAACCTATAGTCTGTCAATATTTTCGGCGAACTTCCAAAGCACTCCCCATCACCCGCCACCTAGTGCCTCTCGGACCGATCTTTATGCTTTTCGCGGTATCCGAGCACTCGCCGCAGTCGCATTTGTCATCGTCGGAGTAGATTAGTGAAGAGTCGTCGAAGAAAGTACAGAAAATCAGAAAATTCAAGGAACGCGGACGGAAAGCGAAAACTGGGGAAGAAATAGAGAAATGCAGATACATTAGATGCATTAATGACAGTAAGAGAAGTATAAGGATAGGTGATACCAAATTTTCGACGTTGGCTAGCTAAACAGTGGAGACTGCGTGCAGTTCTTTAAAAAATTACTAAAATACCAATAAATAGTGAGAATGCCAACGACTCTGTTTACAACAAATGACCTCAGATGGAAACAAGAACTCATTAACTCTAAAGCGGCATTCAATCGCAGAGTAATCTGATATAATAGGAAAGCAGCAACAAGCTAAATCGTAATAGTGTATAATATTCATCTATAATATGTTCAATAATATTGAATAATATAGTCAGTACAGGGGTACTTACGTATAATTTCCAAAGTACTCCAGGTGTGACCAATACACAACAATCTAAAATAATGATGCTAACCTAGACATCATAGCTCCGCTTTATAGTCAGGATCAAAGGTTTGTAACTATACTTAAAGATCAATTATAACATTACAAACGTCAAATCAACAAACACTGTTCATCGCTGGGCTGAAGGTTGAAATAAAACTACAAAAGGTTGAATATCATGTAAGTTACACAACGGAAGCTCCGCAAAGCCTGAGATGCAAACTTACGTTGGCGTGCGTACAAAAACGACACGCGAAATGCAAATATGACAGGTTAACATTAAAAAATTAAACACATAAAAGCCGTGGTAACATTCAAGGGTTTCTGAAGGAATCCTATCGAATCTGCTAGCAATCCTAATAGGTCTCTCGAGCTGCATCGCATAACAAAGAGCTCAACTTGCAGAGCTAAAACTTTCCACCACAGCTTCCTCGAAAGGTTCTTATCCCTCCCAGAAGGGAGAAATAGCTCTAGGTACAATATTCTGCATAAAATAGATACTGGATCATGGTCGCGTTGATATAAGGGAGTCCCCGGCACATGAAGAGCTCTCAGGCGGCCACACGCGAGGTATTCAAAAGGGGTTAACCATATGCTTTTAACCCGATACTAACGGATCCAAACCAATAGCTACTTATAGCCAATCTACATAAGCCTGACGTGAACAGAAGATGCCAAAACTCACCCCATGTGGGCCATCGAACTCAAATTCTCCGCAATGATCCGCCAAAATTGCGTAGAGAAAGGGCTCCCAGAACGTCACTACACCTGCCAAAATGTGCCTACCGGCGTGTGCCAATATAACATCTTCAGCTCAAACATGTGGCGATAAGCCAAGCCACTCAGGGCACTGTGAAGTGACGACCCGAAGCGAGATCTACTCTATAACGCAATGAAACGAAATGGCCAAAAGCCTTAAGACGAATATACACAAAAGCCACGCTAAAAACCAAATTCCTTCAACCGACTAGATAACGCGACCCGCGAAATATGAAGATTGGTGCTAAAGGCGATTTTACACAGTAACTTAGGTAAAGAAAGGTACATAGCAAACCTAGTTTACACTGCTGCTTCTAAAAAATACCACAGCTGTTACCGTGATCAAGAAAAAGGTAGGATTTGCCTATAAAAGACAAAATGAAGTAAATTTGTATTGCTCCATCGACTTCCACCATAAAAAAATATCTTAAAGAAGTTGTGAATGTTGCAGAAGACATTTAAATACCACTTACATTGGAGGTTCCAGAACTGTAAATCAATATAAGCGTTCCAACAAAAGCAGTATGAATACAATTTCTGCAGTGAATGAAGGCTGGTAAAGAAAGATGCATACAAAAAAATATGGTAAACATATTACACTTTCTCATAGACAAAATCTAGCTAGAACCTTCGTATCTGAGTCAAAAGAACAAGAAATTCCAAAGAAAGGCCTGAAAATACGTGGGAATAGAGGAAAGGGATAAGTCTAACTAGCCAAGTTTATTAAACAGAATTGGAAAAACTTTTGTAAAAAATAGAGTGTATTTAGAAAATTCATGTTTGTATACCTAAATATTGTTATTTCAATTTTTGTTTCGCATTATAAACGAGCATTTGACTCTGTCAACAGATAATGCATTTGGATTACACTTAGAATACGGGCCTCCGATCAAAATAGTACGTTTAATTGAGAAATAATACAACAGCTACAAGCGTTGATTGTTGTACAAAGAAAGCAGCTTTCTGAACCCTTTGCACGTTAAACAGAGTCTCATCTTCACTCCTATTTTTAGAAAATATTGAATTTACTTTTATCCAAAACGATTGAACTATTGAAGAAGACTTTGAATATGATGATGACATGTGCGTGTGGTCTGCTATAGTAAAAAATATACAAAGTTAAACTACCTGTTTGTGGAATCACCTAGAATGGGCTTGGAATTTAATAACGACGAAACCAATTACCAAGTTGTTGGTTGTAAATACTGAAATAACAAATAACATAATATTGGGCAGTAATTTGATAGAAATACTCAGCGAATGTATTTAGCTTGGCAGCGTTCTGTCAAGTGCTGGGGTACGTTAAGGGATATCCAGCTTCGAATAAATAAAGCAAGATTAATTTTATCCAGTGCAATGCTGTGTGTTAGTGAAAAGTGATAAGGAGATTCGTTACTTGAGAAGTTAGTTATTTTAAGACAACCATACATTGCGAAGTGTCGGCACGAATGGATGTTACCTTGAAGGGCGTGATGTTTACCTGGGGGTTCTATCTACCTACTATACACTCAGTAAGAATAAGATCTGACAAGCTAACGACAGAACAGGTAAAAGGTTCAGGGTCATTTCAATTCCTTCAACTAAGGGCTTGCTGCTATAGCTGCTATAACCAAGAACGGGAATTATATGATGGGTGAGAGAAAGGAGGGGTGGATAATGGAAGAGAGGCTAGGAAAGGTGGAGAAGTAGTGCCCCGGCATTCGCCTCAGAGAAAGTACTCTGCTGACTCAGGAAAACCACCTAAAAAATCCGAATCAGAGCAGACGGCCAGGGGAATCGAACCCGTGACCTCCCGAATGCTAAGCAGATGTGATAACCACTACTCTACAGAGCTCGGTGACAGAACACTTAACAAACAAGACATTTTTTCTTAACCGCTCAGTAGCTTTCCTCGTGTGCTGCTGAGGCAGTTGTAGAATTTAACTTTGCATCCAGAAACATTTATATCTAAATCTAAACCAGAGACAACTAAGATGAAGCATGATAAGAAAAAGCAATCAAGCACAAGAACTAGCAGGAGCAAGAACCTAATTGAACACAATTGTTATTAACTGTAAATTTGATCAAAACGGGAAGAGTAAGACGATGCGTTGGAGAAACCAGAAAGCTACAAAAGAAATATAAAATATAAATTTAGAATATGCCCATTGAACACAAAAACCTTAAAATCCTAAGATAAAGTTAAGGAATTGAGTACGGTTTAGAAAAAATAAGCTTGGATGCTATAGGACTAAAAAAATACATAGAGATGAAGAAAGTGTACAACGAAGGAGGTTGGGACAAAAGTGTCTAAAAAGGGTCTATGCAGGAGTCGGATTTCTAACAAACAGTAGACATAGAAAAAAACTTAAAATTTAAGAGATTTTCAGATAGAGTTGCCGTCTTTCAACTCAAAGTTAACAACAGAATAACATTGACAATAATCCAAGTTTACACATCCCACATTGAAGAAAAAGTCCAAACATTCTATGAAACCTTAGAACAGACAACGAAAAATAAAAACGTAGTTCACATGACGCTAATAGCAGACTTCAAGAGCAGGATTGGCAAACATATCCAGCAAAAGAGAATATTCATCAGTAATGCTTCTTAAAAAACGCGTAGTGGTAGAAGAAGGGCGTGGAGACTACACAATGTCTTGAAAAATTAAATCGATTTTATGCTTATAAAAAATAATCAAGACATTTACAAAACGGAACTTTTAAACCAATTAGAATTCAACACAGACTACAGATTAGTAAGAGCTACAGTAAAAATAAATAAGTACAGCTGGTTCAACAATAAGGAGCGAAACTGTTGCAGGGTGAACATAGAAAAATACAGAAAGACGACAATCAAAGGTTTGAAAGAAGAACCAATAAAAAGAATCACGGATAGAGGAATCCAGGAAAAATATAATGAGTAAAAGAAATAATTACAAAAGTAGGTGGAAATACTGGCAAACAAAAAAGAAGAACAAAAGAAACTGCTTAATGAAATACTAGAGCTTAGAGGGAAAAAACGTTCTTAAGCATAACACTAATCGATAAAGTAAAAGTAACGGACGTACATTAATAATAGGGATGGATAAGATAATGTAAAGTGCAGTGATTTCAAATGGAACTGGGTGGCCCATGTGGAAAAGCTTAAAGATAATAGATGGACAAAAGCGGTATCAAAGTGAAACCCAAGTGACGGCACAAGAAAAAGAGGCCGAACAAGTTCAAGGAGGCCGATGGAATCTAGGGGATTACAGGGTAAAAATTGGGAAAAGAAACATTAGATCGTAGTAACTGTCATGACATTGGGGAGATTGTTGCCCAATAGTAATGAGACTTATAATGCTAATAATAATAATAATACATGAGCATCACACTATTGTGAAGCGCTTGGAGGAGAGGGAAATATGAAGCTAATAGATTTCAAGATCAATGCTATCTTGCTTTGTTATACCACGCAAGAATCTTTAATCTAATAGTAGTTTACAGACTGGTAACATGAGCTAATACACTTGAAACAGTTGATGCTGTTTAACATAAGAAAACATCAGATTAAGGATTCAAATTACTTCTAAAATTTATATCATAAGGGAATCAACTCTAATTTTATTACTTTCAATAAACTGTTACGATTAAATGAGCCACCCTTCGATTGCACATTAATGTTGCGATCCTTCGCATTCAATATTGGCTAACCCCGGTTACAGCTGTTGTGGCGACCTTCAAATTGTACGAGGACAATTATCAATTCCTTATTAGGGCGTAACTAGATTATGTAGTGAATTGTTTCAGATGTTCTTCCCAGGGGCGCGAACTGTTTTTTAATAAAGCGCTTAGTTTTCTTTTTTTAGTGCTATTTTAGGCGATCGCACGCAATATTTCGTTATTGACCTTAATTTGGGGCTGTTTGATAGTGTCCCATTTATTGCCGAGACGAGCTCCATAGAGACGCAACGGTTTCTCGAAAGCCTTTGTTGTGGCCCCGTCGTATATTCGAAAACTGCTTTTGGAAGCTGAGTGTTGCCGAATATTGCTGTTAATTTTCCGGCTCAGTCTTGCAATATTCTGGGAGCATCTAAACACGAACCTGTCTATGCCAAACTCAAACCTGTGTACTGTAAGATTGTGGCTTTTGGGGCGTTATTTCTTACATAAATGTGTTCATATATAGAGGTTGAAATAAAACGCGTGTTGCTTCATGAACCAATATAATGAACTAAAATAAAAATTGTTTGCGATCGTCACCTTAACAACACAAACCAGGTGACTAGATGATCGCTACATTACTCCCCCCCCCCCAAAAGAAGAGGGAGGGAGGCCAGGTAGGAAAACTAATATAATCCCGTAGGAGAGTAACAGGATTATATTTAGCTACAAAACCTCCTGGATCTTTTCAACTATCCTTAAAAACTAATAACAATAAATGATAACAATAAATAAAGGTAACAATAAACAATAACACACACTACACACGTCCCTGGAGATATTCTGTTGGGCGTCGAATTCCATCTACTTCACAGATGTAAGCTGGAAGAAATGAAAAAAAAGGAAGCGTGTATAAAAATAATATTAACGTAACAATAAAAATAAAATAAAACAAAAATAAAATATACGAAAGCATGCAAGCATATGTTAATCTAGAAAGTAGGCAGGTTTCAGTCTGTCATAGCTGACTGTTCCGCTGATACCTTCCAGCGACATGTATTTTTCAGAACGGTGTGCAATTTTGAAAGGGCCTAGATAATTGGGTTTGATGCCCCTAGTATGCGTGCTGTTTCTGAGATACACGTGTGTGCATGTTTCCAGATCTTTATTAATGTGAGTACTGGTAGAGGGGTAGTTTTTTGTGAAGAAATATTTATGCTTTCCAATTGATTGTTTTAGATTGATTACAAATGACGACATTATTGTATCTGATGGTTGAGTGAAGTGATTCTCATCGAAGAAATCATTTGGTAATCGAAGAATTGTACCGTATAACATTTCTGCTGGGGATGCTTGCAGGTTTTCTTTGATGCTGGAGCGTAAAGAAAGTAAAATCCACGGAATGTTGTCTGGCCAGGCATTAATGCCTGTTGCGGTGATTGCATTTTTTAAGGTACGATTGAATCGTTCAATGATTCCCTGGCTGATTGGATGGTATGTGCTTGAACGGATGTTTCTAATTCCTAAAACGGACATGAAATCTAACCATGATTTCGAAAGGAAAACGGGAGCATTATCATTAGTTAGGAATTTTGGTATGCCAAAACGGGCAATCCAAACTTGTGTTATTGCTAAAATAATTTCATCCGCAGTTGCGTATTTTAACGGAATCGCTTCAGGCCAGCGAGTAAAACGGTCAATCATAGTTAAAATGTATTTGTATTGTTGCGATTGGGGAAGGTGAATTAGATCGATGTGTACGTGCTGGAAGCGGAAATCCGGTTCACCAAATGGATAGAGTGGAGGTTTCGAAGTTTTGGTTACTTTAACTGCTTGACAGGAAGGACATGTATCCACCCACGTTTTCACATCCTTGTGCATGGATGGCCAGATATAACGTTTAGTTATTAATTTCCTAGATGCGCGAACTCCGGGATGAGATAACGAGTGGATTGAGTCGAATATTTGACGGCGGAAAGATCGTGGAACAAACGGTCTTTGTGTGCCCGTAGAAGTTTCAACCCAAATAGGAGTTCCTTTTAACGAATTTGTTTTGGCAAAAGATAAATTTGGGTTTGACAATAAGGCTTCCAAATCAGGATCGTCTTGTTGAGCCGTTGCTAAATCATCGAAATCGATCGTATTTTGAAGACCAACGACAGAAACCCTGGTTAGAGCGTCTGCTGGTACGTTATCTGTACCTTTGACGTGTTGTATGTTTGAACAGAATTGGGAAATGTATTGTAACATTCTTAATTCTCGAGGTGAGTGGTCACCTGTTGATTTAGTAATTGCGAAAGTGAGAGGTTTGTGATCAGTAAAGATAGTATATTGTTTACCATCAGTATAATATCGAAATTTTTTAACTGCGAAATATATAGCTAGCAGTTCTCGTGAGAATACGCTATATTTTTGTTCTGCAGAGGTTAATTTTCGCGAGCAAAAAGCGAGTGGTTTCCACATCTGATCCTGCCATTGTTGCAAAACACCTGCGATGGCATTGGAAGATGAATCAGTCCATAAACTGATTTCAGCGTCTGGTATAGGATGAACTAATAAAGTGGCCTTTGCCAGAGCTAACTTGATTGAGTTAAACGTTTCTAACTGAGAAGTGTTTAAATGAACCGGTTTATCGGTTGCTTTCCCAGCGATCACTAGAGAAATTAACGGTGCGATTAGACTTGAGCAATTGGGAATGAATTTATGGTAATAAGTGATCATTCCTATGAAATTTCGGAGTTGACGTTGAGTAGTCGGGGGCGGAAACGAATTGATTGCATCCACCTTTGACTCCTGAGGTTTGATTCCCTCTTTACACACAGTGTATCCCAAGAAATTTAAGTTAGGGGCACCAAAAACACATTTATTTATGTTAAGTAACAAACCATAGTTTACTAATTTGGCGAATACTTTTTTGATATGTTGAATATGTTCCGATCTGTTAGCGCTAAAAACTAGGATGTCGTCTAAATAACAAAAAACAAAACTCATCCCTTCAAAAACTTCCGACATGAGAGCCGACCAGCTACTCTGAGCGTTCCGTAATCCAAAGTTCATTCGTAGGTATTTATAGCTACCCAACGGTGTTATTATGGCTGTTTTATCTGTATCCTCAGGAGCAATTGGTATCTGAAAGTACGCTTTTTTTAAGTCTAGTTTTGAAAAGATCGTTGAACCATGAATTCTGTAGGTAAAATCTTGGATAAATGGTATAGGGAACATGTCTGGGATTGTGACGCTGTTTAAAGGTCGATAATCACCGCACACTCTGTAGCTACCGTCCGCCTTCCTCACCAAATGAATGGCTGCTGCCCAAGGGCTTGTTGCTCTTTGTATAATGCCTGATTTTAACAACTCTTGCAGATGCTTTTCCAAAAATGACAATTGCTCAGGATTCAAACGCCTGCATTTAGTAAAACGAGGAGGTCCTGTCGTGATAATTCTATGTATGACCTTATGTTTGACAGGTGCATTGATATTAAAATCGTCAAGTAATTCCGGAAACTGTCGCAATAGACATTTATATTCTTGTTCAATAGAACCAGGGATATTTTTGTTTGATGAAGATGCTGGTTGTATACTTTGCTGATTGTTGTGTGGTGAGGATTGTTGATGATTGCATATCTGTGAATGGTTACTGCACGAACCGCTCATAGGAACAACATGATGACTTGGTGACACTGGATGATAGGCGGTTTGAGTCGGTATTGGGTGGTAAACATCAAATGGTTCGGATCTAGAAGCGTGCAGATGAGGCAGCTGCGCATGCTTCCCCTTTTGCAGACAAGCGACCGATGTATACAATTGAGGCTGAGTTGGTGCAGTTGGAATCGCAGCAATCGGTGGATGAGTGGTTGGGTACGATATAAGCGTGTGCGTTACCGGTACCCCTCGTTGTATGCACACTTGCTGTTGTGCAGCGATCGGTACCTGTATACCTACAAGAGGTATACCTGAAGAAGGTTGCAGATGAATGAGGTTGTTTGAAGTTGGTCCACTCATGTATGTTGATGGTGGAGCAAGCATGTCTGAAACTCGCCGATGATCGTGCGATGCCCACTGTAATGAAGGGGCTGTGTTACACGACGTAGGGGGCGAATGTGCAGGATGCATGACTGCAACTGGTGGCAGCATGTTCGGAAACTGCGCACGGACGGGTGTCAATGACTGTGCCCGCTTGTGAGTCCACGGTTGCAGTAGCGCGAACTGTACCGAAGCAAGACCGTTCATGCATGTTGAAGACGGTGTATGTGCGGCGGTTGGGTAAAGCTGCTGCTGCTGGAAGACCGGTAGCGGTGAGCACTGAATAACTGGACAAGGAGGTTGGGGATATGCAGATTGCATCGAAGGAGTCGGAATTGATGATGTCTATCACACGTTCGGGATCACCAATTGTAAGATTGTGGCTTTTGGGGCGTTATTTCTTACATAAATGTGTTCATATATAGAGGTTGAAATAAAACGCGTGTTGCTTCATGAACCAATATAATGAACTAAAATAAAAATTGTTTGCGATCGTCACCTTAACAACACAAACCAGGTGACTAGATGATCGCTACAGTACTTTTCAGAATTCGTTAATATTGAGCAGGGAGTCCCTCAAGGCTCCATTTTGAGGCCACTTCTGTTCTTGCTTTATGCAAACGATCTGGGTGATGAACTGAGTGGTGGTCTGATCTGCCAATATGCAGACGATACGTCTGTGGTGTTGGCAGATCCTACCACTGCTGGTTTGTCTGTGGACTGCTCGGGTGCAGCGGCACAAATGAATAGTTGACAATTTTTTAAGACTTAATACTGACAAGACTGGACTCATTGCTTTTAGCAAACAGCCTACTAAAAATGAATCTCTTTATGTAAAACTAAATAATATATTGTAGTGATAGCTCCACTTTTGACTAGCTATTACTTATGCAATGACTCAATGCTTAATATGCCTATTTTATTTAGTATTTGCCCTATTATTTCTGTTCAAATCAATTTTACTTTTAACTAAATATTAATATTGAGACATTCAGGGTCGGGTTCGCCAATCTAGTTATCTAATAATTGAAATTCAACTCTTAATTGTGCTTTTATGAATGCTAAATGACATTAACTGTCAGCTTGACTTTCAAATTCAATTTAACCACCAAGAATTGACAACTATCCTTTACAATCACACTTCAGTTCACCAAAGTAAGTACTGTATTTCGTCTATTTCACTCTTTTTTTTATTGTTTGTTATTCAAACTGCTTTTATATTAATTAACTAAAACAAACCTGACCACTTCTCAAGTTGTTACTGCAATTATCCAAATATGACAGTTCCCAATGCTTACTCCTTCAATAGCCAAAACTGCATCGCTCTGTCACCCCTTAAACCACATCTAACCTGTCAAAACTTCAACTGTCCGTAGAATCTCATCCTGCTCCTTTCATTAATATTACTGCCACGCCAATAGACTTCTGGTAATTTTCAGTATTGTAGATGATTCCAAACTAATCCTCTTTATTCTTCAGTTAGTACTTTGGATCCAGCACTACCCAGAGAAACTGTCCAAATCAAGTAAATACTGCCATCAACAAACTTCCCTCTAAACGAGCGGTCTGTCTTCCAAACAACCACCAATGTCACCAATGAATATTAATTATATCTTACATGAACCATTAAATCCAAATCCATCCAATTCTTGTTTTTTGTATTTTATTAACTGTATTGCACAATCTCTTCACAGATTGTAATGTCTTATTATTTCAATGTTATATTTTCATATTTTACCAAACAATTATACCAAATAAGCCATAATTTCCAAGTATGACGGTAAACACCAGAGGTGGAGCTGAGTTGGTCATACCTGCCCATAGCTCTTCTTTCTTTAAAAAAAGCCCACTTTACAGGGGAATTAAGGCCTTTCGTTCACTGTCAGGTCACCTGAAGCAAATTCAGAATTGTTCTGAATTCAAATCCGAGGTCACTAAATTTTCAATAAAAAAATGTTTTTGCACATTTAATTTTTAAGTTTGTGTTTATTTATTAACCAGTATTCTGTAAAAAAAATAATTGTAATGTATTTTTTTAATGTGTAATTTAACAACAATATTGTTTATATCTCAATCTTATTTTTTAACTCATTTGAATTGTATTTGTGTGCAACAATTATGTTTGACGTTGCTTTGTGTTTTTTAATGATTTTGTTGGCAATAAAGGTATTATTATTATTATTATTGGTAGCACTGTCAGGTTATGTTAAATTCGAGATTAGCAGGTTAAGTTTTGCGTCAGTCTGTGTCAAATAACAAACAAAACTTTGAATTTGACATAGACTGACATTGTCACTAACAATACACGTCAGTACTGCCAACATGCTAATAAAATATCGGTATGTTATTTTTCTTAACAACACTAGTGCTGTTAAATGCATCTTAACGCAACTCGTTGCTAAGAAGTTATTATCAGTTGTAATATGACAAGTGGAATGATTATTATCGATGATTTTTTTTCCGGAACCTAAATTTAACGAGTGCATAGCACAAGTTAAATTTGCTGTTTTGGTATTAACGAGTAAAAAATCATCGATCATTAATCATTACACGAATTATATTTGGAAAGAGAATATATTGAATGAAATGCAAAATATCAAATATTAATTTTTTTTCTTTGGTTGGCACTGTTAATGTTGGTTACTCTGCTGTCAGTTTTAAGTCTATGTCAAATTCGAAGTTATCAGGTTAGGTTTTGTGTCAGTTTGTGTCAAAACTGATGGAAAACCTAACCTGCTAACGTGGAATTTGACATAGACTTAAAATTGACAGCAGAGTAACCAACATTAACAGTGCCAACCTAAGAAAAAATCACAACCATTTATGATCACCCATAAAAACAATTACAAAAATAAATTACTACTGCTGTGATAATGTATAACTAGGCATTTGCATGCACCTCATTGGTTGAAATAGCGTCACGTGATACATGAATTATATTCAGTAATAATAGGATGAGAGCAGGCACGGATGGGACCATCGGGAGCTCGGGACATTTCCCGAAAGGCCGGTCCAATTGGTCCAATTTGGGCCGCGGTCTTTATAAATGTGACTGAAACGTTTTGTTTCATTTGTATAATTTCCATTTACTTTGGACAATTAGGTATATGTGACAATTTTTGAAAATCATGATTTATCGAAAATTAAATATAATAATTGTACTTCTACTGCCGGTCAACAACCTTTTGGATTGACTAAATCAGAGAGGTGAGAGGTGTACCTTAGCCAAGCTATTAAAAACGGTTTGCTGTATCACGGGGCTTCCCCTTTTGGTTACGGAGTTTAGTGGGCGTCGCTTATGAAAATCGCAATAGAAATTATTTTCCTTTGCGAGAAAATTAGTGAGTAACCGTCGCGCAAGTTAGACCAAGCTTATTTTCTAATAACGGAGTGATTGTAGTTTTTCGAGAAGTTGGAAGTTTAGTTTGTTTTAAAATTAAAATGAATAAAGACAATAGTAAAAAAGTCAAAGGAGGCGCGGAAAAAATACGCGAGACAAAAAGACGCAAAATGAACGAAGAAGCAAGGAAGTGCATATCTCTGGACACAATGTTTTTGAAACCTATATCGAAAACTGCGGATAGTATTTCTGTAGTGCATTCACTTCAAAGTATACAAGAGGCACCGACTCATATCGACACTCAGGAAAAATAAAGAAACTGTGAACGAATTCTGTGAAGTTGAGGTTATAGCTGCTGTAAGTAATAATGCTACACCCAAATTATATGAACGTGAGTAAGAATCTTCAGAGATTGAGTTTTTTGAGTTTAACCACTTTGAACGACCCAATGTAAATGAGTTACATTTTTTGAATGCCACCCTCAGATTCCTAAAACACAAGAAAATATTCCATTTAATGTTAAAAAAGCTTTTGTTCGATCGAATAAAAATTCCAGACAGTGGCTTACCTACAGTTTTAACAAAAACGCCTTGTTCTGTACAGCTTGTTTGGCTTTTGGGGATACCGGTGAAACAAACAGTTTTACACAAGGTATGTCTGATTGGAAGCACGTATATCAAAGAATTTATGAACACGATAGATTTGTAAACCACCAAAAAAGTTGCGAATCGTACTTTTTATTTTTGAAATGTAAATCTGTGAATACACTTTTATTCAGCGAACACCTGAAGCAGCACAATCAAGTAACAAGTAATCGTAAAATATTAGAGATTGTTATTAATGTAATTAAGTTAATTGGCAAATGAGGTTTTCGTATTGTGGGAATTTAAATGAATCAGCCTATTCGTTAGAAGATGAATATTTGGATACAACTGTAATGAATAAGATGATGGCATATCCACTCAAGAAGATTGCATATCCGCTCTAGAAGCTACTACGACTTGTAAAAGCTTCCAAAATTGTTCCATTTGCTGTTAGCTCATCCAAAATATAACATGTTCTAAGGCGTTTACTCTGTGCTTTCTTTAGTTTATCAATATCCTTTAACACTCCCCGTATCATATTTAGGTCCTGGGTGGTGTAGCTTGAACAAGCGTCCACATTCGATCAGCAGAGTTAAGCAACGCTCTCTCTGGTCAGAACTTGGATGCGAGTTCCGCGGCTGCATCTCTCTGCGCCTCGTGGTACGGCTATCACGGAAAAAAGTTGGTCCCGGCGATCATAACAACATCATGATAGTCGTTAGTGGGGTTGGAAGTCCTCATAACTGCACAGCGACGCCTATAATTGGCCTAACTGCTGTTGGCTGAGTGCGAATTAAATTTAAAAAAAAATAAAGAAAAAATCTCAAATGTCCTGTTGAAGGTCGTTTTCAATTCTAAAATGTATTAAGACTCTACTGAGAAACCGGTTATCTAACGAGAAGGTAGAGTCGTTTATTATTAGGAACCTCAAAAAATCCATTTTAACAAGCATTGACAATGAAGATGTGATTAACTCCTTAGCAAATACAAGCACAAAGGCCGTTATTTATTAATTTCATATTTTACCAAATGCGCGAAGTCAATTTTATGCAATTTTTGAGTGCTTAATTCATAATTATGCATTCCTAATAATTACTTTAATAATGATAACAAAAACCATGTTACTGTTGATACTATACTAGGCGAATTATAAATAAACAATTATAGAGTTTTATCAAGTCAACCTCATTATAAAAGTCATGAAAGGGAAAAGGTATGTTTTGTGTTTGTTTAAGATATTTAATAATATGTAATTGAGTATTTTGTTTTAATAAATATTAATATTGTTATACTACTTCCTTTTACAATAAAGGAAGTATTGTATTCACCCCAAAAATTCGAAATTGAGTTTTCAACAGATCTTCACGTTTTAGAGTCCCCTGAACCCAAAAAACATGTTTTTGTTCATTGGTCTGTCTGTCTGTCTGTCTGTCTGTGAACAGAATATCTCAAAAACGAGTAGAGGTATGGCGTTGAAACTTCATATATAAGTTTTGTGTACTATCTAGATGCGACAGCAAGCTTTTGAAGAAAATCGAATAACCGAAAGTATGGTGTTTACTCTTGTGATTTTTCAGTTTTTTTTTTCAAACTACATTTTTATTACATTTTGAATGTATATTGATGGGAGATAGGTGATTTTCCAGTTGAATACCTCTAAAATGAGTTTCTTTTTTCTTTTTTTTTATTAACTCTTATATTAAATAAAACACCCGGTATATTATTACATTTTTGAATTCAACTTAAAATTTTAGAAAAAATTTGTCTCTTGAACTAACGCTCTATTTTGTACCGTTTTTGTAGAATATGTGATTTTTTTTTAAATTTTTAGATATGCTTAAAAATTAAAAATCAAATTTTTGGCTAATTATAAGATCACTGTAAAAGAAAATTGTCTGCGTGCATCACACTAGATTTTTTTACTCGTTACCCATTTCATCTATGTCCAATTACTTAGAAATAAACATAAGTTTTTAAAATGTTCTGTGTATTACTCTAATTAATTCAAAACTATTAAGCTTTTCTGGCTGATATAAAAATATATTTTGCCCATATATACCTTGGGCCGGTCTGGGACCATTTCCCGGGCCGGTAAACCCCAGCCCATCCGTCCCTGGATGAGAGGTCAAAATATTGCCGACAATAATTTTTGCGATTCAGATACGAGTTTCTGCGGCGACGAAAATAACGACGAGTGCTTGCACGAGTCGTTATTTTCTAAAGCAACAGAAACGAGACAATCTGAAGAGCAAAAATTGTCACATATAATCTCATAAGAGCATTAATTCTTTCCGGAAATTTTTTGAGTGCGTTCCAACAACGTTGTATTAATTTGGCCGAGCGGGATGCGAGGGCAAATTAGGACGTTGTTGGAATGCACGAAAAATAATTTCCGAATATGAATTAATGCTCGAATGCAGATTCGGTAAGAAAATCGTAACGACACAAACCCTAAAAAGAAGGAATGTCTACCTACAAAAAATTTCCAAGAAATTTTGTTGTTGTCTTGGTTATGGCTCGTGAACTAATTTTTCTATTGGTCATTAATGAGTGTCGTACGATTTTCTGCAATATTTCGACCTAGAGTCCTATTCGTCTTGACAATTTAACTTTTAAACTTTTCATTAAAAAATAGTTACAGAAAAAATTGTCGCTGAAATAAAGCTCCTCGAAATATTGTCGCTACAATAACTGTTACAGAAAAAATTGTCGCTGAAATAAAGCTCCTCGAATTATTGTCACTAAAATAATCGTTCGGTTGGTAGTTTATTTTTAAATTGAAGAATGCCATTGGTTGACAATACACCAGTTAAATTGTCTCAGTAATAATAGGACGAGAGGTCAAAATATTGCCAGCAATTTTTGCGATTCAGATACGAGTTTCTGCGGCGTCGAAAATAACGACAAGTGCTTGCACGAGTTGTTATTTTCTAGTTAATGTTAAAGACCTGGGTGTTTACTATGATTCCAAACTCAAATTCGATCGGCACATTGAATCTATCAAAAATCAAGCTTTGCGTAACTTCGGTTTTATTATCACACAATCTTATCATTTTAAAAGTATTATTTCATTGAAAATTTTGTATAATGCATTCGTCAGATCTAAACTGGAGTATGCATCTGTTGTATGGTATCCTATTAATATGGGACCTAAACAAATATTGGAGAAGGTTCAAAATAGATTCTTGAGATATTTGTATTATAAAAAACATAATGCTTTTCCGAATTATCTAACAGTGAGCACGATTAGGCTCCGTGAGGAATTTGAAATACCTAGCTTGAAAGCATGCAGAAACTACAATCTTCTGATGTTTGGATTTAAAATTTTCAACAATTTTATAAACGATTCCAAACTTCTGGCTTTATTAAAATTAAAAGTTCCCAGTAGATTTATAAGGAACTCTGCTTTGTTTTATATACATTTTTCAACATTAACTCGTAGATCTCCGATCGATTGCTTTATGAAACTTGCTAATGAAGTATCTGTATTATCTGATATTGACTTTGCGCAAACACATCACTCCCTGGCCATGCAACTTAAACAATACTTCTCCATAACAAATCCAACGTAATCACTTTATAAAGTAAACCCGCTAACTCAGACATTATACTACTGCTGTATAGTTCAAAATAATTATGTTTCTTTTTGTTTTGTTTATTCTAATTAAGCAATTTTATTGTTATTTCCACTTTTCTTTATATTCTCTTGTAATTAGGCCTTAGCCTGTTAGAGAATAAATAAATAAATAAATAAATAAAGCAACAGAAACGAGACAATCTGAAAAGCAAAAATTGTCTGCAATATTTCAACCTAGAGTCCTATTCGTCTTGACAATTTAACTTTTCATTAAAAAATAGTTACAGAAAAATTTTTCGCTGAAATAAAGCTCCTCGAATTATTGTCGCTGAAATAATCGTTCGATTGGTAGTTTATTTTTAAATTGAAGAATGCCATTGGTTGACAATGACACCAGTTAAATTGTCATAGTAACATAATAGGATAAAATAAATTACTGTTACGACATTTGTTTGCTAGGCAACATTTGAGTGACTGTTAGTGGAAACATATTGTGTTCTTATTTTGAAGATTTTATGTAAAAACGTATTCGCCCCGAATTTCTATTGCACGATAATAAATGTGATAATTAAAGCGATCTGCTTACTTTGTGGACCAATAACAATTTACCATACACCATTTACCTGCTTTGGTTGTTTTTTAAAAATTGTAAACTGGTTGGTTCTCTATGAATAAAAACTTTTACAGAAATAGAAGGCTTGGCTAAAGTCAATTTAAAAATTCAATTCCTGTATTTTGGGTTGCCTGTTTATAAAACATGCTGAAAGTATTACCAAAGGTTAACTTAGGGCCGGTATTACAATCATAGTTTAAACCACACAGTAGAGTTTAATCTGTAGATTAGCTACCAATAGCGTATTAGAATCTTAAGTTTTCTTTAAACTTCAGTTTAAACTCAAGTAAATTTAAACCAAGCTAGGGTATGGTTTAAACCATTAATACTGAAGTTTAATGCTTATGTGTGCAGTAAAACAGCGATGTCGTAACCTCACATCATCATTAAAAGTATTTTTGTGGAAATGTATGTTTATTTGATATGGATAATACCGGGTGGCCATAAATATCTGATATCACATTACCTTTGGAATCAACACCGCTTTATTAAAGCGATGAATCCAACTAAATTTACACCCGTATTCATAGTCGTTCGCCAGCGACTCGCCGGCGAAACGCCGGAGTTTTGCTACGCCCCTTACGAGAATTAACATTGCATAGTCGCTCGCGCATGCAGCGCTCCGCCGAAAACCATAGTAACGCGCATCCTTGGTTTTACCGGCGAGCGACTATGCAAGGTTAATTCTCGTAAGGGGCGTGGCAAAACTCCGGCGTTTCGCCGGCGAGTCGCTGGCGAACAACTATGAATACGGGTGTAAATGTCATTAATGTCATCACAACTAAAATTCCTATCTGTCAAAAATTATTACAGATTGCAATAAGTAATGGAGTTGGCACAGGAGATTTTTATAATCGAGTCGTATTTAAGAAATGGTGTCAATAACCTTGCATTTTATGACATTACATACCAATACTTATTATAATTGAAATATGACGCTAACCAACATTTATAAGTAGCTATTTCCATGGCTACCGGGATCTCAGGTATTTATGGCCACCCGGTATATTCAAGATATTTGATGTTCTCTTAACTGATGATGAAGATGAAATAAATTTTTCATTATACTTCTCTGAAAACACCTTGTTTTCATCTGTTTTTGAAATGACGTAAAGGTGTTTTTTTCTGATTTTTTTCCGTGTCCTAAATTAATAAAAAATAAATCGTTGCTATGGAAATGTCAATCGTGTTTGATACTATTTTTACGATGTATTATTATTACTTTGAAAATAAAATGTACTTCTTATGCTTTCTTACGTTGTTTTTAGATAAGTATAATAAAAAATATGGTTCATTATACGCCCAGAAATTGATTTTTCCAGACTCGTAATGAAATATACTATTATTGAAATGCCTCGTAGACCAAAAGTATTCCGTGTACATAGGATTCATTTGGAAATGTGGGATGATATGGAATTTATAGACAGATTTAGGCTATCAAAAGCCACCGTTTTATTAGTAGTAGATACTATCCTATATGATAAACAATATAAACTTTTGTCATAGCTGTTTTTCCACTCATAATGATGAAGCGACACTAAATATTATACTATTAAACTATCTAACAACCTATTACTAATAAACACTATACTAATCCTATAAACAAACTATTCTATTGATAACAAATAACTAAAATAAAATTTGATATAAATGTTTTCAGCATATAGAATTTGATGATGATGATGAATGTTTTCAGCATATAGAATTTGACAGTAAAATAAACGCGAAGTTAGTTATTTGGCAATTAGTGCTACCAACGTTGTAAGTGTTGCGTTTAACTTGACCGCCGTCTCATAGCAGTTTGTAATACGCATTCGAGATAATCTTCAGGTTAAACTTCTGGTAAAGTTTAACTTTACTACAAGTTTAACCTTGTATTGTAATACCGGCCCTTATAGTGTTATATTTCTAATTAAGCCCTCAGATACAACTACTTATAGGCCAGTAAAATTAGGTCCAAAAAAGGCAGCCCTTCCAAAAACGGGTGGAGTTCTGGAAACTGCTGTAATCGCTCAAGTAGGGCTCTGTTATGAATAATCTGAGTTTGGCCCGATTTCCGAATGGAGCTTCAGCCGTAATGTTAAAAAACCTCGAAATTTTCGGACTTTTTCCGGTATTTCTCGAATTCCTCCAAAACTAAGTGTTTAATTAAAAAGTCCACAATTACCAACAATGTAGATCATTAAATTCTGCTTTGAATGAGTACCAGTACTTTAGAATTTGATCAAGTGGTTTTGTAGAAAATGTACACCAAAGAACGCCAATTTTTCACACTTTTAAAAAAACACCCTTTTCGTCTTCATGAAACATACAATATCTATGAATCGACCAACTTTATCACAAAATTTTGTAGAACCAAAGTTGTAGAGCATCATATGTTTTCAGAATGTCCAAGAATGTGTCAAAAAACCCAACCAGTAAGTAGATATTAGCCTTTTTCAATTTTCTGGCAATAACATGGTTACTGAGCAACATGAATGTTTAGTTTTCCATTCACTGGCTTTTCTAACATTCAATTTTTTTCAGTTTTTTACTAAATACAAGCTCTCACCTACTCGTTATCGAAATAATGGTTTTGAAAACAATAAAATTAACCGATTAATGTGTTCTGTAGGAGAAAATTGTTTTGAAGGGTATTTGTAAAAACACAATGTGTTTTTTTATTAGGAATAAATACTCAGTAGTTATATCCGTAGTGCATTCTGTATATTCGAGTATTTTTCGAGAACGCACAGCGTTCAGGAAAAATACTCGAATTATACAGAATGCACGCGGGGAATATTGCAAAACTATTCCTTGAAGAAATGTCATCCTTTGTATACCACACTATTAATTTTTAAAGAGTTTTCAGTTTTCTTTCTGAAATTTCTTGTGTACCTAGCTGGTTTGGTTTTTTTCCCGCAAATACTCGATATTGCACTTGTGCAAATACCCGGGTATTGCACTAGTGCAAAATATTTGCTGTATTTGACACGTTATATTTAATTACATTAAGATTGTATTATAAAACAAAGTACATTCACTAACAGTAAAAAAACTTCCTTCTTGCATGATGTCATTGTAAACTATGTCATAGTGTCATCAGAGTTTTGAAGTCCTCCAGTCCCATTGTAGTGGGTCCAATGGGTTGTTTCTCCACGCTTGCACCTGCAAATAGGTCCTCAGGGAATGCTATCGAGCAGCTGCTTCTGACATTGTTTCATCAAACGTGACATTCGATGAAGTTTTTTTGGTGGTTCTGCGCAGCCGCTCAGCTGATTTAGTACTCTTATCACTTGCCACATCAGGGTATCCATCAAACACAATCGTGGCCTTTTTGTCATACCAATGCTTGATGTAGTCTACATACTTGGTAATTACGGAAGACATTGGTTCTCTTGCCTCCCATGCCACTCTATGCACGAGAAATCTTCCATCTACCATAAACTCTGCATTTTCAAAATTAATTGGGTCTTTAAGGGCATCAAACAACTTGTAGAACACAGATTTTTGTGTTTTTCGCATACCTATATGAGCAAACATAGATAAACGATACGGGGCCAATTCATATTGAAAATATTGCTGAAGTTCTTCATTGAACTTCCTCGGGAAATTTATTAGACAATTAGAGGTAATATAACAATGAAAATGATTCCTATTTCGATCGACAGATGGCAGCAGGACTGTCTCGGGCGTTGTAGGTGTATGATTTCTTAGTTAGGGCTGAATCTGCCGAACATCTAGTGAACTCAAGCAAGGGTTTGTGCTTAGAACAGAAAATAGACAGGAAGGAGCATTTCATTTAACTTGGCTGTAACATCTAGGCGACGGAAACGGCCATTTTGAAAACCCATGTATGACTAATGAGGTGTGATACCGGTTTGACAGTTGTGGGTTTTAGTTAGTTTGAGACTAATTTTGGCTGTTCTCAGACCCCAAATACCAGGACCCTGGGCATTATATTCCATCAGTAAGTATTAATATTACTTTTCACTTCAAATAGAGAGATAATTTATCTGAACATGTCACTTGTCATACGTACTTGTACACAACAATAGTAATGGGCATAGAAGGGAACGTATAATGGGGTCATTATATGTAATCACACAATCTGAGGAAGCAATTGAAATTACAGACAGTGACTGAAGTCACACAAACTCACATGTAGTCATAAATCACATAGTGTAAAGTGCACTTAATAAAACTGTTAAAATTGTTTGCTACACATGCACCCTCTCGATATGATACGCCACTGCCAAAAGGAAACAACCATCCGCCATTTTGAAAACCCATCGCGGTCGCACGGATTTCTTACAAATGCGGCTTCCTGTTTATTTTCTGTTCTAAGGGTTTGTGTAACGGTTATGTTCTTAGGTGGCTCGTGAACTCTTACAAGCCATCCATGATTTGGTCCGTGTTATTAGAGTACCTTGCGAACAAGGGTGCTTAGGTATATTTGGCCTTTTTACTGTTTGTGCACCCATGTAGACTAACGTTTCGCAACTCATTGCAACTTGCAACTCTGACTCTCATGATCGAAACGTTAGTCTATATGGGTGCACAAACAGTAAAAAGGCCAAATATGCCTAAGCATCCTAGTTCGCAAGGTACTCTAATAACACGGACCAAATCATGGATGGCTTGTAAGAGTTCACGAGCCACCTAAGAACATAACCGTTAGACAAACCCTTGCTTGAGTTCACAAGGTGTTAGGCACATTAAGCCAACAAATGCTGGGTGTTTATCTACAAAGTCGACGCGGGCTAAGCTGAAATTTAATTCTAATATTGACAATTCGGGTAACCGCAAAAGCCTCAAACATTATATTCTTAGTTAGGGTCGAGGTTTAGACATTAGGTGTTTTGGCACCTTCTTGGACTTCCTGAAAACATAATTTGATGCTCTACAACTTTGGTTCTACAACATTTTGCGTTAAAGTTGGTCGATTCATAGATACTGTACGTTTTAAAGAGACGAAAAGGGCTTTTTTTTAAAGTGTGAAAACTTGTTCTTTGATGTAGCTTTTCTACAAGGCCACTTGATTAAATTCCAAAGTATTGGTACTTAATCGATGCAGAATTTAATGCTCTACATTTTTGGTAATAGTGGACTCTTTAATTAAAAGCTTAGTTTCGGAGGAATTCAAGAAATTATTGATAATAATAGGCGATTTCAATGCTAAGATTGGGAAGGAAGAGTACAACACAGAGGTAGCAGGAAAAGAAACCATTCACGAAATTACGAATGACAACGGAACGAAATTGTGTAACCTAGCCTCAACGACAAATACATATATAATGAGTACAAGATTCATACATAAAAAAGAGCATAAAATAACCTGGATGTTACCCGGCAAAACAGATGGCAACCAAATAGATCACATGTTAATCTCAAGAAAATGGAAAAGCATTACACAAGACGTAAGATCATACAGAGGAGCCAACGCCGATACCGACCATATACTGGTAATAGGAACAATAAAAAGAAAAATACTGAAAAATGTGGAAAGTAACAAAAGAAGAAATGTCTGGAATACAAAAAAACTAAACACGGAAGAAATAAAAAAAGAATTTAATACAGCAATTGAAAACAAACTAAAAAGACAAGCAGAGACTGAGGTAGAGACAGAATGGAACAATATAAAGACGGTGATACTAGAAGCAGCAGAAAGAATATTAGGACCTATGGAAAACAGCAAACCAAAGGAGTGGTTCGATGAAGAATGCCAAAGCAGAAGCAAAGAAAAAATGAACGCAAGACAAAAATGGCTACAAACACAACGAGAGGAGGAGAGAGATAAATACAAAAGAATAAAACAAGAAGCTACGAAGCTGTACACAAAGAAAAAATCAGCCTGGATCGACGAGCAGATGCAGACGCTGGAAGAAAATAATAAGGACAACAGCAAACTCTTTCAACATATTAAAGAACAGCTTAGTAAAAAAAGAACCACACCCAAAATTGAGAAAAGCGATTGGAAGAAACACTTCTCAAAGTTATACAACAGTACTATGGAAATAAAAGAATATGAGGAGATAAGTGACGATAGAGACACTGAGGAAGAAGTACCGACATACGAAGAGTTTATGGAAGTAGTAAAACAACTAAAATTAAATAAAGCAGCAGGGCCAGACGAAATCAATTATGAACTAATTAAAAGTGGCGGAGAAGTGCTGCAAAAAAGGATATATAAATTAATCACAGATATATGGAGAGAAGAGAGGATACCGACAGATTGGAGAAACGGTTTAATAATACCAATTTTCAAAAAAGGAGACCCCACAAAATGCCATAACTACAGGCCCATTATGCTGCTAAACACAACATACAAAATACTAACAACAATAGTAAGAAACAGACTGACTAATTACACAGAAAAGGGACTAGGACAATATCAACAAGGATACAGAAAAGGGAAATCAACGATCGACGCAATTCATATGCTGACACAAATTATAGAGAAAGGATATGAATACGACATTGAACTGCACATGGTCTTTATAGATTTCAAACATGCATTCGATAGTGTAGACCGACACCAACTTATAACAGAAATGAAAAATATGGGCATACCGGCAAAATTAATGAGGTTAACTAAAATCACAATGGAAAAATCATTGGCAAAAGTAACGACAAAAAACGGGGACACAGAATATATCAACATAAATGTAGGAGTAAGACAGGGAGATAGTCTGTCTACAACCCTATTTAATATTGCTTTAGATGCAGCGATAAAGGAATCGCAACTAGACAAGTCAATCACCCGAAGCTTAGCCCAAGTTATTGGATATGCAGACGATCTTGTATTGATAGCAAGAGACAAGCGAACCCTGGAACAAACATTTCAAAAACTAGCAAGAGAAGCCGAAAAAAGAGGTCTGAACATTAACACAGAAAAAACAAAATACTTCATATGTTCAAGAAACCAGCACAACACTACAGAACTGAAGATAAACGAGTACAAGCTACAGAGAGTGGAATATTTCAAATACTTAGGAGTGACAGTAAGCGATAAAAATAACAGAAGCTCAGAGATAAATGAAAGAGTGAAAGCAGGAAACAGAGCATACTGGAAGTACTATAAACTGCTAAAGAACAAGCACATCAGAAGAAGTACCAAGATAAAAATCTACAAAGCAGCAATTAGGCCAGTTATAACATACGGAGCAGAAACCATGTGCATTACTGAAAGAGACTGTGAAAAGCTACGAGTATTAGAAAGAAAAACATTAAGAAAGATATTTGGACCTAAGAAAATACAAGGAGAATACGCACCACTTATGAATTATGAAATTAGAGATCTCATGGAGGGAGAAGACATTGTTAAAGTAATAAAATCACAAAGATTAAAATGGTTCGGGCATATTCAGAGAAGAGACCCCAATTCCACTATAAGGAAAATATCAGACTGGAAGCCCACGGAAACCAGACCGAGAGGAAGACCGAAGTCAAGGTGGCAAGATCAAGTGACCGAGGACATTAAAGCTATGGGAATTGATAACTGGAGAGGGCTGATCGCGGATAGAAATGAGTGGAATAAGAAAACAAATCAAGCTAAGACGCACAACAATCTGTAAAGAGGAACACATAGAAAAAGGAATATGCGGGCTGATCCTCCGCGAGAATCAAGGATCAGAAGAGCTCATGCAAAGAGCGGCCTATACTCTGAGTCGGAGTGTCGGGCCTATATATATTGGTACTTAATCGATGCAGAATTTAATGCTCTACATTTTTGGTAATAGTGGACTCTTTAATTAAAAGCTTAGTTTCGGAGGAATTCAAGAAATACCGGAAAAAGTCCGAAAATTTCGAGGTTTTTTCACACCTGAAGCTCCATTCGGATATCGGGGCAAACTCAGATTATTTATATCAGAGCCTTACTTGAGTGATTAAAACAGTTTCCAGAACTCCACCTGTTTTTGGAAGGCAGAAATCTAATTTGCCTGGCCTACTAGAGCGTTTTTAGAAATACTGGCAAATTACAAATTAAAGAATTTGAATGGTTCATAAAATGTTGAACTAAGTTCTACTGTTATACACCTATTTATTGATTGGTAGACTATTACGTTTTAGAAAATTATAGAAAGTTAGCTAGATTAACACAAGAAATGAATATTGTAACACAACGGGGGGAAATTATTCTTTTGCTCCCCAGATGTGTTAGTTGTTGCGTAGGCTACAGTCTGTGAACTACACCCAAAGAAAGCAGTCGTAAACAATACATCTATTAATGTTAATGATACAATAAAATTATTCTTAAGTAATTTACAACAAAATATATTGCAGTGGTCTTAAGCCCTACAACTCAACTTTGAGAGCATTGCCAAATTAATGGACCTTTCACTATAGTCCAGGAAGTTTAGCATTTCACTTCGGAAAAATTTATAGCGAGCTATAAATTGGTGTACACGTACCTTTCAGCTCCCTAAACAATCTGTGAAAAGTCCCAAAGATTCCGGTGTATGCATAACTTTTGACAGCGGAAGAACTGCCCAAAAAAGTACCTTTTTTCGGTTTTTTGTCAATAACTTCGTTTCCATCGATCCTATGGCTATGAAGCGTATTTATAAAAAAGAGCAGGTTCCGCTGGTGGCATGTAGTTCGCGTGGCGTGTCTGATTGTGACGCTTCGGAGCGTTCTAAGATGGCTAATAATGTCTACTTCTGTGAACAAACAAAAATTTACTTGTGTTGAAAACTGTGATTTATTGGGGCTAATGGGACTTTGTTGGATGGCAGCTGTACTCCAGGGTTCGTAAGTTTTAAAAGGTTTTAGCAGCGTACATAAATCAAACAAGTAGAGACACTCAGCGTCGGTTCCTTTGAGGTTAAAATACCGATTTGAATGACCTTGAACGATTTCTGGGGGGGGGGGGGGTACTTTCCGATATTACCAACAGATAGCGCCACTACTTCACCTCATCAGGATTGGTAGCAGAGCCAGTAACTGGCTCTGATTGGTAGAACTTTGCCATCTGATTGTCAAGCTTAAAAATACCCCCCGAGTTACTGTCCCAGGCACTCTAGACAGGTTTCAATATTTGGCATGAGTGTCTCTACTTGTTTGATATATGTACGCTAGTTTTGGGTAATATTTGAGGCTTTCACGGTTACTCGAATTGTCAATATTAGAATTAAATTTAGACCGCGTCGTCTTTCTAGATAAACACCCAGCATTTGTTGGCTTAATGTGCCTAACACATTGTGATCTCAAGCAAGGGTTTGTGTAACGGTTATGCTCTTTGGTGGTTTGTGAACTCTTACAAGCCACCCATGATTTGGTCCGTGTTATTAGAGTAATGTGAAATTTCTCAAACGGACACTCAATTAAGCAAACCCCTCTATTAGGCGGGCATTTTTCTTGTCACCGTCCGGAACCAATGTAGTTTAAATGCAAGGGCATCTGCATTAAGCGGACTCTCTGTTAACAGGACGCGGACAGAAAAATTTTGGAAATTTTGAAATATTTCCCGCTTAAGCGGATCTGTTGCTAATTATTATGTTCTTAAATGCTGGGGAACTAGGGGAATTACATGTTTTCATATGTGTGGTATGGGGCTTGTTATAATTTGCGTATTCAGATGCTAGCTAGGAAACTAGGGGAATTACCTCTTTTCATATGCACCCTATGTTTTCCAACCTTAATCGTCAGTTTTGTATCTGAATTTCAGAAATATTCAGCGAAAACGATTTTTTTTATCCATAGCAAAGGGCGCTTTGTTTATAACTGCATTTGATTAAAAGCAGGTGGATTTCTTCACTACAGGCTGCAGTTGATAGGTATGTAACTATGTACTAAAGCTACTTTTTTACAGTAGTCATAATGTATGGTACTGTGTACCTACATAGCAGTATGTATTTAAAAATGTATGTATTGTTTTGATATAAAAGTGGATATAGTTTGATGATCAATACAATAAAAGAATTTGGTAAAACATTGTAGTCAGTCTTTGCAAAAGTTTAGAATAGAAAAGGTTATTTGAATTAATTTTTAAATAGAGATTAAATTTTAAGAAATGAGACTGGAAAGAATAAATTTCATATAGTTTAATTTATAAAGTAAGATGTTAAAAGATAGAAGTTATTTACTACTGATATCAGATACGACAGACCAAATTCAAATATTATAAGATAACAGAGTATGTAGGTTTCAAATGTATATTTTAAAATAGTAAGCATCAATAATTAAAATACGGTAGTTAAGAGAGTTGTTTTAGATTATTGAGAACTAGCTGAAACCCGCGGCATATGCCGCATTTAAAATATACGACGAATCTAATAACTTTTGTTGCACTAAAGAAAGTTTTAAAAGCACGTTACAGATTGGAAATATTTGGATAGCCTCCAGGCCACTTTCCTCCTACATATTGGATACACCGATACTGCTGAATTGAATAGTGTCTTCTTTTTTCTGTTCAGTATTAAATGCTAATTATTGTTACAATGCTATAAATCCAGTTAGTGGAAATGTCACTGGGACAGTTTCTAAAAACTAAATTCCTGGAATTTGCTGATCTCTAAAAGCACTATATTTAGACAAACCTACAATTTTCTGAAAATAGGGACAATTAAGTACTTATCTGCTTTTGGAATATCCCAAATATAAAGGAAATATTATGTTTTATTGTTATGATGGATAATTTGTATACGTATTTAAGTGTCCAATTCCTATTCCAAAAACTCAGGTAGTCAACCCCACTTGTAAAACAACCTGATATCAGCAACATTATTGCTTAAAGTTCTTGGTGTTCAGTCGCTTTTGTAATTTTGTCTTGGTATATTGTTTATTTGGCTTGGTGTCTTGTTCTTATAAGTGGTGTGTGAATCAACATTAGGGTGACCACCCGTCCCGATTTACCCGGGACAGTCCCGTGTTTGATGACCAATGTTCCGGTCCCGAGTTGGTATCGCCCGGGACATAACATTTCCCGATAGAGGGTAAATTTATTTCCCCCCTTTATTTCATGTATTACGACTTCATTTCCTCAGCAAAAGCAATAGCTGACAAAATTTTTTAGCTCTTTGAAAAAGCACAATCTTCCAAGTAATAGAACATCAGCATTGTCTGCAGATAATGCAGCTGTAAATATTGGAAAACAGATCTCCGTCTTTAAAATACTATCTCTCAAAAATGGTAAACTCTTAGCTGCACATTGTCCAAGATTTTAAGATTTTTACTTCCTCTTACGAAAGGAAGTATTGGGTTCACCCCAAAAATTCTAAATTGAGTTTTCCACAGATTTAAAGTCCCCTGAACCCAAAATACATATTTGTGTTCATTGGTCTGTCATTCTGTCTGTGTATGTGTGTCTGTCTGTCTGTGAACAGAATATCTCAAAAACGAAAAGAGGTATGGCGTTGAAACTTCGTAAATAAGTTTTGTGTACTATCTAGATGCGACAGCAAGCTTTTGAAGAAAATTTTTCAAAAACAACTCTTAAAACGATTTTTTTTCAATCTTTACATGTTTATTACATTTTTAATTTATATTGATGAAAGATAGGTGATTTTCCAGTTGAATACCACCAAAAAAAGTTTCGTTTGTTTTTTTTCTATTTTTTTATGAACTCCTATTTTAAATAGAACATCCGGTATATTATTAATTTTTGAATTCAGCTTAAAAAATTTGTCTCTTGAACTAACGCTCCATTTTGTAGGGTTTCTTTAGCAATTGTAATTTTTGAAAATGTCTGACAAATAATGCTTAAAAATTAAAAATGAAATTTTTGGCTAATTATAAGATCACTGTAAAAGGAAGTTGTGTGCGTGTATCACACCAGATTTTTTCTATTCGTTAGTAGCTATGGTCAATATAAATAAAGAGGTGTCAAATGTTCCGAGTTAGCGTTTCCAAAAGGTGGTCACCCTAATCAACATGGTAAGTAAAATGTCCATCATATTACCTACTTTTTCTACAAAAAAATACGTAATTGGCTTAACTAATGTTATTACACATTTATATTTGTCAATAAATTTCCTGAACATATTCTAAGTACCTACGAGATTTAAAAAAGAGCTAGTATTATTGCAATTTTTTTTTCAATTGATAACTGTAAATCAGTTGGTTTCTGGCCTGCCCATGAAAGTTGGTGTTTTATAAACAGTCATTTAAAATGTGTATTCCGCTAGTGATTTAAAATTTTTATTGCGCTAGCGCTTTAAAAATGTCAAATAAATGTCAACCAAAATAAATCAATAATTTATCAAAAAATTAACATAAGTACATTACAACTAAATTAACAAAACGACGTCCAAGTCGTCAATTTTCATTTTGACCAGTTCTCCAATGCGACAACCGCCAGCAATACCCATAAGTATAGTCTGCAATGTAATTTTACAATTAAAAGGAAACAAATGGATCAATAATGCTAACCTTTGCAAATAAATACTTCTCGTCCGGTGAAGTACGAATGCACCTCAAAACTTCGTCGCGGCTAAGAACTTTCGACTTATTGGGCTTAAAGTCCTCTTGCGTTTTGCTTGGAAAAGTTACTGGCTCCACACAAATAAAAATTAAATTAAAACGATTTTCTTACCATATATGAATGTGACCAGTAAGTGTATATATACAGTGTGTCCTAGATCGAGTGGGATTGCATAGGTAACTTTTTTATCATTGAAGATGGAGATTTTGTGAAATTGGCAATGTCGAACCAGTTAAGTTATTTAAAAAAAAACTAAAAACTGTCATTTTCTTGTATGTCAAATATCTTTGTAAGTATAAGAGATACGAAA
Organism: Agriotes lineatus; assembly: GCA_940337035.1. NCBI lineage: Eukaryota > Metazoa > Arthropoda > Insecta > Coleoptera > Elateridae > Agriotes > Agriotes lineatus. The sequence goes on along the minus strand of OW679199.1, from coordinate 66,617,427 downwards.
AAAAGTTTTATATAAAAGTCGCTGTTTTCGATGAGACCAATTTAAAATTGGTGTTGAACAAAAATTCAAGATGGCTGCTTTTGAGGTACTCGTATCAACTTCTATAAGTTATATGGGCGCCATATTTGATTTTTAGGTTACTGAATAGAATTTTTTATTATCTTTTCAACGATGTAAGATAACGTATGATTGAATAAAAAATACCAGTAAAATTAATTGTTTTTACATTTTAATCAAGTAGGCTTACATGGATCAAAACAAAAACAAACATTTATTTAAAAACAAAACATAATCCTGATAATCACATGAAATGATCAAAATGCTGGCGATTGTTAGCGAAACATAGTTGACACCATTTGACGACACGACTGGTTACTTTACGCAAACTTTCTTATTGTTTTTCATCATAGCTGGTTACCTACTTGATTATACATTTAAAAAGCAATATCACGATGGTTTTTGTGGTTCAAGTACTTAGTACTGAATTAACATGTTACTAAGTATTATAGGAATTACATACAAAGGTTTTCTAAAATAAATTTCAACTAATTTTGTTTTGATCCATGTAAGCTTACTTGATTAAAATGTCGGTCACGTATTCACCGTAACATATCCAAGTTTGTATCAAGGTAGTAACAAGAAAGTTTCATAGATATTACTTGTACAGAACAAAAGTTACATATCACTGTTCTCTCTATGATCCTTTACAGATACGTAACAGGATCATTGTGTTCACTGGGAAAGAATCATTGAAAATGAACAGGGCTATGCAACAAACATTGCAGTAGTTCATATACGTTTTCTGAATTTCCCTTGTCTCTAAAGCAGAATCGTGTTGTCCTAACTCTCTCCTCATCGTAATAATAAAATAACGTTGCACGCAATTGCAAAACGTCGGTTAAGTCAATTTGACATGCATAACCCTGTTCATTTTCAATGATCGTAAGTGTACATGTCCAATGTAACTATCCGGGAAGCATCAGATTTTGTTTGTAAGTTATTTAGTGGAATTTCATTATGTGTGTGCTTATTTTTTGTGTGTTAACAGATAAAAATGAAAGTTTGGGACTCGATATCATGTTTTAATTTGTGTTACGATTTAATTATACTTTAAATCCCAATGGCACATATGAAGCAATTACATACAGTGTGTCCCAGATCGACTGGGATTGCATGGGTAACTTTCTTATCATTGAAGATGGAGATTTGGTTAAACGGCCAATGTTTTCCAGTTTCATATGCTGATTTAATATCTGTTTGAAAAAGTTCAGAATGTCGAACCAGTCAAAAGTTATTAGTAAAAAACTAAAAACTGTCATTTTCTTGTATGTCAAATATCTTTGTAAGTATAAGAGATACGAAAAAAGTAATATTTGATTTTTAAGTTACTGAATAGAACTTTTATTCTCTTTTCAACGATGTAAGATAACGTATGATTGAATAAAAAATACCAGTAAAATTAATTGTTTTTACATTTTAATCAAGTAAGCTTACATGGATCAAAACAAAATTAGTTGAAATTTATTTTAGAAAACCTTTGTATGTAATTCCTATAATACTTAGTAACATGTTAATTCAGTACTAAGTACTTGAACCACAAAAACCATCGTGATATTGCTTTTTAAATGTATAATCAAGTAGGTAACCAGCTATGATGAAAAACAATAAGAAAGTTTGCGTAAAGTAACCCGTCGTGTCGTCAAATGGTGTCAACTATGTTTCGCTAACAATCGCCAGCATTTTGATCATTTCATGTGATTATCAGGATTATGTTTTGTTTTTAAATAAATGTTTGTTTTTGTTAGGATCCATGTAAGCCTACTTGATTAAAATGTAAAAACAATTAATTTTACTGGTATTTTTTATTCAATCATACGTTATCTTACATCGTTGAAAAGAGAATAGAAATTCTATTCAGTAACCTAAAAATCAAATAAAAAGTTTTATATAAAAGTCGCTGTTTTCGATGAGATCAATTTAAAATTGCTGTCGAACAAAAATTCAAGATGGCTGCTTTTGAGGTACTCGTATCAACTTCCTTAAGTTATATGGGAGCAATATTTGATTTTTAGGTTACTGAATAGAATTTTTTATTCTCTTTTCAACGATGTAAGATAACGTATGATTGAATAAAAAATACCAGTAAAATTAATTGTTTTTACATTTTAATCAAGTAGGCTTACATGGATCCTAACAAAAACAAACATTTATTTAAAAACAAAACATAATCCTGATAATCACATGAAATGATCAAAATGCTGGCGATTGTTAGCGAAACATAGTTGACACCATTTGACGACACGACGGGTTACTTTACGCAAACTTTCTTATTGTTTTTCATCATAGCTGGCTACCTACTTGATTATACATTTAAAAAGCAATATCACGATGGTTTTTGTGGTTCAAGTACTTAGTACTGAATTAACATGTTACTAAGTATTATAGAAATTACATACAAAGGTTTTCTAAAATAAATTTCAACTAATTTTGTTTTGATCCATGTAAGCTTACTTGATTAAAATGTAAAAACAATTAATTTTACTGGTATTTTTTTATTCAATCATACGTTATCTTACATCGTTGAAAAGAGAATAAAAATTCTATTCAGTATCTTAAAAATCAAATATTACTTTTTTCGTATCTCTTATACTTACAAAGATATTTGACATACAAGAAAATGACAGTTTTTAGTTTTTTACTAATAACTTTTGACTGGTTCGACATTCTGAACTTTTTCAAACAGATATTAAATCAGCATATGAAACTGGAAAACATTGGCCATTTAACCAAATCTCCATCTTCAATGATAAGAAAGTTACCCATGCAATCCCAGTCGATCTGGGACACACTGTATGTAATTGCTTCATATGTGCCATTGGGATTTAAAGTATAATTAAATCGTAACACAAATTAAAACATGATATCGAGTCCCAAACTTTCATTTTTATCTGTTAACACACAAAAAATAAGCACACACATAATGAAATTCTACTAAATAACTTACAAACAAAATCTGATGCTTCCCGGATAGTTACATTGGACATGTACACTTACGATCATTGAAAATGAACAGGGTTATGCATGTCAAATTGACTTAACCGACGTTTTGCAATTGCGTGCAACGTTATTTTATTATTACGATGAGGAGAGAGTTAGGACAACACGATTCTGCTTTAGAGACAAGGGAAATTCAGAAAACGTATATGAACTACTGCAATGTTTGTTGCATAGCCCTGTTCATTTTCAATGATTCTTTCCCAGTGAACACAATGATCCTGTTACGTATCTGTAAAGGATCATAGAGAGAACAGTGATATGTAACTTTTGTTCTGTACAAGTAATATCTATGAAACTTTCTTGTTACTACCTTGATACAAACTTGGATATGTTACGGTGAATACGTGACCGACATGTGCCTAACATAAAACCAAGTTACTTACTTGACACATTTAAATTTATTAAAAATAAGCTTGGATATGTGCGCCGTATACGTCACCGATACGTGTCAAAAATAAAATCTACAAACTTATTTGATACATTTAAATGTAATAATATAATATTTTCTATTCTTAATATATAAACCCCAAAATTTGTTGGGTTTGTTAATTGAGACACAAATTATTTACCTACATTTTTTAAGCTCTTTATAAGTTATTGAAAAAACAAAAATTACTAAAAAGCAAATAATACCCTTATAATCTACATGTACAAGTCATATGAACATTTAAAAAACTGTTTTTTATTAGGTTAATTTTTATACATATACCGAGTGTAAATATATAGTCTAAGGAATTAATACTATATAATACTATTTATCACATTCTTTAATTACGATTTAAAATACGCGCTATTAACCACAAGTCCGGATAGTGCGGGTTTATGAGGATAGAGGGTATTTGTTTACTCTTTGTCTTTGTGCGTGTTTGATTATCCTTGGGGTGTTAATTTATTGCTTATGGTAAGTACTTATTAAAGAAAACAATAATTGTAAAACAGCTCATTCAAGTTGTGTGTGAATAACTCTCTGGAGCTACCAATTAGTTATGTAAAATACGTTATTAGATCACAACTTCAGTAAGTTGACTCTTGCCTAACATCACTTTTTTATTTGATTGTTTTGCCTTTTACCGCCTTTTTATAGTAGGTACCTATAGCTCAAATTTTATATTAAATTTTATTTACTATAGTTAACATTTTTAGCTAGCTTATACGTTGCAAGAAAATATGCTGCAGATAATACAACAACAGATAATGAAGAGAATAAAGGCCGTGGAAAACGTAAGAAGAAAAAGTCTGTGTTAGTACAAGACAACAGCAGTGAAGATGAACAATCAGATAGAAGTAAGTTCAATATTAAGAACAGTAAATCAAAGAGAATTGTTTATTTTATTCTAGGTTATTCTCCACCGCCAAAAATACCAAGGATTAAAAATACCCCAAAACTTCCAAATAATGAAAAACCGCCTGAAATGCTCATTAATGATAATAACATTAATGAATCAGAAACTAATCCCCAGCAATTACAAGAAATTGTGGATTTATCATCTCAAAATGTTGATTTTGTTAATGCACTTATTGCTTCTGCTCCAGTGGTGTTCCTTGATGATAATCAAGTAAATATGCAAAATGAAAATTCTTCGTTGTCGACAGCTATGGTATCCACTCCCACATCAAGTTCAAGTAAGTAGATTCTTACACTTCAAAAATGATTGTTGGATATTTTGTATGTCGTACATCAAATACTATCAGGTATGCAACTACCTACATCGAATGAAGATAGTGTACTAAGTAAGTATATAGTAAATAATAATGATTCCTTAAGTTACATATAAATCAGTAACTTTTCATGTGTCATTTTTCAGCTAATAAATTTTTCCACCTGTGTTCATACATCAAATTAGCATTGCATAACATTGATGCAAGATTAAGAAAAATAGAAGAAAATAGTTGCAACTCAGCAAGAAATGAAATTTATGATTTCAGCAAGTTTGAAGACTTAATACCAATTAATGCAAATGAAGAATTAAACAACTTTGGAGTATTTATAGAAGATGGGGCACATAAAAATTTGTTTGTGAGTAAATTTTTGTTTTATACACTCCCCTCCAAAAAACCGGATCAGTTTTTGATTTTTTGAAATGAAATTCTAGTTTTTCATATTACATATCTTTTCATTTTCCTGATCTTTTTAATAAAAAAATTACTAATTTGTATTATTATGTTTACTGTCATTAAGCAATACTTACATAAATATAAAATGCATATTCAGACATTTAAAAATGATCTGTTGTATAAAAATAACATTTAAAAAAATGATCTGTTTTTTTGGAGGGTAGTGTATTAGAAAATATCATGTGATCTCTTAACTTTCCAATTAGAGAAGGCTATGTCGATTACAAAATTTTGGCCAGTACCTTAAACGTAGCTACGAAAGTGATGAATGAGGAAGTAACATTTATGTTATCGTAACCCAACCTCAATGTAACACATAAATGGTATAAACCAATAAACGGTCCTATGTAATTTTACGGTTATGGCCTACTCTATAACTGGAAATTTAAATGATCACATGTTATAATGAACTTATATTTATTTTAGAAAATATTTGTGCATTCAATAAGTGGCAAGGATTTTTGTCAACGAATTTTTAAAAGTGTTTACTAATAAAATGGCTACTAAATGCAGCTGGCTTGGACGGAGAAACAATATAAAAAAATGTGATTTGAAAATTACTACAATAATTAAACGTTAGTATTTTATAATACGTTTATTTAATGAAATTATGCATTATCAAGTATATTTTAGGTGTAGTTATGTCCCAGTTCAAAGATTTCAAAGAAGCAAATTTTGACATTGTGATTAGTGAATGGTTTAGGCAGGCTAAACTGCGATATTCAAGAGAAATTTCAAAACAAAACAAAGAATAAAATACAATATTTTTTCTTGTTATATATAATTTTGTTTTTGCTATATGTATCACTCTATAGGTATATAACTTGTTAAATAATATAGTTACAATGTATAGTGCATTTACCAAATTTGAGTTCTCTAAATAATCAATTCCAGTTTAAAAAGCCACATGAGATTGATTTGGTTGTAAAAACTCAATAAGATTTATTGCAGAGTGCAAACTTCTGTATCAACTATATCCTATTTGTGAATTTAATGATATTGAATATGTATTCGTGTTATAGGCCAACTGGCATTCTTTCAATCAGTTTATTTTTAATAATTCACTTGTATTTTATAATGTAATAAAATTATTGAATTTATTTTGGTTTTTGTTTGGATTTATCCAGTGTAAAATAAAAAGTGCTTCAAAATGGTCACAAGAGTAACATGTAGGAGATGTTACATGGTTAACATATCTGTATAATAAAGTAGTAACGTATCTGAGATGTTACACAGGTGACGTATCTGTAGAGTAAAATAGCAACATATTTGAGATGTTACACAGGTGACGTATCTGTAGAGTAAAATAGCAACGTTTTTGAGATGTAACGCTGGTGTGTACTTGATGAGGACATTGAACGTTTTTATGAAACATACATGGAATTCACATGTTACGAGTCTGACATATTCTATAGATCAGATGTTTCATATCGGTTATGTCTATCTTACGTAACTGTGTTTACTGGGTTGTGTACCTTAGGCTTTGATTAAATTTGCCAGTTTTTAATAAATATTAGGTACCTAGTTGCTTTCAAAATATCCACTATTAATGCCCAATCAGCTACTGCCGATGTACTCTGAAATAAAATTTAAATAAAACACACAGTGATTCTAAAATACCAACAAATTACCTTGGCTGTGAACAGTCCTTTTAGCGTTGCTCATTATTCTACACTTCCTTGTTATTCATATCGTCATGGTAGTCGCCAGTCTTAAGGCGGTATTGGAGAGCTCATAGATTTCCATAGCGGGTAAGGTTAAGTTTCTTTTGCGCCTTGAATTTCATGTCTAGGCAACTTTAGATACACCTCTTTGCCTTCAATGGAAATGTCGAAAGCGGATTATATCGCTAAGTATCTTATCTGTTAATCTACTACCTGTGAGGAACCTTCTATTTAAAACCAAGTTAGCCCAATACATCCTTACATTTGTTTTCGAATCACCAAATTAAATAATTTTAACTGAAATCTTTTGATGCAATTGATATGTTGTAATCAATAAGTTGGAGACTAATATAATTAACTATTTATAGACAGAATTCTTATGCTTTTCGCATAGGTAATTAGTAGACGAATTTGAAAACATCAATTACTATTATAAATGAGAGATGACTGCTACGCTAATGATCCTTATCTGTATTTAGTATCAGCTACGGAATTTCGCCCTTTGTTTGTACAGGTACGTATGCCAATTTAACCTGGTTATGACTAAGCAAGTAAACGGTATAAGGCGATCTTGCATTTTGAAATAACGATGACCCTAAAGTTTCCAGAATCAATTATTGTAATTTATTTCGCAAAGTGGAAAATGGAGCATACATATCTTTCGCATAAATAATTTTTAACAAAATACGTTCAAAGCATGAAAGCTTACATAGCTATATTTTTATAGTTAAAGTTCTATCAAATTATCCAAAACAAACTGCAAATACATTGATATACTTGACGTTTCTTTATGATGATTTATAGTGACACCAGGTATATTAAAAAAAAATAAAAGTGATTGATAGTAGTAATCAAATTACAGGAAAAAAGATAAACTTTTCGTTAAAGAATTCCTACGAATGTAGATGTAAAGCTGCAGCTATAGCTTATAATACTAAAGGCAATTTTTTATGTCAAATTGAAACATCTATAGTCAGCGAAGCTCCTGGATATTTTACTAAACAACTTTTTACGCCACGTCAAAAACAATATACTGCAAAATTGAACAGCAAACGTTAAGTACCTATAATGGATTATATGAGTAATAAATGTACAGTTAAATAACATCAAATAATTATGTATTTTAGGGAAATCTTTTAAAAGGCGAACTTTTGCTACAGTTGATGAAAACTACAGATTAGAAGTAGAAAATAAAGTAGAAGACATGGATTCTGAAACTTATGAAAAAAATCTGTAAAAGGCTTTACCCAGAACTTACCTCATTGACATTGTGACACTAAATAATTTGAAAAATTAAATTAAGTTAGTAGTAAAAATTAGGGATGTCGTACCCCGTCTAAAATGAAACCCGGGTACCCAAAAGCAGTACCCGGGTAAACCCGGGTACCCGAAATATATAACAAAAAAGTTAGTGTATATCTGAACATCTGAGGTAACTACTATTTCATTCTTTTACGGCGCGAGTTTTAAGGTGTACTAAATTAAAATAGTACCTACTCATCAATTCAAATTGCAAGTCGTCTGTTATTCGTAAATATTTTCACACTTCCAAGTGATATCAAATTCAAGTAGTACGTGACTTTTTGTGCGAAATTGGTAGCAGCATCAACATCACACAGATGATGTTTTTTTTACTTCACCCATACTGACGCGAATTAATGGTAGGTACTATTGACGGGTTGAATATTTCCTTGAAGCGAATTTATTGCCTTATATGAAACAAGAAACAACATTATGTGGTATGGATGGGGTGATTCTTGTTATTACTGCATGGGTATGTTTTTCCACAACTTATTCCTATTGTTTTTAAGTTTTAATTTAAATAAAGCGGAGCATCTGTCGCCGTGGGTTATGGTGTGACAGCTGCTGCTGTGGCCGTGTGCTATTAGCTCGAGTGTTATATACAGAATTTGAACGACACCTTCGATTTTTTTAGCATTTCTTTGCACCACTTGACGCGTGCCGACATGCAGATCTGATAATAGTAATTTTTGTATTAAGTGCGCGAAATGAGTGTTTTTTTATGGCGCGTGAGAATGTCAATTTTCAAAACACGAATTTTGCCACGAAATACAAACAACGTTTTTTCTACAGCCGTCAGAATAACAGATTCTCTGCAACAAAAGCATACGTGTATAGCAAATAAGTAGAGTAATATTATTATGTACGTAACGTTTTATATGTGTTGTAACTAAGGAAATGGTGTTTGTAATAATAAATTTAAAATCTAGTGCGTAATAGTTATTTATTCGCAATCACATTGTAATGTGTCAATTTCATGACATGACAACAGCTGGGAACTAGATGATTACTTGAAACTAGCCAGGAAATTACTACATACCCCGAAAAATATTACATACCTGAAGAGTGGGGTGTTTCCATGGTAACAAAACATTGAGTGGGTTGTTTTCATGGTAACAAAAATATTAGCTACATCAAGATATCTATTATTCAGAATTCAATTGTAGTTATTTTTAAAATTGGATGATTGCAAATAAAATAGTATACATACCACGGTGGAAAGTTTCATCCCTGTCTCGAGATAAAGTTAACCTCGACGCTACGCGTCTCGGTAAACTACCTAATCTCTCGACAGTAATGAAACACTTCCCACCTCGGTATGTAATATACTGTTATTCGCAATCACATTATAATGTGTCAATTTCATCACATGACAACAGCTGGGAACTAGATGATTACTTGAAGGTAGCCAGGAAATTATTACATACCCCGAAAAATATTACATACCTGAAGAGTGGGGTGTTTCCATGGTAACAAAACATTGAGTGGGTTGTTTTCATGGTAACAAAAATATTAGCTACATCAAGATATCTATTATTCAGAATTCAACTGTAGTTATTTTTAAAATTAGATGATTGCAAATAAAATAGTATACATACCACGGTGGAAAGTTTCATCCCTGTCTCGAGATAAAGTTAACCTCGACGCTACGCGTCTCGGTAAACTACCTAATCTCTCGACAGTAATGAAACACTTCCCACCTGGGAATGTAATATACTATTACTATACAAGTAGGATAACAGCATCATTAATATACGTGTGTGTAAGTTACAAAATTTTATCTACTCTAGTGGGATAAGTAACTCATTACGTCACTCATTTGACACTATTTCAGTTACGTAATGAAGCTCATTACACAACTCAGTTGCGTAATGGTTTCATTACGCAGCTGAGTTGTATAATGGCTTCATTACGTAACTGAAATAGTGTCGAATGAATGACATAATGACATTTGCCTACTAAAATATTTTTGAAAACGACAGATCTGACATTTCTCTTAATGCACTTTTCTCAATTTTAGGCAGTCGTAGATAAATACAAGTGTGATAATGCATCATTAATATACTTGTGTGTTTACATATGTACACGTATATTAATGATGCTGTTATCCCACTTGTATAGTACTATTATTTCCGATCTAGTGTGTGAAACGCAATTTCACGCACACTTATTGAAACTTTAATGTCACTTTTATGTGTCAGTTGTAGAAAAAATCATTTCACGCACTGCATCGATATTTTTCGCGACAACAGAGGTGGATGAACGACCTTCGCGAAGATAGTCATCAAACGTTGGTCTTCCACGCTTGAATTCTGCGAACCATTTGTAAACCGTAGTTTTGGATGGTGTTTCATCCCCAAATAACGAACTAAGTTTTTCTACACATTACTGCGGTGTTAAACCGTATCGACATTCATAAAAGATCATCACTCGAAGATCACGATTCGAAATTTCCATTTTTCACACAATTAGTATTCTGTCAAATTCTGTTGAAACGAAACTGCTCGGTTTGAAATCGAACTGTCAACTGAATTATAGATTAATATCGTAAAATTTTACGAATATGACAATTGCAGGACGCTGGCAATGCAAGGAGTACTCGATTCCGCGAACATTAGCAGTGTACCTCGTATAGTAGTGTAAAAAATAATATATGAACCACTGTTGAGAAGACTATTATATCCTTGCACTTGTTTTGGTTAATTGGATTTTGATCATAATTGAATATCTTGGAGGTGCAACTCTTCTAGGATAAGCTCTAAACAGTTAGAACAAACTACATGTAAATCTATAATTTAATTATTGTTTTAATGAATTTAGAAATGGAAGCTGAGTAATTATTTAAAAATAACTAATGTATTGCTTTTTATTGGTAATTTCACTAAGTCAACAATGTGTTGCAATTTTGAAAACATAAGCCATTCACAAAAACAAAAAAAGATTAATTCTGTCTTAACTGACAATTTCCGTAAATTTCTAATTTCTATACAGGTAGCCAACTTCTACTAATAAAATAATAAGTTTCTGGTCAACAAATGTATTAAAATGTTGTTTAAAAATAAAATAAAAGTTTTCGATACACTATTACACAAGATAATTAATTTTGTCATTGTAATTATACCAAACTGTTACTCAAATTATTTTTGCATAAACTAATCCCGCTCAGTTGTATATCAGGTAAAGTTAATGACCTGTCAATCACTTATAATCCTCAGGTAGTCAAGTTAGAGATTGTCATTTGGGTTGCCTGAATTTCGAATATATCCTCGAAACCTCCTCCATGTGAAATACTGAATCGACGATTTTGTATAGTTTTTTTACGATTCTAATTGTAAATAATTATTTAATAAAAATCCCTCTCGACAAGTTATTCTAAATTGCATTAACATTTTTACTTCGAAACAAAATTTTCAATTTGTTGGCGTAATTTTGTTATATCAACAAAACGTTAAAAAGTAATTAATCTAAATATACGGTTATCTAATAACTATAGGAAAAAAATCATCTGGAAGTACCAATTATATTGCAATTACCAACATACTAAAGCAAAGAGAAATTTTCTAAATTAATTCCTATTCTTGTAATCGTGAGCAATAGTTTATCAATTTTGTGCTCTGATTCTCACAGTTCGCCGCGTCTGTCCTAAGAAGCCTTAAGGCCTGATTTAAAAATAATTAGCCCATTCGGAACAAAACCTATTTTACCGCCAGCATGCACAATAGTTAAGTGGTCTGTTTTCTGAATTAGCACTTGTCGTACAGCTCATTCTAACCTATAAACAATTTTCAATCTTAAACTTGGACACTTGTACTTACAATTGCAATAAAATGCTGTAGCTCTGTAGCGTTCAAAAAACTGTTTTATAATAAATAGAAATATAAGTAGACAAAGAATGCAAAAACTAACTTATAAGCACGAAAACACAAAAACGCAATGATATTTTCAGGTTGGTTTGTTGCTTCTGACAAGTTGTAACCACCGTTCTTCCTAGAGGTAATAAAGTCCACTTGCAAAAAGTTTATAACCATATTTTTGTACAACGCTCCGAATTTAGGTTATTTGCAGAATTAATATTTATGTGTACATAGTACAAACATTCCTGTGTTATGTAAAAAAATGTGTGTAGGCCCGAACAAGAGCATTAATTGTTCTCTCCTTCCATATTACTGGCTCTTAGAAAATATCAAGACCACGCCCACAATCGTAACCACGCATAGACCAGGAGTTGAAATGTTTGACCTTGGGAATTGTTCTGCTTTATTATAGAGTTATGATGATGGTGCGGGATTGCTAATTATTCGTTAGAATCCCGACCTACTTTCATACACTTTCTAAAATGGTATTAGGTAGAGACGGAGGTAAATAAATATAATATAAATATTTAATAAAAACTGATTCTGAAACCTATAATAATTTGATAGGAAACTACTTGATAGAATGAGTAACAAAATTTATTTTTTAGCTATCTAGATATTAATGATAACTTTACACTAACAAATGCCTATAATACATTAGTATTGTGTGATCTTCCTTAAAATACAAGATACAATATTGATTTGCAGTTTAATTTTGGAGGCTTTTTTATTTTTCCTTTTCTCTTTCTTAATAAACCAGTAGCTGTTAGCGATCTTACTTTAGGTTTACCTCGAGATTTTATTGGTTTCTAAAAATATGTGATTAATAATCTAAGAAGTGTCCGTAAAAGTAAATACTTATTTATAACATACCGGCAAACAAATGTTATGTAAACATGATCCATCATCAACAATTAATTTCTGAATAATTCATATCACAGACGACTTCTTCTATTGTCTCTACAAATTGGGATGAATCGAGTTCCAGAATATTGTTAAAACTTCCTGCGCTCATAATGTCTACCAAATTATTGATGCTTTGGCAATCATGGTTTACAAATCCTCCGTTTAATACCGAAGTATTGGTGTTTTGGTAATTATATACGGCGTCTTGAAAATTAATAATTTCAACCTTCTCGTGAACGCAACAGTATTTTATAACATAGTACTTTAATGCGGAGTTTGCTATACTCGTTTCCAAAATTGTACTCTATTCTGTTTTTCATATAATATTATGGCTTCATTTAATTCTTCATAGCTGTTAAAGTCATCGTTTACCTTTAATTCCCATGAAGCTGTCATTATCGATCAATAACGTTAATAGCAAACGACAATATTAATCAATATATATCGATGAACAGAACACCTAACAGATACACTACAAGAACGGGGAACGGACAAGAGTGCATGAGGAAGACCGCGCAAACGCGTGATAAAACTCCGCCCGTGCGGGACTTTAACTTTTATTTTTGGGTCCCACGTACGGGACTATATCCACGTCCTTATTTATTAGTTCGCCAATTGTTTTACATCCGCCTGCTTGAATTTCCTATTTATTCTGAACCTGTTTGCTTTTCCTCAAATATTCCATCTTGATGCTGCATGTAAATTGCCTGGCTTTGTGCTCTATGGCACATTTCTTTCCTTAATCTTTTCTCTTACCTCTTATATTTTTAAAATGCTCATCATAATTCCATTTTCTAATTTACTTTAATTTCTACGCATCATTTGACTTTATACATATTTTGAATCTTTCTGTGCCAGTCCTACTTAATATGGGTTCGGCTTCTATTTTGCCCAAACCTTTTATATTTTGCTAGATTTACATTACTGACTCCAAACCTTTGAAAATTGAGTTTCATTCCCTTCTAGCTTATTCAAATAATTCGAATGTTAATGGCTACATTTCCCAATGTAATTTCAAACTGGCAAACTATGTGAATTTACACAGTTGTGCGAATCATCCCAACTCTGTGCTTTTGTGATTTAATCTTTAATTAGTCTGCATTGCCACCAGAGCTGAGTGGAGGGTTAAATACCATTACAATACATACGTATGTAGATGTACGGAAAATGCAAAGTTACTTAGTTTAGACAATGTAAAAGCTCTCCAAACAACAAATCCTTTTAAAATGTATTTATTGAACAATTAATACAAAACTGAAGATACATATCGATTAAACAACTCAAAGATCTATTCGCATCTAATCCCTTAGCATCAACATCTTTGCTCCAGTTGTTATATTGGCTATTAAAGCACGTTTCATGAGTAAACAAAATAAACTATGAACGATAATATGTGGATCCGTCGAGCGGACGGCTTGTAATTCTCAGACCTTCTTCAAAACAGCTAACTTAAATGCCAGCAAGTGCACTATTTTGCGTATTGGAGCTAATAATCCTAGGACAGTCTACTACACTGATGGCGTTTCTATTACTACTGTCAGTGAACAGAAAGACCTTGGAATACTGGTATCCTCAAACCTAAAATGGGAGTCTCATATAACTGCAATTGTCAAAACTGCCAACTCGGTAATCTACATGATAAGGAAAGCATTCCAATACCTTAAACCAGACACATTTGTCAAAATTTACAAAACGTACATTAGGCCCTTGTTGCATTACGGTTTTCAAATATGGAATCCTTCCAGAAGGATATTACATTGATAAAGAATGCCCAACGTCGGGCTACTAAACTACCACAAGGATTCAGAAGACTCGAGTACCCATATCGTCTTGAGCTGCTCAAACTCCCAACACTGCAACAACATCGGCAACGTGGCAATTTGATTGAAACCTTCAAAATATTAAACAATTATTACGACTGCCCAGAGCTAAAATCCATGTTCAAACTCCAATCAAGAACCAATTTACGAGGACACAAGATGCACCTGTTAAGAACCAGAGCAGAACTTAGTCCTCGACATAATGTCCTGTGTAATCGCGTAGTGAGTGACTGGAACAAACTACCTGAAGAAGTAACTAATGCCACAACCATAAATCAATTTAAAAACAGACTGAACAATCATTTTGCAAACAATACTACAAACACAAATACAATACAATAAAACAACTAACTATTAACAAACATAATACAACATATTGCAATATCATGTATTATATGTGGATGTATCAGCTTAAAGCTGCCTTTCCACTACCATACTACCAAAAATAACAATAAAAAAATGTAATAAAGAATGACTCATAGAAGCAATAAATCTTCTAAACTAAAAAAATTTGAATGAATGGATAATATCTAATTCAACATCTTTATCTAATTGCAGATAAATATTAAATTGTACAAGATGCTGAGAAGGTTCAAAATTGTAGTACGTATTATTTATTAATGATCTGTTATGCAGTAGAACCAGTGGCATAACTTGGTACCCGCAGACCCCGCGGTTGCGGGGAGGCCCAAAGGGCCACCTAATTTTCTTTTTCTTTCATTCAATAAAGTCAAGCAGGAAAAAAATCTTCCTATTTTTATTTTTATTATAAATGGATGTCCACGCAAAAGACAAAAGTAGTTTTGAATTGCCAGCCTTTAAATTCATGCTGACATGGATTGTTTTGTAATATCGGGTATAGTGTATAGAGTAATAAAGGTGGAGAATTTCTTGCAGTCGTAAGGCTGATTTGAGTTGACTTAATACCGCTCTTATTGTAAGAATTCTATAATTTAACATGATCATTAAATGTTGGATTTATGGATTGTTTTGACGCCTATCCCTCGCCTCATTCTGTTAGCAGCAGAGTTGTCAACTGTACCGTAATTACCTCATCCGTAATCCCTAAGGTAATTTACGAACTACAATCCATAGAGGCCCCAAAAATGTTACGGTTGACAATGTCGATTATTGTTTACATTTGTGCATTTTAACTTGGTGAATAGTGAAGTCTTGATATTTTTTTTAGTATACATGTGACATTTTCAATTATAAATATGTTATTTTTCTTTAGTTTAAATATTGGCGCATGCGTGGAATCAGTCATCACTCAACTAATCACGAAGCTTTACGTTCATTGCGCTGCTCACAATCCAAATCGGTGGGATCTTTTAAGTTCCATTGAAACAATTTTTTGGCTCCACTTAATTGTTTCGCCAGTTATCCAATTATTTCAGGCTTAACCTGTATATTTTTAGTTGAATTATAAATCCTTTGCATTTCGAATTCGTAAATTTTCCAAGCAGCGTATTTTGTACCTGCATCAAGTTCCTTTCGTTTGCGCGATGCCCTCTAGACCCGCGCTATCTCTTATCAGAGTGCGAGTTTTCTTTTGGGCACGAATTGTTCGTACCTCGCACTTGCTTTGGCCCGCCGTCACCGGCGTGGTTAAATAATGTTTCTTCAAGTCAAATTACGTGCGCTCAACCAATTTCAATGAGCAGTGTGTTTCCTAGGGCTGATTATGATCAGGTACGATGGCGCTTTTCTGTCTTATTATCTCCATAGTAATTACATTTTTTCTTAGCTCTATTACCAGTTTCAATCACGAATTTTTCTCGGAGGCCAAGCCGCTAGCCTTATCGCATTTTCGACACCTGCTGGCGCTCTGCTTAGTTGCTGCTGTTCGAGGGTGCCTTTGCTATAATTTGCATCCACGGCGATTTCCATTATGGTAGCAGTTCAAGACCAGCTTATTTTGAACCGAAGAGTGTAGCTACCCCGGCCGGCGTTTGCCTGTTTGCCGTTTGTGAGCGTTGGAGAAGCGAGGTTAGTTTGTGCTATTCCGGGATTTATCGTATCTTCAATACCTGGATTTTACATTTATACATTTTAAACCCTTAGTTATTTGTTTTTTTAATTCACACGTTCCGCAATTATTAACATGTAATGTTCAATTTCATACATGCTCTTGCTTTTTACATTTGAATTTTTTATGATTATAGTTAATTGTGCTCAGTATTTAAAGTTGCTATTTTGATGTATTTTGACCCTCTGTAAAAGGTACAGTCACGTTTTTTTATTTTCAATAGCCTAACAGAAGGTTTTATTAAATGACTGTGATAAGCTTATGCCACGAATGATTTGTTGTTAAAGTTATTAAAATAACTCGAAAGGGGTTCTTAATTTTATGCGTGTCGCAACCTTCAGTTTACGTACACAATTTTGTTATAACATTATTTGCATTTTAATTATTCTGATAATTTACTACTGACACTACAAGACTTTTTATTGCTTATTAATTAAACGCTAGTCACTTGCAGATTATTTTCTCTTATTATTTGAAATCTCTTGATTTCTGGCGCCCATTTCCTTTCCTTTTTTGAAGACATTCCAGGGTACACAGTTGATGATTTGAACCTACGATCTAAGGCCGCCGATATTTGAGTTAGCTAGGGCCATCGCGGTGAGTAAAGAGTTTTCAGAGCTGCCGTGGTGTATAAACTGTAAAGGGGTTGATCTGCGATTTTTACTACCATTGCTTAATTTTATTAATTAATCGCAGGTCGGCTTCTTTACTGTTTCACCATTATGGGCGGATCCGATATAAAATTTTAAAAAACTTAACCCCATCCGATGGTCTTCCAGAACCCAAACTCTCACCACAGTTAAATTATTTTTTAAATATATTACTGCTGCTCTAAATAAAAAGAAAGATTGCGATGAAGAGAAAAAAATCCTAACTAGCGTCGATAATTTTTAATTTGTGATTCTTTTGTGTTTTTGTGAATAAAATTTTGGGACAAATTGACATCACGTCAAAAATTCCACAGGATTCAGACACAGATATGATGAAAGCTACAACTTATATTAGAAAACCTCTAGAATATTTAAAGAAATATCGAAGTGGATGCCTCAGTGTTGAATTAA
Source organism: Agriotes lineatus (assembly GCA_940337035.1). Taxonomy (NCBI): domain Eukaryota; kingdom Metazoa; phylum Arthropoda; class Insecta; order Coleoptera; family Elateridae; genus Agriotes; species Agriotes lineatus. The sequence goes on along the minus strand of OW679199.1, from coordinate 66,599,619 downwards.
AAGCAACCAATTTAGCCAACCACTGGAACATAAATCCTACATTTAAAAATAAACGCAGACCGAAAGTTAAAAGACATTTTGTCGAACTTTTGGAAGATCAAAGATTATCGGATTCTAATACGTATTTTAAAGTCAACATTTTTTATAGAGCTTTAGATATCACAATAACTCAGGTAAGTCAGAGATTTGAATGTATCTTTCAAACGACAAACCTTTTTAGTTTTTTAAATGCAAAGGCTTTGCGCGAAATGACTGAGAAAGGTCTCTTTTCCAAAGCAACAGCTTTCCAAATATTTTAGAAAAATGATATTTCACCTTCATTTCCTATATAGACATTGGCTCCTTTGCAAAAAATTCTTATAATCTAGATAAACAAAAAGAGTTTAAAAGCTTGAATCAATTTGCTGAGTTTTTAATAGTTGATAATCGAAATGTATCATCAATTTTTCCTGAAATGGCAACTGCACTTTTTAACATTACCTGTTTCGTTCGCTTCACCTGAAAGAAGCTTCTCTAAATTGAAAATTGTCAGAAACAGTATGCATCAGGAATGATTGGAAAATCATTCTTTTTTGTTCATTGAATTTGAGATAGCTGATAAAATGGAATTGCAAGAGGTTATTACATATTTTGCAAACATTAAAGCCGGGCGTAAGCACAATCCTTAAAATCTCATCTCGTTTTTATTTTTTTAACCATCTTAGATAAGACATTGTTTTGTGGCGCCTAATCTTATTATTATTATTATTATTGCTGTTTTAGCCAAGTTCATTTTCAATGCATTAACGAAGGTTGGTAAATTGCAACTTCTGTAAATATCGTGTAATTAATTGATGCTGCTTTTTTATAAAGAGCAGTAAGCATTTCATAATGCACTTTTTTAAATGCATTTCTGCATTAATATTCCTTTCAGTAATAAAAGCATCAGAAACTTCACCATTTTCATTAATCGCTTGCAAGATGAGATGCTCTTTTCTAAAATGTTGCTTTGGGTATAACTTTATGGTTGTAGTTGACAGATTTTTGTTTGTTACATAATATACTTATCCGGCAGGAACATATGCTGGGACAAATGGCACATAAGTTTCGTCATCGATTATTAAATATTGTAGCAGTACATATCTTAGCTTCTACAATGATACCGTTCGGTATTAGTTAAACTTAATAGATAGGCAACTTAAAGTGCATTAACAGTATAAGGGGTTGCCTACCCTTTTTATAAATCTAAAGCAGACGTAATAGAAGGATCATGGTTAAATTATTAAAAACAATAAATAACAAAAGTTGCTACTTCCTTTTTGGTTGAAAAAGCAAAAGGACGCTTCTCTGTGTAGAAGCGAAGCAAATTAAAAGTCCTAGCTTAAAAAGGATACACGCAGACAATAGTAAGGCTTTATTTACTCAATCCAGCATATTATTAAAACATAATAATTTTTCAGGCAGATAGGATAAATCACACAAACATTTTCTTTCTGAAAAGGGCAGTTATTACTTAACTGGTAGGTAACTAACAAGCTAATACATACAAATCATAATAGAGGGTTTTCCTTTATTCAGCTCTTAGAGACTCCTCGATAGCTACCAGCTCTTAGGCTTTTTCACTAGTTCGCATCTCCTGGTTGATTATATCTTCACCATGGAAGAGGGTATTGATGTGCTCCAAGTTGATAAGGAGAGAAAGGAGAACTTAGTTAGAAACTGCTAACAAGTTAGGAAATCACTCACCAGTCAAAGACCATTTCTTTGGTTAGATGAGGGGTTCTTCTCTGTTGATATTGGAAGATGAAGAGGTCCGAATTCAATGGTTCTCTGCATTAACCGTATGTTAATCCTGAAAGAATTAGATATTGTTAATTAGAATTAGACCAACGTCATAGCTTGAATATAGTTAAATAAGGGCATAAGCCTTAATGATAATCGATAACAGATTAGTTTCAAAGTAAAAGAATTGTTACTTACCTAGTGTTGATCTTGAATGGGACTTGAATTGGTTTGCAGCTGTCAAGTTAGTAATTCAATCACTTGTCAAATAACAAGCTTTTGATCATACGGGATTTTTCTTATACTCCCTGGAATGATATCAGCTAAACTAAACACCGATCATTAATTGTGATTAAGGAATTCGAATGAGAAATACGAGGGTATAGAGAGCTCTTTATATTTTCATCTGACTACTCAGAGGTTATTAGTTAAATATGTATAAGAAATCTCCTGGATACGTATAGATTAATTAATGCAGGCGTTTAATTAGAACAAATTCTAACTTGTCAGGGTAAATTAGGGTTAGTAAGGAATTGCATAACAATTGTCAAAATTAAAAAGGCATAAACCTTAACAAATAACATATAATCAGTGAATTGTAAGAAAGAATACCCAATTATTGTAAACATCTTAAAATTAACACTTTATAATAAAGTTATGGCGCCCATTTCTTTTGATTAATGAACTATTATCTTTATGTGAAAGTGAAGCGAACTAAAAAGCCCACATTGGTTGAACCCTAATAAAAACCGTACATTGAGCTAGTCGGAGACGTGTGAGCCATCCAAGGTAAGTTACAAAAAAGGGGCAC
>OW679199.1:66528498-66596947 GCA_940337035.1 Agriotes lineatus | reverse complement strand
AGAGGCATACTCCAATACAGGAAGTAAAAACGCAGAGTATAATCGCCATAGCACTGAAACAGTTTTAAAATCTTTAGTATTTCTTACAAGAAAACCGTACACTCGATATGCCTTTTGAACCATTGACTCAATATGTTTATGAAATGATAGTTTGCAATCAAATACAACTCCCAAGTCACGCTTTTGATCAACTTTGCCAATTTCTTGACCGTTAATTGTATACTGATGTACTATTGGTGTTTTCCTTCTAGTAAAAGTAAGACTGGTGCATTTTTGAATATTTAAACGTAAATTATTTTTCTGGCACCAATTGTAAACCTCATTTAAAACATTTTGTAATTGAAAGCAATCATTTAATGACGTTACCTCTTTATAGATCTTAAGATCATCTGCAAACATTAAGGTATGACAATTATCCTTCGGAATACATAAAATATCATTCACAAAGATAAGAAAAAATAGAGGCCCCAGGTTAGTACCTTGAGGTACTCCACATTTAACATTAAATTCAATAGAACTTTCCAATTCATAAGTTACAAATTGAGATCGACCTGCAAGGTACGAACGAAGAAATTCAATTAAATTGCTGTGAAAACCAAATAGTTCAAATTTCTTTAACAATATGTTATGATCCACTAGGTCAAAGGCCTTAGAGAAATCAGTAAAGATAACGTCAACTTGGGATTTGATATTAATTATTTCGGAGACATCCTGAGTGAATTGAATTAAATTGGAAGTTGTAGACCTAGCCGGTAAAAAGCCATGTTGATCTAATGAAATTTTAGGTTGCACAAACTGTAATATCTTTTTATACAATATGGTTTCGAAGATTTTAGCAAATGAATTTATTATAGTCACTGGTCTATAATTACAAATATCCGATTTATCGCCTGCTTTATAAATGGGACAAATTTTACCAATTTTCCATCTATTTGGAAAAATTTTAGTTTTTAAGCTTAAGTTAAATATGTGTTGAAGAGGTAGTAATAGATATTCAGCACAGCCTTTGATTATATAAATAGGTATATTGTCATGTCCACAGGATGTTTTACTTTTAATCGAAGTGATTGCGTCTTGAATTTCTTCAATGTTGATGGATTCTATGTTTAAAGTATCGCTAGAAGCTTTTATAAAGGCATGATCAAGATTATCAGCATTATTTGATGCAGAGTGTTGAACTGATGAAAAATAACTTGCAAATGCATTGGCAATCTCTGAGTTCTTACCAAACGATTTGCCCTCGTATTTAAATAATACATGCTGCTGATTGCTGCGTTTTTTATTACTGATATATTTATACAACGATTTTGGGTTTGTAATTAGAGAATCTTGAATTTGGGTGATATAATCCCGATAAGCTTGTTTTATGTCTATTTTAATCTTTCGTCGTAAGTAATTATAATTGTCAAACTGTTCTTGATCTTTCGTTTTATTGAACTTTACTCTAAATTTGTATTTCTTTTTAATATCACGTATGATTTCCTGAGTGAACCAAACAGGATACTTTCTTTTCCGATACGAGATCTTGGGTACGCATTGATCAAGAATTTTGTAAAATGTACTGTAAAAACAATCCAAAGCTTCATTTATTTCATTGATTGTATATAGTTTGTTCCACTCGGCAACCGAAAACATGTAATACAGCTGTAAAAAATTTGCATTTTTAAAAGCATACTTTAAGAAAGGTTTTTGAGGTGCTCTTTCTCTAACCGAAATTGATGTATTTATTCTACAACTCAGAGAAGGATGGTAAGAATCTTCCTGTATTAAAGGATTGTCTCTTTCGACTAAAATATTTGCAATGTTACTAAAAATTAAATCCAGTGTATTATTGTCGGCGTTTCCAATCGAATTATGTTGAACCAAATTATTTCTTAGGCAGAAACTATTTATTTCGGCCTTAATATTTCTTAAATTTGAATTAGTTTGTGATAGATTGAAATCTCCACATATTATTAAATTTTTGTCGAAAATTCTCAAATGAGAGTATTCCAGCTGTTGAATGACGTAAAGATAATCATTTATATTACTTCGTGGCACAAAGTACATAACAGCAACAAATAAAACAGTATGTAAATTTATATGAAGTTTTAGTAACAAGGCTTCAGTTTTGGAATCGAATATTTCCACTGCATTCGCCTGATATTTGTTATCTACAGCAACAAGAACACCTCCCAGTTTTGATTTCCCAGTTAATTCAGCATTTCTGTCTTTACGGAATACAGAATAATTAGGTGGAAAAATTTCAGAGTCGTATATCGAACTATTTAGACCCGATTCAGTCAATACGATCAAATCGTAATTGCAGTTACAAACATTTAAGTACCAATCATTTAGTTTGGTTCGCAATCCCCTTACATTTTGATAATATAATTGCAGGTCATTTGTATTCATATCTATTTAGATAAATATAAGCGGATAACAATGTAAATAAATATATTACTTAAGTTTTGCGAGATCAGATTCTTTCGAGATTAAAATAACACGGGAATTATCAGAACTACGAATAAAAATTTTGCAGTCACGTATCCAACAATATTTATATTGGTTTTCTTTACACCACTCACGCACTTTCTTATGCAATAATTTATTTTTGAGAGTGAGATGCTCATTGATGTAGATCGGGGTTGCAGGTCCAGGCAATTGCAGATCGGTTGAAGTTACAGAGCGGCGTTTGCGAAATGCATTCAAAAATTCCATCTTTTTCAAACGCGAAATGAATTTGACAATTATGGATTTCGGTGATCCTTTGTTATTATTTGAAGCAACTCGATGTAAGGCGTCCAAATGATTAATATCTATATCACAACCAAGAGAGCGAGCAAGGGTTTGTAGGATGGTAATTAAGTTTTCATTTGGCACTTCACGAATACCATTAATTTCTATATTATTTAGACGGCTATATTGTTGCATTTGATCTACTTCTTGACGGAGCTGTTCGTTTTCTGCCACTAAAGTAGCTACCGATGCCTGAACAGATGTAATCGTGGTCAGCATCTTCTTAAACTCATCTACCTGGATTTTAAATTCGTCGACTTTATCTCCACAAAATTCCAACAATTTTGAATCTGATGATTGCTGCGACTTAATTGAGGTGATATCAGCTTGAATATCAGCTAACTTAGCGATAAGCTGATGTACATCAGCGGAAACGTTGGTAGAACAGTTTGGACAACGCCAACAAAAACCAGGCACATTAAGAAAGTTAAGCAACTCACCAGGCACTGCACCACATTTCGTATGATAAGACGATTTGCACTCACTGCAATTGATAAAAGGCGTGTTTCTAGTGATTGCTGAAACGCATCCATTAAGGCCACACTTTTCAGGCATTTCAGTTACAAATTGATGGTTCAAAACGGATTTAATTTAATGAACAACTCTTTAATTCAAGAGCTCACTGTGAACACGTCCGTCACCTACAGCGTATGTTCTCTAAAAAAATATGTTGCGTTGTCTGCTAAAATTCTTTTTGGTTTACCTACTTGTTCTTCAAAATTTCTAATTGACTTAATAACATGTTTAGTATTACAATTTTTCGCTGGATATAACTTTATAAATTTTGAAAATGCATCTACCATAATCAGAATATGCTTAAACCCATATTGTCCTGTAACTAAGTTTGATAAGTAATCAATAGCTACTAGTTCCATCGGTTCATTTACCCTTATACTTTTTACAATATTCTGATTCTTGAAGTTCTTTTCCTTTGCGAATTGACAAATTTGACACGTTTGAATGAGTTTTTTAATTAATTTAATATCATTCTTCGTATAAAAACATTCCCTAAACATTAACCAAACTTTTCTAGTTCCACAATGTCCAAATATTGTATGAATTTCCTCTACGACTTCTAACATGTCTTCTTTACTTAAAACCAATAATTCTTTATTTTCTATGACCTTTACCAACAAGTTTTCCTTAATTTGATACCCTTTATAATTGTTATCTTGACTTTGTAATACTAACGTTTTTAATTCTTGAATTTCTTCTACGTTCTGCTTATTTAAAACTTCTTGTTTCGACAATCTTCCTTCCTCATAAATTTTCTCAATTCCAATCAGGATCTGTTTCGGTTTTTCATAGTTAGGTATATCTTTTCTACTTAAGAAATCTGCAACTACATTTAACTTTCCTGGCCTGTGTTTGATATCAAATTCGTATTGTTGTAAATACAATGCCCATCTGTATAACCTGTCATTATGGAAAGTTTTATTTTTCAAAAACGAAATCGCAGAATTATCCGTTTCAATATCAAATTTGTTCCCTGTTAAATAAAATTTCAGCTTATTAATTGCGAATATAATTGCCAACATTTCTTTCTCTGCTACCGTGTATCTAATTTCATACCCTTTTAATATTCTTGAGATAAAACATATGGGTACTTCTATCCCATCTTGAACTTGTATTAGTTCTGCTGCAATTGCTTGATCAGATGCATCCGTACGTAGTATAAACTTCTCTTCAAAATTCGGATATTTCAGCAATAATCCTTCATAAAACCTCTGTTTGATAGTATTCACTGCCTTTTCTCTTTCTTCATTCCAAGACCATTTAACATCTTTTCTTAATAATTGCACTAATGGTAATGTCAACTCTGAGTAGTTACTTATTAACCTTTTGTAATAATTGAAAACACCTAATAACCCCCTTAATTTTTTTAGATTTGTTGGACGAGGTAAATTCTTGATTTCTTCAAGACGTTTTTCATTTATGGTTACTCCATTTCTACTTATTTCATATCCCAAATATGTTACATTATCCTGCATAAATTCACATTTTAAAATATTCAGTTTTAATCCATTTTTGTTTAATGTCTCTATTACAATTGCTAAATGTTGTAAATGTTGTTGTTCGTTTTTAGAAAACAATAAAATATCATCGACGTAATGCACACAAAAGTCTTCAAATTGGTTTAATATTTTCTGCATTGCTCTAACTAAAGCTGCACAAGAAGTCGATAACCCAAATGGTACCACTTTAAAGTGAAAAATCTCCCCATCAATACTAAAACCAGTATATTTTCTCGATTCTTCATGTAGCGGAATCAGCCAAAACGAATTTTTCAAATCTAATTTTGTAAAAACTTTCTTATCCCCAATTCTGCTTAACAATCCATCAATCGTTTGTGGAGATTCGTATTGTGGCTTTGTTATTTGATTAATTCTGCGTGCATCCAAACATAAACGTAAAGAACCGTCACGTTTTTTAACTACAACTAAAGGATTGATAAAATTACTCTTTGAAGATTCTATTACTCCATCTTTTACCATTTTTTTAATTTCATTTCTAACTTGTCCTTTTAATGTAAATGGAATAGGGTAAGATTTACTATTAAAACTTTTTGATTCATCAACCTGCAATTTATGAATGTATTTCTGTGCTTGTCCTACCTTTTCATTAATAATATCTTTATTTCTGTTGATTATTTCTAGTATTCGGCCTTCATATTGCTTATTATTTTCAGCTATTTTCAAATCATTCAGCAAAACCCCCTTATAATTATTATCATTCTGTATATCACATATTACATTATTATTAATTATTATACCTTCCTTATACTTTGATATGAACTGTTAAACAGATCGAATAAAAACAAAGGAAACGTACGCCGCCCGAAAGGCGCCCGAAGAACAAAGAATATTACATCTGTTTAACAAACCGCCGCGATCCTACGCAGAAGTATCTTTCAAAACCCTAAAATCATAAAAATAAGTGTCCTTACAACGAATTTCTAAAGTGCAGCAAGATTGCAACCATAAACTTTATTGGAGCCGGCCGGCCAAGAAAGGTGACAGCCAGCGAAATACGCCTCACGAATGTTTGCAGATTAAATTAAGAATTTTTCACTAAAACGCCCTTAAAACAGAGTGCGCTCTGTTTTAATCACACATAAAGGATACCAGAAGATAGGAAAAATTAACCGCTACCTATTAAAACAAACCACAGAGCGCTAGCACATATACAGGTGGAGAAAAAGCAATTTTTCCATCAGGCAGCCAAACACGCGCCCGGGAGAGCGGCCGAGAGTTCAGCGGCCCGAGGAAAGGCATATTGTAACGAAGAAATCAGGGGCCACGACCGAGTACAGCGGGCAAAGATGCAGATTACAAATTAAATTTTAATTAACGGAAGGAAGCGTCCCAGAAAAGCGAAATTGGTCTCAAAAATCTTATAAAAATAGCGCGCAACCGATCAAAGCATAATAAACTTTTTAACACACGCCATAAGAATAATACTTAATTAAGCTTTACGCGGAACATTGCATTAAAAATTCCAAGTTGAGCTAATTTTTACTCAAAACATAGCAAATTGGGTGTCGTTAGAATCGGCATTTCATCAACTATTGATTGCGACTCAATCCAAGTCGATAATTGATCACGCCGCTCAATTAAATGCTATAATTTCAAAATATATCGAAATCGGGCAAAACATCCCTTCTACTTCGACCAATGAGCGTCGAGATCGCGTTGGACAAAGGACTGGCTCCTTTAAATAGTCAGACGCTGGCAGTAAGAAATCACTCAGCCAAGGAGAGTCCACCAGCCACCACTTCAGCTTCCAGGACTACCAGCAGCCACTTCAGCTCCAGGACCAACAGCCGTTTCACTGGACTTAGCTGTCTGCCGCCTTCGTGGGACTTGGAGTTCGAGCCACTTTCGCTACCAGGAACCATTCAGCCTTCCATCGCCGACTCAGCCAAGGAGAGTCCACCAGCCGCCACTTCAGCTTCCAGGACTACCAGCAGCCACTCCAGCTTCCAGGACTACCAGCAGCCACTTCAGCTCCAGGACCAACAGCCGTTTCACTGGACTTAGCTGTCTGCCGCCTTCGTGGGACTTGGGATTCGAGCCACTTCAACTTCCAGGACCAGCTAGCAGCTCCAGCCTCTCCAGAGCCTATCACGCTCGTGGACTTAGAACCAATCCTACGCATTGGACTCTGCTGCCTGCCGTCTTTGGAAAACCACTTTCGCCAGCCGCCGCCTCCGCCCAGGAGATCCGCACTGCCGCCGACGTTGCCGCCGCCGCTGCTGCAACCGCAGAAGGAAGCCGCCAGCCGCCGCCTCCGCCCAGGAGATCAGCACTGCCGCCGACGTTGCCGCCGCCGCTGCTCACAGCCCGCCGCCCCGTCGCCAGTCGCCACCGCCGCCGCTGCCACCGCAGAAGGAAGCCGCCAGCCGCCACCTCCGCCCAGGAGATCCGCACTGCCGCCGACGTTGCCGCCGCCGCTGCTCACAGCCCGCCGCCCCGTCGCCAGTCGCCACCGCCGCCGCTGCAACCGCCGAAGGAAGCCGCCAGCCGCCGCCTCCGCCAAGGAGATCCGCACTGCCGCCGACGTTGCCGCCGCCGCTGCTCTCAGCTCGCCGCCCCGTCGCCAGTCGCCACCGCCGCCGCTGCAACCGCAGGAGGAAGCCGCCGGCCCCGCCTCCGAAGGACCACACCCGCTTCCAATCGCGGATGCCAATCCGCCATTTTCTTTTCTTTTTCTGTATATAAATGTTACCTAGTTATAAGCTTATTTGTATGTGTAAATATAATAAACTTTGTTCCAATCAAATCCAGTGTCTAGCTGAGGGTAACGCCCAACCACCCCTTCTTACGCCGACGCCATTGCAGTAACCCTACCGCTGAGCATAGACGTAGGCTTGTTAACTTCATTGTATCTCCAATTCTATCTAATTGAACACACTTATTTTCTCGGCTGACACTATTGGTACAGTTCCAAGATTTTTTTACCCCTTTTAAATGAATACACTTTTGTGTTCCATCAATATGAATCCCTAATTGCTGAATTACATCAATTCCTAACACCATATCGACAGTGAGACCTTTTATTATAAACAATCTAACAAAATCTTCCCATTGATTTATACTTATCTTTACATTTAACACTCGGTTTGTGGTTGATATCTTTCTTTTGGTTGCTGATAGCAAATCTATTTTATTTACTTTAATTATATTCTTGTACAGGACATCTAAATTATTTAAAATTACTTCCTCATTTATTAAAGATGCCATTGCACCACTATCAATCAAAGCTAAATATTCAGTATTATTTAAAAGAACTTTAATAAATGGTAAATTTGAATTTTGATTATCTTCTTCTTCGTCTTCCAGTAAAAATTCCCCATTATTCTCATAATTAGTGTTAAAACACGTGAGGTTCTTAACTAAATTAACTAAAATTTAAGTTTTTTTTTTATCTACTGAGGTACCTTCATACACCTCAGCTTCTTCTTTCCGATTTTCTTGTATTGGTTCTTCTTTATTGTAATCTTGTCTAAATAATGTATTTACATATTGTCGATTGGGATATTTATTTCTTGCCTCTTCTTGGTTCGTTTTCTCCTGATTTTTCTCGTCAATCATATTCCTGTATCTTTTCCTATCATAGTTGTTATCATATTTGTTCGGGTAGTTCCTTTCCTGGTTTTCTTCGTAATAATTCTTATTTTGCTCACCTCTCCATCTGTCATTATTCCTATTATAATTATATGCATTAAAGTTTCGATCATTATGTCTAAAATTGTTGTGATTACTTCTGCCAAAATTGAATTTATTTTGTTGTACTTCATCAAATTTTCTTATACTAAAATTTGGAAAATTAGGCCCTTCATTCTTGTTAAAATTTCGATATTTGTTACCAATAGCCATATCATAATTTCGAACTATTTCCAAGAAATCTTTCATCGTCTTAATATTTTGGACCGCTACAGCTCTTGTTATTTCCCCTTCTAGATGTCGAGATAAATGTTGAATTATCTCTTCTTCTGCCAGTGCAGGCGTTAGATGTTGTGCTTTATTAAACTTATTAATTACATACATTTCCCTAGTACTGCCTCCTTCAAAAAACCTACCCGTTGTTAATTGCGTTCTTACCTGAGCTTGATGTGCATTGCTCCAGTACTGACTCATAAATAACTGCCTAAATTCCTGATAATTTTTATATTTATTTTTAACTATACTGTGCCAAATGTCAGCATGATTTCTTAGGGTCATGTTAATAATTTGCAGTCGTTTTTGTTCATCAAACACAGACTTCATTATGTCATCGGCTGTTCTCCTATCCTACCTTCAAAAATGGGCAACATATCTGCTTGTATCCCCATGTAATTTCCTCTTAAACTTCCATTTTGAATTCCCGTGCCTTCTTGTGTTTTCTTCAATGAATCTTCTACCTCTTTTAACTTGGTCGACTGACTTTCTTCTAATGAGTTCACTCTGCTTTTATTATCTTTAATTTCTTCTTGCATCTGGTTACTTTGACTTTGTATGTGCTTTAACTTTCCATCTAACTCTTCTTTATCCTGTACTGACTTAGTTTCCATAATCTTTGTTATATTTTCTTCTATCTCTTTGCGTTCCTCCTGTCTTTCTTTTCTCACCTCATTCTTGAGTTCCTCCTTATAACTTCCTAATGTTTCACTCATCTTATTAATTTGTGCTTGCAATTCTTGCTTATTCTCGATTTGCACCTTATTAAATTCTTCTCTTAATCCCAAATCGATTCTTCCATCCTTTTTGCCTGTTCTTTTTGCTCCTCAATTGCCTGTTGCAAATCCTTTTTCAACTCTTCCGCATTCTTCGCAAAATCCTTCCTCAGCTCTGCTGTATCCTTCTTGCTTATCTCAGCATTTTTCTCAATTTTCTCCGCAGTTTTCTGTATTGACTGTAGTAATTCTTTCTTCGACCTGTTTTCCCTTTCCTCAGCTTCCCTATTACTTTGCTGCATCATTCTTTCCATTGACTGTAATGATTGCATTTGCATTTGCTGCATCATTCCCATTATTTGTTTCATCCTGTCATCTTTTGCTGTATGTTCTTCCTGTAACCTTACCTGGTCTCCTTGTACTTCCATTTCTAGCTGTCCTTCTTCACCTTCTACTCCTGCGCTACTCGCCACTACTTCCATCTGTTCTGGTCCTTCTTCTTCCTCTTCTTCCACCTTCTTGCCTTTCCTTGTAACCCTTTTATCTGCCATCTTTCAGTTAAATTGTTTAAATGTACCTATTTTTTATTATAACCCTTTATAATGAATCGTATATCTTTATATTTGATTTACCAATTGAATCCGTTATCCAATACTTTAGTTACTCAAATTAAATGTCCTATTCTGTTACTCTATTTTTGCTCAAAAGAACTTAGTTATGATACCCTTTTACCTTTTTACAATTCTGTTCTTTTATTCGTGATTGTTAATTACAAATTAACCATAAACCTGGTTTATCAGCTATATTCAAATAAACGGGTTTGATTATATTTTCTAATCTTACGTTTGACTTTTCAATTACCTGACATTGACAAGCTACATCAATTTGCTATGCCCTCTCGTTGCGGCGCCATAAAATTTGCTATGTTATGCTAGCTGATAAATTTATTTAAATTATCGTATTACTATTTTGCCCTTTATTTTTAACTTTCAATTCAAATCCGTATTTTACAATATTATTAATGAAACTCTCTCAGGTAGTTCGCAATATCTAGTAACCCAATGATTGACTTGTCAAATTCTCTTTGTTTAATTGCCAGTTCATTGACTTTCAAAAAAAAATTGACACCTAACGTCAAATTAATCAAAATTCAGAACGAATATCAAGGTTTTTACAATAAGATATAATATTCAATTCTTTCACCAATCTCTTATGTAAGTATGAAATTCAATTATATTTTTATACCTTCTTACTGGTTATAGCTTTATAAATGTTTCATTTAACCTTTTAAAACACAAACCTGATTTAACACTTTGCTTGTTAATACTGCCAAAATCCTTCCAAGCTGGATCCTCACTCCGACTGCCCTCAGACACCTGCTGGGTCCTTATCCAACTGCATCACCTGCGATGAATGTAAACTCCCAGCATCACCTTATTGCCATCCACTTCAAAACTTCCACATCCTATACTGGATTCCTGTCGTTGTCCCCTGCTGCTGTCAACTTCAAGTCTCCTAGCTCCTGTACTGGATTACTGCGGCTCCGATCCCTCTCTGGTAAGTATCAGCATAAAGCTTATTCCAAATATGAATTTGTCTCTTTTTTAGATGGTCCTACGTCTTCAATGATACCCACAGGTTTCCCAAAAACAATTTGCTGCACGTACTAACCTCTTGTTTGTGGCTTGTATTCCATTTCCAATGTAGTATCAATAATATCCTCACTCCAAAGCTTGTCCCTTTATTTCTTGTTTTTAATATTTTATTTTATGTTTCCACCTCGAAGATTTTGCTTTTAACCCATATAATTTGCATCAACCATAACATTTACAAATTATACAACATTTATTAATGTTTCTTTATTCGAAAATCACACCCATATCAAATTATGTATACATTTTTGAGTTGTTTATTTAGTAACTAATTAAACAAATTACAAAAAATTACTACTAGACACGATTCTTGCTGCCTCCTATATACATTTTTTTATATAATCAAAACAGATATTTTATTTTAATTATCATAACAGATACATTTTAGTAGTAACCTTGGTATTTATTCCTATTCAGAATTTTCTTATTACAGATTAAGTTTGAGTAATCAATCATTATGCTATTATTTGACTAACCAATAATAAGAAAGTTAATTTCATTATACTTTAACATGTATTTAGATCCATTAATTTGCTTATATCTGACTTCCAAATTTATTTGACTAAACTGTTTCTTTAGTATTCATTTTTAAATTATCAAAGAATATAGTGTATCATAACATAATTCCTCAATTAAGAAAAACATTTTTAATAAACTCGTTTTATTTCAAATGTATTTTCTTAATTCGTTATTTAATTAATAAATTTTGTAGAACCCAACCAAATATCCTATTATCTAAATTAATAACAATCAACACCTATTTACATCTATCTATTTTAAAATTACTATAGAAACGAAATAATTAACTTTACCAACCAACAACATTTAATGCAATATTTACAGATTTTCATGTTTTCTAAGTTTTCGTTATATATGGGTAAATCATTGTAATATGAAATCTTCCTCTAATTCGTCCATCTGTATCATTTATTAATTCATATGTATTGTTATTAAAAGTTTTCTGTATCCTATATGGTCCCTCATATGTGTATAATAACTTTGCACATATTTTTTCCTTTCGGTTAGCTACTTTAAGTTTTTTAACAATTACTAAGTCCCCTATATTAAATTGTACTCGTTTCTTAATTTTCTTATTCTGTTTATTTTCGTACCTATCATTATACTTTAACATGTATTTAGATCCATTAATTTGCTTATATCTGACTTCCAAATTTATTTGACTAAACTGTTTCTTTAGTATTCATTTTTAAATTATCAAAGAATATAGTGTATCATAACAATATAAATACATAAATAATGAGTATAGTGCATTGCCAGTGTTTGCGGAGAGATATTTTCATCCTGTGAATAAGTGTACAACTCCTCTGTGACGAACCTGTTATGCAAACAGGATACTGAAAGTTCGTTCCCCACATTTCGTTCCCCACATTTCGTACCCCACATTTCGTTGCCGGGATATTTCGTCTCCCCACATCTCGTACCCGGACACTTCGTTCCCGAGAGAGCTCAATTCGTCTCTTAGATTACAGGGCTTTGAAAAACGAGTGCAACGATCGGAATACAGTTAGAAAATGAAAGATATTTTAATTAATTTATTTTTATGATAAGAAAATAAAGTGTATTTATTAAAAATGGCGGTTGAATCTAAGTACATATCTTCCCGATATTTTTTATAGGGCCATAATTTCTCATGCTAAATAACTTTTCTTAATAATATTTTGCCGTATCATGAACAAAAAGGGTAGTTTACCAGAAAAGAAAATAATTTTTGCCTAACTGTCAAGGCCGACTTGGTTTTGAAAAACTGAAACTTTTCTTAAAATTATCTACTAACCAAGCAGGAATTATAATTTTTATAACATTTTTATGTAAAACCAAAGAGTATATGCTCTTTGGTGAAACTAAAAATAAAATTTAGTTCCCTCTTGTAAACTCAATCGGGGGACATACTGTATATAGTTCTTATCAGTTTATTATAATAAATAAATTAATTAAAATATCCTTCATTTTTCCAACTGCATTCCGATCGCTGTACTCGTTTTTCAACACCGTGTAATCTAGGAAACAAATTGAGCTCGCTCGGGAACGAAGTTTCCCGGTACGAGATGTGGGGAGACGAAATATCCCCGGAACGAAATGTGGGGTACGAAATGTGCGGAACGAAATGTGGAGAACGAACTTTCCGCAAACCTATGCAAACAGGAATACGGTAGGACTTATAACTATAATAAAATTTTGATTACTGCGCCTAACGTGTTCATGATCACAAATATAGACTTGCAATTTTAATGAAATACGTAATAGGTAATACACTTCTATCTCAAAATTAACTCATAAAGTTCTTTATCATTCATTGAAACTGTAATAGACAGTCTAATAGTAAAGCAATGAGAAATTTTGCACAAAACAAGAAGTTAGGCATCGTCGACTCTCATCCTTTTAATAATAGTTTCGTTATTTTATTAATTAGACTCATTGTACTGAAATGTATAAGATACAACTGGTTAGATTCCAAACGTGACCAAATGTTTACCTATCCTGACAAAACCGTGGAACAAAAAATTGCAGCGTTCCACTCAATAAAATCGTTTCACGAGAGCTAGCATGATAAATTACTTACATTTGAATATTCTCTAAACGAAAAAGGTTTGTATCCCATAAATTTGTATTTGTATTTATATTTTCTGTAACCTCATTTACTTTGCGATGTAGAGGCTGGTGCTTTATACGCTTGCGTGTGGTGGTACAATGCTCAACTTGCCCTAGATTCGGGTTACAGAACTGGAGTGCGCTCTTTGTGCTTGCGCAGCAACCATTGTGTGCGGTGTGTGTCGTCGTAATGAGTTAACCTTGTTACTCTATCTTTTAGGTCTGTAGTTCTGAGTAGAGCACAGTTAATTTGGTGCCCAACAGAAATGATAGTGACGTGATAGAAAATTATTATTGTGAAAACATCTTTTCAAGGTAAGCAAGTAAATGACATACATCAAGAACCAATTGTAGCCACAAATTAAATGGATCTTAAATTAAAGTTTTTGGACAAAATGATATATTGGCTTGATTTTTGTAAAATTGGAAATTTTGAAAAAGGTTGACACCGTAAACACATACTGCCCTAAGTAAAACAATTAATGGAATGTTTGAACTAAGGAAATATTGTTTCGATAAATTCAAAATTGGTTAGGTATTATTGGTTAAATTATGCGAATTCGAAAAGGTATAGAGAATGCATTTTGTGATGATCAAGAATATAGCGTTGGTATCCTCGAGGAACATTCGTTTAATCCTCGTATTGGCGGTTGGTCCACAAACTGTAGACAAAGTTAAAAGTGAAGTATTGCTCGTGATAATTTATTTAGCAAGTTATTGCTATTACATTGCTATGAGGAAAATTAAATTCTAGCATTGCTAATTTAGAAAGATCAATTAGTGGTAGAAGGCAATCATAGTTTAATCAAGAATTTAAGCCGTGGGGGCTTGTTATAACCGCATAATACAGTAGTCAATTTAGGTTGGTTTCATTATGATATATTCATGGAATTACTTGAAGAATTTTTTTTAAATGTTAATAAGAAGCGAATGTTTGTGATGGTGATTAAATTACCTACAGAATAGGGATATGTAGTTAATTTCCCTAACTGCCATTATCATAGCGAAATAATAAATTCTACAACCAATACCTTGATTAAAATTGTTATGTTAAAATGAATAATAATCCGTTGACCAAATAAGAAAATAAGGGTACAAAACTAAGTACGTTAACAAATAAATAAATTATACTTCAAGTGTTATATTTTGCCTGGCTACTCTATTTAAAATGACTTTTCAATATGCAAATTTCAAATATTAAGATGATAGCGCCTGATACTCTTTCAGGGGTTTGGGTTCAATTATCTAGTTACTTTATTCTGAAAAAATGATTTTCAAGTATTTTTAAAAAACTATTCATTCAAATCGAATGTCACTTCTAATGTCAACTAAATGTCAACAGAAATTCTCAAATTTCAATGACAAATGCCCAATTCTTAGAATTGTACATTATTACTTTCTATAATACGGTAAGTTATTGTTTCTTAATTAATTTCACTTTTTAAAATGTCTTTATTTACTTTATAGTTGGTATAAACTAAGGAACTACCCACCTTGTATATTACACTTCTAAAATGTTCAAAACTGCAACCTATCCTTTAGCCACAATCGACTCCTTCAAGCAGCTTCTTGCAACGCAGCTATCGCGTACATACCACCAGTGCCAAGACTCGTCCAATATCACGAAACCAAAAGATGCTGACAGCAACCAGCCAATAGAATAATCCCAGATCTGCTCTTGTCTCTGCCACTACCTTCTGGAATGGATCCTCTCTAAGCAGCTCACTGCAATGCATCATTCACTTATAGATCGCCAGTGTCAAGCTTCGTCCAATACTCCAAAACCCAAAATCTTTGACAGCAACCAGCCAACAGAACAAACCCAGATCTGCTCCTGCCTCTGCTACCTCCTTCCGGAATAGAGCCTCTAGCTTCACTGATACTTCTACGGTCTCTTTACTTAGTAACAACCAAAGTGATGTAACCTTTTATTATTTATGTTGTTTGTCAATTGTATTTTTTCCAATAAAACTCTTCAATTAATCACTTATAATCAGAGCTGGGCAGTAATTAATTACTTTGTAATTAAATTACTGATTAAATTCCTTTTTGTTTATTTGCTTTGGAATTGAATTACTTTTCAAAATACGGTAATTGTAATTGGGAATTGCCATTTTTGTTACAAAGTACTTGAAAATTACTTTTTGAAGGTAATTAATTACTACATTCCATTACTCAATTACTTTTGTGTAATTAAATTACTCTAAGGTATTTAAATTACTTTACAAGTATTTGAATTACCTGTGGTAATTGAAATTACTCGCGGTATTTGAATTACTTTATGGAAATCAAACACGATAACGTCGTATTAAGTTACATATTAAACAAATTGGAATAGGGTGTTCCCGAAACAATATAAGCCTAATTTATGATTTCCTCTGACGAGTCGAATAACAGCAACATTCGCATTTTATACGACGCGTGCACAGGAGCGCATCGGTGCATGTATGTAGATGTGATATGTAAATACGTTATAATAGTGAAGCTAATATTTATTGTGGAACACGCTAAAACTATATTTGGAGTAAGTACGTTACAGCTTACAATACCTACGGTAAAAATATAATTTAAAATAGCTTCATTAGACGATATTGGTTCATAATAATAATTTATTTATTTCAATTTGATTGTTTTAAGAGATGTAGGTACTAGCATAGGGTTATACTGCCGTGTAAGAGTAACGGGCGGAAAGTCCAGAAAATTACGTTTTTGGGTGAGGAATTGCACTAAACTGTCAAAATCCGATAACAACATTTAAACAGCGTAAAACACACAAATAAACTGTACCTATTTGTAAAATTCCATGCCTGGTTGTCTCAAAAATGCGGTATGGGGTATGGTACTAGGTAATTCAATTTGAAAACGCAGCTTAAGTTTACCGCGTAGATAAAATTTTGTACAATACATGGGTGATAATTCATCATTATACTTGTGTGCTTATATAACTCGTGTTATGCACTCGTTTTTAACTTACACACACGTATACTAATGATGCACTTATCCCGCTTGTCTAGTAATTAACTATTAGGGTCTGTTGGAGCATGTTAGCTTCGATTATTATAAAAAATCTGGAATAGTTTCTTATAAAAATTGTGACTTTCCCCATACTAACTACGAGATATTCAAATATTGGCTTCTTAACGATTTTACACAAAATTCCATTTAGTCTTTTTAAAAGAACAGACCCAATTTATGTAATTGCAGATATTTTATTGCCCTACACTTAAAATCAAAAGGTATTGATAAATATTTTGATAAAATTAATAGGTACTAATAAAGATGTTAAGATTTTGAAATTTGAAGTAAAAATATGAAAGAAACCTAAGCAATTTTTTAGTGAGCTTTGACAGTAATTTTATGAAATACGTATTTCCCCCGTTTCTTATACGGTGTGTTCAACAAGAAATTACATAAGGGTTGGCCATGGAATATAAAAGTAATGTCAACAGCAAGCTTTAGAATTCGTTAACTGTCATCACTGTTGCTGCTGTCGTAAGTTTATATTATACGCTGACATCGTGATTGAACATTCTAAAGATTGCTGTATCTAAAGCTTGCTGTCGACGTTAGCTTTATTTTCCATGGCCAGCCCTTATGTAATTTATGTTTGAAAACATGGTATAAAGGTCTCTTGAATGTAAAAATGACTTCATAGTTACGTGCTTCAGCAAATGTCTTTTGTTTTTGTGTCTTATTTCAATCAGCCGTGTTCAACTAGGTTTATCAGAGATACCTGCCCACAGTCCCTGATCAACACCAATTTGACATTTTGTTTTAAAAATTCAAAAGTTACCTAACACATTTTGTATAGCTATTTGTATTATATACTGTTTGAGGCTTTCGCGGTTACTCGAATTATTCTTCTTGCATCCATATTCACTAACGTTTCGCAAGCCTTTGCAGCTTGCATCATCAGAGTGAAAGTCGCGACTTCACAAGGTGCAAGGCACATTAAGCCAGAAAATGATGGGTGTTCATATACAAATACTACGCGGTCTAAGCCGAAATTCCATGTTAAGAAGAATAGCTATTTGTATTACTAGAGAGGAAAATGTATCATTCCCTCCCGCGGATATAGTTTAATTCCCCAGCTTTAGCGAGAACAGTACCTAATCAATTGTAATCACACAAGGGAGTAAATGACATTTTAGTCCAGAGTTATACATATGACACTTTTAAATATTATGATGAGACTATCTCTTGTATTCAGCTGCATTCAAAAATATTTAAATATGAAAGTCAGGAGGCTAGTTGATTTATTATTAATCACATTGTCCCCCGTCTCTAATGGCAACGGGAGTCAATCTATTAGATTCCCTCCCACTGCCATTGGAAACCGATCAGAGAACCCCTAACAGGCAACAGAAAATTTCACTTTCGTATAAAGTGATAAAAAGGTAGTTTTGAACTCAGCCAACAAAAAATGCTCAAGTTGCGCCAATTGAATCACCATGTAGTGTTCTTTACAAAATCTATTTACAATTCTGTTGTCAAACAATGCTGCACCCTGTATACTTAGGTAAGTTACATATTTTCATCATTGAGTCTCACGTTAGGCGTATTGATAGCAGATTGTTCTACAAGTTAAGAAAAGTAAGAGTTCTTCAACATTCATTTACGAGCAAAGCCAACATGGAAAAATCACTTTTTTCTATTTTGCGTTTAGAATAACTCCATTCTAGCACCCAGATGACGTCATTTGAGTGCTAGAATTAATCGCTATAAAATGACGTCATTTGGGTGTTAGAATGGAGTTATTCTAAACGCAAAATAGAACATTTTTTTATTTTTTAATTTATAAGATGGTATAAAGCGGCAAAATAGAAAAAATAGTATAAAACACTCGTTGCAGAAGGTCCTTCAAGCACTCATTTGTTCCTCGACTCGCCGCTATGCGGCTCGTTTCGGAATTTCAAATTCGTGTTTGAATAGATGCTTTGTGCAGCTTGTATTTCAATATACTATTACAACATATTTAGCGTGCTATTTTTTCTAATACCATTACAAAATTTGGCCAAAATGAAATTCGACATTTCTTCATATTGAAGAACGTCGAAATCGTAAAACACGGGAAATCGGCAGTGAAGAAATCCATTGCTTTACGACTTTTTGTAGGCGGCTCGGCGATAGGTAAACGTCAATCGACGTCAACATCACCTACAAAAGTTGGTTAAAATGCTGTAATTTCGCGATTTCTCGATTTAAAGAACAATGTAGCCCTCGGCATTAGTAGTTCCTTTTTATCCCTTATGTGGTTTATTTGCTTTGGTTTTACGGACTGCAGCAACTAAATCCACATTCGTGATAAAAAGCTCAACTGCAGTGATAACCTATGTGGAAATTAGTATAAAAATAAAAAAAATATACAATTGAACTTCCAAGTCCCTATACGTTCTTACTGAAGGGACTTTGTACTAAGGTATATTACGTTTAATCGATTTATTATAACCTTAGGAATGTATGACCAATCGGTGTCTCATTCTGTTTGGGACACCCTGTATAATTGTTATTCCTGAATTTATTTATATAGTTACTTACATCTTACATCAAAAGAAACTAAACACTTTTGGTTTTGGTGAACGGTGCATGTAGCTACAAGATTTAATTATCAAAAAATTAAGAGTGATAAAGTATGTAGATTACTATAGTTAACAAAACATAAAAATTTAGCATTTTTATATTACGATTACGAATCGAACCGACACTAATGATAGTTGTATCTTGCAAGAAAGTTCTACTAAATACAACTATATGACAATAATTTCTGTTGAAAGTAATTGAAAAAGTAATTGATGTTGTATAATTACAATTACTAAGTAATAATTGGTAATTGAATTACTATTTCCTGTGAGTAATTGATTCTCTGGTAATTAAATTACTTCATTGGGTGGTAATTGGTAATTAGTAATTAATTACTTTTTAAAAGTAATTTGCCCAGCTCTGCTTATAATTAACCATGCTAGTATTCATTAAGTTGAACAATTCCAATTCTCTTTTGTAGTTACTTCATTACTTCTCTTTTTTGCTATTTAATATTTCACTTCTTTAAAACACCACGTAGATTTTGATAAATACCCTTCTTACATAATCCAAAACATTTTATTCGGTAAAAGAGGGTTAAATTCAATATTTTAATGGAAGAAAAATAAAATTCTTACATATTTTTATAGTTGTTATTTTCAATAATGCGAACAAATTTCCTAACTACCATATTTTCATTCTTTCTGCCTCCTAAACGCTATTCTTATTTGATATCTACCTACTTTAATTATAACCTTATTAGAATTTTGCATTTGTCATTACTTCTACTACCGTTTTTTTAAATATTTTTTTTATATTCAAACCACCTCTAAATGTTCAATAGCTATCGTTTCATTACTAACTTGCTCTAACTCACATTTATTCATGAAACTTTATAAACATCATCGACCTTTTTTAGTGGGTTAATATGAATTGTACTAACATCCCAATTTCTTTTATACATTCTAATTTTATCTACGACCAACGTATAGTGTATCATAACAATGTATTATGTAGATTTAAACGTGATTTATTAAATGTTCGGATTCATATAGTATAGCTTACTGGAGTTTAATATTCAAAATGATGGTTTTTGCTTTGACATTTCGCTTTGTCCATTAGAAAAAAGCGAATGGGTACGACTAAGGACTCAGTTCACGACTGGTAACCCCAATTTCCACAGGAAGCTCATAATTTTTAAAGTTAGAAACACATATTAACACTTTAACCGACGTTGCTGACGTCACGCTGGAGAACTTAGGCCTTTGTATTTAAGATAATATGTGTAATTTGTAACTTGTCACATATACTACCATTTATTTTGAAAAAGGCTTTAAGAATGTTGTAAAATTATTACTAAAAACTGAGTTGCAGATCTTATTCAATAACTAAAAACAAAAAATGGTTTTTTCAGTATTATTTAAATGTTTAAATGAAATATTGTAGATTGCGTAAAAATCAAGCTCTGTGAAAGATTCTAATCTCGCTTGGGGTTCTGGAGTGTCACAAATTTTAGCCAATAGGCTGCTTCTCGAAAGCTGGAGATCTTAGAGCTCCCGGGAGCAAAATGCACTTAAAGAGGCAAAAGCAATATAATGATAAGATGCAAATGCCAATTGCGCATCTTCGCAGGAGATTGAAATCGGTATGCACGGCGGTCGACTGTTAACTGACTTCACAATAACTAGACGCTGAAAAATTGCACAGGCCGATATCTACGGTATCTGTCTAGCCAATAAATAGAGGATCCCTTTTAGGTCTTGAGAAATAGCGGACACACGGGCACTTGATCTAGAATTTGCTGAATTGCAGAGATGTGCTGATGCGCTCGTAGGATTCGCGGCAAAGCACCTCCTTGAAGAGGCTACGTTCCATATGTGGTTGATGCAGTCAAATGTAATTAATTCTCGACAGAACCTTACTGTGATAAGCTGATTATAAGTTGTATAACCCCTATTTCATAAACTAAAACCACCACAGGTTTGTCTTATTTAAAAATGTACTGATAGAAAGCATTTTCCGCCAATTTTCGTTTGTCATTAAGCCAGAACAAGCTTGCGTGCTTAAAATTTTAAAATTTCTTATATAAGTATTATGCTATAGAGTTAGACAACGGTAATTAAAAACAATATTATTAAAGACTATGAAAATATGACCGACACAGGGGGAGGGGGTAATCTTTTACACATCATGTAGCAGTTGTGAAGGCTGTGCATGACAGATGTTGCGGTACCTGGGAACATTGATCTGCATTTATAGATTTTCCACATGTCTAGCAGGGTAGCATACTTGAAATAATAAAGAAGCCGACCTGCGATTAATTAATCAAATTAAGCAATGGTAGTAAAAATCGCATATCAACCCCCTACAGTTTATACACCACGGCAGCTCTGAAAACTCTTTACTCACCGCGATGGCCCTAACTAACTCAAATTTCGGCGGCCTTGGATCGTAGGTTCAAATCATCAGCTGTGTGCCCTGGAATGTCTTTAAAAAAGGAAAGAAAATGGAAATGGGCGCCAGAAATCAAGAGATTTCAAATAATAAGAAAATAAACTACAAGTGACTAGCGTTTAATTAATAATTAATAAAAAATCTTGAAGTGTCAGTAATAAATTATCAGAATAATTAAAATGCAAATAATGTTATAACAAAATCGTGTAGGTTAACTGAAGGTTCCGACACGCATAAAATCAAGAAACCCTTTCGGGTTATTTTAATAACTTTAACAACAAATTATTCGTGGAATAAGCTTATCACAGTAATTTAATAAAACCTTCTGTTAGGCTATTGAAAATAAAAAGCGTGACTGTACCTTTTACAGAGGGTCGAAATGCATAAAAATTGCAACTTTAAATACTGAACATAATTAAATATAAGCATAAAAATTCAAATGTAAAAAGCAAGAGCATGTATGAAATTGAACATTACATATTAATAATTGCGGAACGTATGCATCTAAATTTTAAATATTGACAGGTTTAAACTGTATAAATGTAAAATCCAGGTATTGAAGATAATTTGAGATTTAATCCCGGAGTAGCACTAACTAACCTCGAAACATAAGCTGGACGTGAACTCCGTGGATGCGCCGAAAATTGCTGCGGAAGCATTCTCAAAAAGGCAGAAAATACGCCGAACCCAGCAGGTGTCGAAAATGCGATAAGGCAAGCGCCTTGGCCTCCGAGATAAACTCGTGGTTGAAATTGGTAATTAAGAGCTAAGAAAAAATGTAATTACTATCGAGAAAATAAAACAGCAAAGCGCCATCGTATCTGGTCATAATCAGCCCTTAGGAAACACAATGCTCATAGAAATTGGTTGAGCGCACGTAATTTGACTTAATTAAAATCAAGCCTTAGCCGCGCCGATGACGGCGGGCTTAGGTTAAGACAGCAAGTGCTCGGACGAAAAATTCGTGCCCAAAAGAAGACTCGCACTCTGATAAGAGATAGCGCAAGTCGAGAGTTCATCGCGCAAACGAAAGGAACTCGATATAGGTACAAAATACGCTGCTTTGGAAAATGTACGAATTCGAAATGCAAAGGATTTATAATTCAAATAAAAATATACAGGTTAAGCCTGAAATAATTGGATATCTGGCGAAACAATTAGGCGAAGCCAAAAAATTGTTTCATACTCACCTACGAATTGGATTTGAATCTGGTTGCAACACCCACATTCAACAATGTGTGACCAGAACAAATTAGCTGTTGGGCGAATTCGTACAGCACGTTGTTCCCCATACTGGCGCAACTACATAAACATACGGGTACACTAAATACAGGTTATTTTCTTATCAATGACGATATTAGTAACGATTTACAATAAAATTAGCAAAAAAATTTTTTTATTGCGAGATTTATGCTTACGAAAATTTATATTTTTTTATAACTTAATTATGTTTATATTATCTCATTTTTGTTTGATTCAAATTCCAAAAACGGCTTCAGCAATTTAATTTGATACATCGCAGTCCATCTGAAAACATATCCTACCTAAATAATCTAAGAAGCCACATTCTTAAATTTCGGAAATTTTAAAACCACCGTGTTTGTAAGAAAAGTATTTACTTGCCTAGGAATCCTACAACTCTTTTTTCGAAAAAGCTTAATGGTCAAATGGTTAGTTTTTTGCCTTTTCGTTTTGCGACTGTATCTCGCTAATTTATGAACCTAAGGAAAAGTAATTTTTACGTTCTTGAGGCACTTATTTGATAAGAATGCAATGGTGCAGTCAGTTTTTCAAAAACAGATTGGAAATTCGAGTTATAAAACATAGAGTGTATATTTTAATATGGAGCCCATAGTTGGCTGTGGCACTATGAAAAAGAGGATTTTTCTACCATTCCAGTAATGTAGATCATGTGGGATCGATTTATATATTTTCACTACATTATAGCAAAAACTCAGAATTTTCATGGTAGCTTTTAATGTTTCTTCGCTTTATCGTAGATTATGTGCCGTTTAGAATATAGATACGTAATCAAACAAAGTTTCAGTCATTGCGTTGTTGCATTCTGAAGAATAAAGTACCATTATTTTTTTTAAAGATTATTAATTGGAGATATTTGTTACATTTCTTTTAAAAATTATAATTGCTTTGAACTGTTCTTGATGTTTGGATTGTTCATTATTAGATGTTTGTGAATGTATCTGTGTTTATTTGACACAAAAATAAGATTGTTTTGCATTAGTTTCGATTCACATAATACATCGCATTCGATAATAAGTTAACTTTGAACTATCTCGTTTGGTAATACACATGGGGGTAAGAGGAAAATAAGAAACTCCAGTCATAATTGATTTTTAGAGCAGGTTGCAGTTTCTTTACAATTGAGATCTACTTTTAGTTCTAGGTAACTTCTTTAAATAACATTTTTACCTATTTTAAAAACACTTTATTCTTGAGCGATTTGAATTTTTTAGATCTCCTCCGTATATGTTAGATGTTAGAAGATATTTAAATGTTGGTAAGTGCATTTTTAGTTTCAAAAGATGCAGGGACTCAGGAATAAAATTTTCTTAGAAATGGACAATGAACAAATGTGTGTTCAAATTTACGACGGACACGGTATATTACACTACATATTGCCATATATCACTGGAATGGAAAAAATCCTCATTCTCACGACACCACAGCCAACCATGGGTTCCATATATACAAAAATGCAGTTTTTTTTGTTATAATTCGAATTTCAAACTTTTTTGAAAAACTGACTACGCCATTGCATTCTTATAAACAAATGCTTTTAGAACGAGGACATGATTTTTTTTTGTTTTTATAATGAAGCAAGATATAGCCACAAAACTAAAAATCGAGACATGTTTGCTTATAACTCGAAAACAGAAGGCGGTAGAATATTATCGAGATTTCCCATGAAAACATCGAAATTTAGTCACTCTGCACATATATGAAACCTACAATTTCTGATAAAAACATTATATTCTACTACATAATAGTAGCACATAACAATTACTTCCATTTAAAACAGAAATCCTATTAAAATCATTTCAACAATCCCGAATGCTAATGTAACTGGCTTTGCAGCTAACTGCCGTAATTCGTAATACTCCAAGAATATTAACATCAGGAACGTTAGGGTCACGCAATTAGCTCGATCCCTCCAGGACATCCGTGTCTGCTCATTGTCTGGGAGGTCTGGGAAGCTAATCAGTTAAAAGCTTACCAAATTCGGATAAAGGCGAAAACATGCACCACTGTATAACACTTTGGATCGGTCTTTCTATATCAACAGTCACGTTGCTGTTCTACCAATTTGTAACTACGCTTGAAAGATCATATTATTTTTTTTTAATTTACTTCGTGTTTTACTAATTTACGTCGAAGCAAAACAACAAGCTAGATTAGAAATTTTATTTACCTATGTCGCTATACTGCTTGCCACAGCAAATTTAATAAACGATGGATGTCCTCAATCCGAAAATTTTAATGTATAGAGCACTAACGTAGTATTGCCAACTTGTTCTCCTTGCAAAGGTGACAAAACAATTAACTAGAGGTTTCTTACTACTATAAGATGTTTGATGGATCCAGTTTTACTAAGTATTGGGCAATTCTTAACATTTATTTGATATACTAGAGGCAATATAATACATATTCAATTTTTTATCATACTGATGGTAGTGATGACATAGACAAAGGCAGTGTAGTTGGTTTTCAATTATTTAATAGCTAATTGTACAACAATATACGAAAAATGTTTTTTTAAATCTACGTATTGCACACAAGATATTTCTACTAGAGTCTGGGAAAGAGACTAAAATTAATTTACTCTTTATTATTCTTATATTATGGAAATTTTTTTGTGTTACAAAGTCCTTAAAATTGTGGAAAATAGTTGAAATTGGAGGACCAAAGGATATTTATATGAACAGAGTAATGTAAATAAGGTGGACGACAATTATACTATCGAGAGATAAAAAAACTGATCCTAAGCGGGCTATGGAAATTCAAACGTATGAATAACATGTTGGTGGCACTGTAAGTTTATGTCAAATTGGAGGTTAGAAGGTTAGGTTTTGCGTCAGTCTGTGCAAAAGCGAATCTCTCGAAACTTGTTTTAACTTAAATCTTGCAATCTGTACAGATTGGTTTAAGCAAGTGCAAACATAGAGACATGCAAAACGATTGTTCTTTTACACTCTAGTGCACCTAGATTTATTTAAAGGTATAGAATACTTATATACAGTGTCCGCCAAAAAGTCGGCATAATATGGGAAAGATTTTTATTTTTGATTTTACAAAAAAAACTTTTTACGTCAATAATTTGTGCTTGTCTAAAAACCTATTTAGCTCCTATCATATATACCGAGTGATTTTTACTTCTTTAGAAAATTGAGTTTGTCGAAGTTGTCAAAACCCGAAAAGTGCTATTTTTCGGAAACTAAGTAAGATTTCAATGGGATTTTTTGAAAGTGTGTTATTTTTAGCAAACTGAACAATCTCAAGGCCCCTAATTTTTTTTAACTTTATAGTCCAGTCACTATGTCATTTTTGCTTGAAAGTGAAGGGAAATTTGAAATTTCTTTTTTGGGGTATTGGTGAGGTCCAGCAAAGCTTAACTTCAAGTTGTCGACCAAAATTTCCTATGTGCTATTTCCGCTATCTTGATAAATGAGTGTGTTTGATTTTTTTGTGATAAATCGGTTCCCGTTAACACTACATAAAAATAATGTAGACATCTTTGCAAGAATTTTGAATGTTCTACAATTTATGTTCTATTACTTTTTCTCGTAGGAGCGATATTTGTCGAGATATCGAACGCGAAAGGAGAGCGTGAAAGGGTCGAGATTTTTTTTCGAGCTTCTGGGCTTGTGTGGCATTTCTCTTTCTATTTAGCGAAAAAGTAGCCATTATCAAACTTGTAGAGGTTGAAAATAGCTTCAATTTGACCTATTATAAATTGATATTCGACTAAAATTACGACTTGTAGAGCGGGCCAAAATGTCAAGTTGGCGAGTAATTTTTATTTCATGTATCGTACTATTACGTAGATGACACAACAAACTTCATTGCATTATTGGAATCATTATATTTCATCAAGTAGATAGTATACAGCACTATATGATTGTATATTAATAATAATAATGAAGGTCTTTATTAAATTATTACAAAATTACACAGAAAAACTATTGACAAAAACGTAATATTGTCTTGGGCGAAGTTCAACTTGATAGAAAAACAGATCTATCCGCTGTTCTTTCACTTAACCCGGTGAAAAACAGAAAGAAAAGAAAACAAAAAAATCCAACGATCTACGCTTTGGCGTCAGGCGAAATATTACGCACAAAGCAGCTATGGCGGTGTTTAGTGATATAGCAATTTACTAAGTGTGTTATTTTGACCCTAATAATTAATTCATTGATGTTTATCCATAAAATTTTGAAAAATAGCCTTTTTAAATTTTCACGTACAATAGCCTTTTACTACATTTGGTAACGAATTATAGCATTTAGTTATTCTGTAAGAAAACGATCGCTTGAAAAATTTTGACTTATGTTGAGGTGGAGTCAGCGTTCCTTTCAATCTTATATTTAAAGCATGTACGTCGGTTCTAAAATTTATTTTGTTATATAAGTAATTCGGTGATTTACTCAAAATGATCTTGTGGAAAGACATTCAGAATGAAAGAAGCGCCTTTCTTTCATATTAAGCCAGTTTGAATCTTTTAGCTTATAAGGAATTCTTTCATATATTCGTATTCCAAATATGAGGCGTAAACATAATTTCTGAATTTTCTGAATTCTAGCAATATTAAAGCTACTTAAATGTGAATCATAAACAACGGCACTTAAAAATTGTCGATTTTGATAAATAAGTTTCAAGAAACTATATGATTTTTGCAGACATTTTGAAATATGTTTAGTAAATTTAAAATCATTATCATTATTTTTAAAATCAAATAAAGGTTCACACTTCGGTTGTTTTTCGGGTTCTTCTGTTGCAGATTGACTTCGGTGAGAAGCGATCGAGGCTAGTCTTTCATTGCAATAGTTCTTGTAGCATGCTCTATGCACACTTACATTATCCACTCTTTCCAACATAGACCGATGTTCATCGTGTCCCCTCTTCACGCTCGCCGCTAAAAGAGTTTTCACAGCTTTCACTTTGGCCACGTAAACGTCTCTGATCAAATGTGTTTTACATATGAAACAATCACCCATTGTAATGTCAAGAAATAACACGTTTACAAAATATTTATTTCTAAACCGATGTTCTATAGCAGAAACGTCAAAAATAACAATTTACGTACTGGCTACTTGAAATTTAACGATTCTCATAATGCAATGAAGTTTATTATGCCATTTATGTAGTAGTACGATACATGAAATAAAAATTAAGCGCCGACTTGACAACTTTGGCCAGCTCTACAAGTCATAATTTTAGTCGTATATCAATTTATAATAGGTCAAATTTAAGCTATTTGCAACCTCTACAAGTTTGATAATGGCTACTTTTTCGCTAAATAGAAAGAGAAATGAGACACAAGCCCAGAAGCTCGAAAAAAAATCTCGACCCTTTCACGCTCTCCTTTCGCGTTAGATATCTCGACAAATATCACTCGTACGCGAAAAAGTAATAGAACATAAATTGTAGAGCATTCAAAATTCTAAAAAATATGTCTACATTATTTTTACGTAGTGTTAACGGGAACCTATTTATCGCAACAAAATCAAACGCACTCATTTATCAAGATGGCGGAAATAGCACATAGGAAATCTTGGTCGACAACTTGAAGTTAAGCTTTGCTAGACCCCCCAAACACCCCAAAAAAGGAATTTCAAATTTCCCTTCACTTTCCAGCAAAGGCCTTATTTTTGGACATAGTGACTGGACTATTAGCTAAAAATAAATTTTTCAGTTTTTTTAATATTTTTCAAAATTTCACATATCAAGACTTAATATTACAATTCAATTTTTTTTATGTGAAGACCTTAAAGATTTATAGTGGGAAAAAATTATATAAAATGTTAATTACTTCTTTAGATTTTGTATTATTTACCGAAAAGTAGTATGTTTGCATAATTTTTACGTTTTTTATGCAAGGTGCTTTTTAGGAGATATATTTTTGAATTCTAATTAATATCTATTTAAATGGCTTCAAGAAACTCTAATCTAACCCTATTAATGAATTACAGTTACAAAAATCCTGTAAATGTTCTTTTATAGTTAGCTAAATGAGGAGATTTTTCTTTATCCAATTAAATGTTCTAAAAAAGAACAAATTGTATTGACGTAAAAAGTTTTTTTGAAAAATCAAAAATAAAAATGTTTTCCATATTATGCCTACTTTTCGGCGGACACTGTATATAAAATGATCAAAACTTTATCTCATCTAGTATGACTGTGGAAGTGCAAACCAATACCAAATACTTATATTTAATTCAAACTGCCAAATTTTATTATTAAATATTCTTTAAATCCATCTTATTACAATATTATATTGAAATAAACGAATTTGCACCTAAAAGTAATGTAATTGTCCAACAAATAAACCTGCGCCGGTCGAAGAGACACTTCATCTCAAATCTGACCTAAAAATAAAATATATTGGACCCAGTTTTAAAGACAGCAATTTGTTCTTTCATAGCCGTACTAGATGAGATTAATTTTTGATCATACTTTAGCAACCAAATAATAGTAGTTTATATATCAAATGCGCAAGGTAAGCGATTTCAGCCAACGATGATAGTTTGGAGTCCGACCGAAAGGAGAGCTGTAAATCATCAAGGGACGAAATCGCTCTTGCGCCAGAGCTATATACATAATTTTATCCTCAACCAGAGAGACGTGGTGCGATTTATTTTTATACGTGAAAATTTTCCAACTATTAACATTAAAAATCATAATACCAGGATCTAATAAAAGCAAGGTGCATTTCCGTAGCAACTACGTAAACATGGTCAGAAAAATATACTTTTCCGCCCTTGGGCGAGAATGGTTTACTTTGCTCCCGCACATGCGGGCGGGAATAGGGTACTTTGCGCCCGGTCGAGGATAAAGTAATATATGCATTCGATTCATAAGATTGCCGAACTGCTCTCTTATTCGTCTTCAAACATTTTTTGTACTAATAATACAAATAACTATTTTTCTCACTTTTATTTCTTTTTACGAAGAACCACAATTCTATCAATTCAAATTATTGAAAACTCAATTAGTGATCATCAAGGTGACTGCCGCAGAAACTCAATTGTCATGCTTGGCCTTATGTTCGCACCAGGCTTTCCCAATCTGTATAGGAAAAAAACCTGTAAAGGGCTTTGCTCAGAACTTCCCACGCAAGTTGACGTTGTGACACTAAATAATTTTTAAAAATCAAATGAAACTAAGGATAGAAATATATTCACGCTTCTAATAATACTGAAAATAGAAGGAAACACTTGGTACTGCAAATTATATTAATTATCAGATAAAAAGCCATTACCGGCGGTCGAATTCGAACGAGAGGCGGCTGCCATGCCAACGTTTAACGGGATATTTCAAGCATTTTTCGTTGAACCCTTTTTCTGCTTTACAGCATATACGTTGTATCTGTTGTGTCCCATTTTCGTCAAGGGTAAAGCCTGAACTATGTGCAACTTGTTACATTAATTTATTTCCCATCTGAGCAAAAATAAAGTTTAATTCTTTTAGACCAGGGAAGTAAAAAGCGAAACCTTGCAGTAGTTTAAAAAAAATTAAAGAATAATCGTCGACACTAAAAAATAAAACTACAAAATGACGCCAGAGACAGAGAGAGATAGAGAGAAAGAGAGAGAGAGAGAGAGAGACAGAGAAATGGGAGTGTTCTATTATAATAATCGCCGTCACCTGCCAAGATTTCTTCAGATCTTCACGTTCCAGGGTCGCTATATGACGAAAAATAGCTTTTTTCAATTGCGTCTGTTTGTCTGTCTGTCTACCTGTTGGCGGTGTAACTCAAAAACTATTTGCTGGAGGAAAACGATATTTTTCATGCACATTTTATATCTACTTGGCATAAAACGAAGAAAATTTCGGAAAAATAGATACAGAGTGAGCACCTTAAAAAATTAAATTTTGTGTTTATTTTCGCTTTAACTGAGAAACAGATTAAAGTAACAATTTGCACATAGCTCCGGTCCTACCCTTGACGACAGTTGGATCCAACATATACAGCGCCAATGCTGTAAAGCAGAAGAAAGGGCGAGCGATATACTTGCAATATCCCTACAAACGTTGGAATCGCATTCGCAGCCACCTGCAGTATGACTTCGACCGCTGGTAATTTTTTTTTAATTGATGTAATTTCCATTACCAAGTGTTTCCTTCTATCGTTTCAGTATTATTGAAAAGTGAAAATATTTTTACTCCCAGTTTCCTTTGACTTTTAAAATTATCTAGTATCACACCGTCCACTATCGGGGGTAAAGAACTTTTCAGATTTTTAATATAAGTATACTAGCATTTGATGTGGGTTTAACTATACATATTTGCTATAAATTGATCATTCCAGAAATTTGAACTTAAAGCTGCTATAATACTATTTCTGTATTTTTATCGATCTCATGTAAAAGCCTTGAAACTGGAGCTGAACTTTAGTGGAATCAGACTAAAAGTTCTGCTATTCAAATATTTGGAGAATATCAGTCTGAATCAGATAATGAACTGTCACTGTGTCTTAATTAGATGTTCTAAATTCTACTTTAAAGTTCAGTTATGATGCTAACCTTCAAACTCGAAATGTCTCGATGCGGATGTGCAGTCCACTATTGTGGATGCGATTTCTCAGTCGAGATAAAGGGTAACCTTTATTTAAATATAAATAATTATTGAAATTCTGAACGTTTTCAAATAACGCTAGTAAATATTTCACTGATTATACCAACTGTATTTTATTGCGAACTGCCTTAGCATGAAACCTCCATGGTAAAGACACCTTCCTTTTATATTTGTGACAACAAAATAACGATTTCCAAATAAACACCTTGAAACACAAAAGTAAAATATATTGAAAATATTCTGATCTAATAAAGTTAGTTAAAATAATATTTTAGAATTTAGATTAATCTCTTGCAGTATTAATTCCCTTTTTATCTTACTTTCCACAAATGAGAGCTATTCGCTTCTTGGAATATTGGAAAATCTCACTATATGTTTAGCTTGTTGTTGTGTATCTACGTAGGTACCTATATCAAAGTTGATATATATGATATTTTTCTTTATTATTTTAAAGGATTCGGTAAATTTTATTATATTATTATTATACAGCCATTCTGTTGGCTTATAGGAGAGCAAATATTAATTGTATTATAATTATGTATTATTGTACGATAGCGCGCTGTGCAACGTTTCAGCAATCACATTTTGCTTTCCTATTTGCCTTTTCTATTTGCGACGCCTTAAAGAATAATTATTTGTATAATAATAGAAAGTAGAATTTGCTGTAGCAAGTGATCGGTTGCAAGCCGACCCTAGAGAGGGTTACAAGGGCACGAGGTCAGAAAATAACTTTCTGATATCTGTAAATAATGTTTTAGACTTGGAAGATCATGAACTGATAAAATTTTCTGCATCCAACAATTAATAGAAACAACGATAGCCTATGAAAGGTACATTGTTGTTGTCAGCCTTGTTGTTAACGTCACTACTGCAGGCACATCGCCCTCTCCTTTTTCAGGAAGTTTTTTAGGCATTAAGATTCCACGTTTGCACAAGCCGGATTGGAGAAACGTTAGACCGTTGGAGTTACACAGGTTTGAACCCCAATTTTCTGGCTCGGAACTAGAAGCTCGTACCTAACTCATCTCCAGCGCTTACAATTACATATTGTACGCATATATATGAAAGGGTCAACGTCACTGATCGGACTTTTGCACAAACTTTATTTTTACGCTGTTACAGGATGCTGTGCCGCTTTACAGCACCATCTCACGGCAATACTTTGCTGCCGCAGGCGGCTGTCTACAACTTGTTTCCATTTTGAAGAGTTTAAAAAAAATAGCAATTTAATTTTAACAACTCGTGCTAATGTAGAACTGATTCAAATCAATGATCAATAAATACCGAGAAATTTGTCTGGGATAGGTGGTTCAAAGAGGAGGCGAAGAACCCGAAAAGTACGTGCACTTCCTAGCCTGAAAGACAGGTTCAGAGTGGAAAAAAGTAAAAGCTAACGGTGTTAGAAGCCGAATGACTGGATGTAGTTACAAACTACTTGAACATGAAACAGCTGATGTTGATCCCTTCCTTTTCTGTCGTATGATAGTAAGTAATAAGTGTTAAGGGCGTGACAAGGTAGTAATATTTATAGGTATGACAAAAGTTTACAACAGTGTCTTGGTGAATAGATTACATAAAAGCAGCGAAAAAGTTATACAAATATAGTAAACGCAATAAAACTCGATGGATTTCTAAGGACGCAGGGATTGAAACAGCGATAGTGCATTTATCCTAAGTTGTGTAGGGTCTATATTAGTGAACCATTAAAATAGTAGTGCAAGAATAAAAAAAATGCAGTCTACTAAATATTTACCAATGATCAGACAACGCTTGCAGAAGACAAAGACGACACACGTTAAGGGTTTAGCAAATTAACAGAAGAATAATGGGGTTTTCAAATCAACAACGAAAAATAAAATAGCTATATGGTTATTGGAGCTGGATGTACGAAATACATACAGATGAAGAATTTATTGAAAATATAATAAAGTACAAATATTTAGTAATACACTGAAATTAACAAAACTAGAAGAGCAAAATGGTGAGCTTCATCCCTTTTTCACCCCTATAATGACACCGCCCTGTTTTTTCTATAATATCCTGTAAATGTGATGTTCTACGACAAAAATAGAGGTATTGAAAAATATTTAGAATTAAATTTTCTATAAAACAGGTCCTATAGGGCATTTGCAGATTATTAAAGGTTTCTACGTTAATCGACCGCAAACTTAGGGGTAGGTAACAAAAACGCTTTTGGATGACAACACAATATTTCTCCAGCCTTAGTAATATTATGCTTTATATAGTGCAAGAGTAAATATTTCCCCAGCCTCAGTAATATCCTGTTCGTAGCATTTGGTTTGTTAAAGGTTTTAACAACTTCTTGTAAATTTGTTTTGGAGTTTAGTAACTTTGTAGTTTGGAGTTTGTCTTTTCCAAAACAAGCAGATATAGTGTCACTACCACTAAATGCGTGAGCAAAAAGAACTGTTTCTCTTGAGCTCTTAAGGACATTTGACAACTGCAAATCTTTAGAGCTATAAATTCTTGCGTTTATATTACCTTGGGCCTCCCTTAGTAGTCTAACATCCGTTTCAGTTGGTGTTACGGCAATAATTAAGATAAGAAGATCGAGATCTTGTCCTACAATTGCGGCCGTTTCGGATTTTTTGAATAGCAGTTTGAACTATT
The DNA here is from genome assembly GCA_940337035.1 of Agriotes lineatus. Taxonomy (NCBI): domain Eukaryota; kingdom Metazoa; phylum Arthropoda; class Insecta; order Coleoptera; family Elateridae; genus Agriotes; species Agriotes lineatus. The sequence continues at coordinate 66,562,834 of OW679199.1, read as the reverse complement.
ACTGTATCAGCATCATCATGCGCAGTTATAGTTTGTATGTCTTCATTTTGAAAGGTCTGAATTAGTTGAGAAATCAATCGTTCTTTGTTGGCAAGGTTGCTTAATAATTTTTCTTTAGGGTCAGTAATTAGCGTATTTTGCTAAAAAATAACTTTGAGAGATGTTCTTGTTAAAATTCGTTGTTGGAGTTCAATACTTTTTGGGCTGGTAGGATTATTACCGTAACCATCGAAAACAATTATTGTGACATTTTCCCCATAATGCCTTGTAATAAATTTTACATATGTGCTGTAAATCTTCTTAAATGTGCCCTGACTCGGCTATACAACACGATGAATTAGATTTCCGCCATAAATTACATACTCACAGTTGGCGACATCAAATGGAAAAAATTTGATACAACGATGACTTTTTGGTTTTTCTCATCAGTCCTCTTTCATAAAATATAGATAAAGGCACCGCCGCAAGTTCAAAAGCAAAACAATGCTTTAATTCAGGCGCTGTGCTCACAGTGCAGACTATTCTTTGGAATAATTGAGTAGAATCAACCTGTATCATATTTTTATCCTTGGTTTTCGATGCGGGGTTTATAAATGCTAATGGTTTAACCATGTTATTACGCTTTAACTTAAAATGTACCAAACGTGCCTCCTTCTTTTATGAGTTTATCCATAGATTGCTTTCCGATTTCTCTTGCCTTGTAACAATTAATATTGTCAGTTCCAACGATACCACTTGACAAGGTTATCAAATTATTGGATGTAACGATGGGTGAGTGTTGCATCAACCAATTTACAAATATTTGACGATCTTTTTCATCACAATTTAATAACAAAAAAGGTAATAAAAATATCGATACATACCACAGAACCCTTTTTGTAGAGAATTTTGTGACAAAACTTTTTGTGTACTTATGTTTTTCCCCTAAGATAAAGTGTTTAAGAAATGTTGTAAAAAAACCAGAGCGGTGTCCCTAAAGAGGGTGAAAAAGGGATTAAGCTTACCCCTTGGGGTGGTAACTTTTTTAATATGTATTCCTACACACATAAGCTTACTGTCGTAGAAACTTCAGCTTGTACTATAGGGGTTACATTAATATAGAAAGATAGATATGGGAAAGACATTACAAAATATCGAAAGGTCAAGTAATTATTAACCAACTACATTCTGTCTGCTGGAATAAATGTACTTCTTCAAAATAAAATTAAACTAGATAGACATATTGAAATTTACCTTAAATCATTGTACAAAATTCACGCAATTGAGATGATGTCCTGGAGAAGACGTTGCTGATCCACATTATACGGTCACATACGAAACCATAGAATAAATAAATTAATACAAATGGACATATCACTGATAAATATAATAGAGATTAAACAATTGAAACGGAACAGCACTTTGAGAAGAATGAATGTAGATAGATTACCACGAGAAGTCTGAAAATAGAAACCTACCCAAATGAGGAAGAGGGGAAGATCAAGAAGAAGCTTTAAATGTAAAGAACTTTATGTAAAAATTACAGTTGAAGGAGGACGACTACAGAGACAACGAGGAGCGGATATTAGATTGCAGAAGACGGCCAAGAAGGCTGAATATCTATACTAATTAGAGGCTCCATAGTAACAACCAGCAAATAAAAATTTTAAAATATGCCCACAAATTAGGAAGCAATTCCACTACTCCAAACTGACTCCGTAATTTGATCCCGAGCGGTTAGATTTAGATAACTTTAAATGTAATTGGTTAATTGATAGCGAGGCAAATAGCCATTAGCACTGACATACACCATTTTTTCAATAGTCGCAGGCTGCCAAACTGGCAAACTAATTACAGGTGCTTTGGCTTCGTCTATTGTCTACCTCTTACTTCAGGGTAATGAACACCCCAGCCTAAACAAGCATCGGGCTTCTTCTGATCCGTGGGATATTCTCTCATAACCAAGGTTGTGGTAAATGTCTTTGTTGGAGCCATTTTAGTGAGCCGAATTTTGAATTAGGTAAGAAGATAAGGTTTGTTAATATGAGAAACTTGTTTAACAACTTTGTAGGCAGCGGAAAAACAAAACTGATTAAGGGTGGCACCAATAATCCTACTCGTAGTTAGTTGCACTCCCTCCTGCACACCAACAAGCGCGGTGTGTTTTATGCCATATGTCCAATCTATTACCATTACCATGATGTAATATCGAGTTGTGAAATGTATGGGGAGACAAAGATGAACAAAGAAGAAAGAGAAATGAACCTGAATGTATATTGCAATATATAACATCCATAGTGGAACCAGAAGAAGAACTGGCTAAAATAAAATGGTCTACCCTGGGTATCCCAGAGCTTCGAAAGAGAGTGGAGGAGAGTATTGAGTTACGAATTTGATATCTGTTATATTACAGAGGGAACGAAGAAGTAACAGCTGACGGAGTTGGAACGTAATCTGTATACAATGCGTCTCTAGCAGAGTGATATTGGCATGAATAGAAATCAGTATGAGGAGCTTATAATTATAAATAAGAAATAAAAAACTTATATATTATTAAGACAAAGTTAAGTATTTAAAAGTTTTAGTTGTTAATGGCATAAAATTGCTATATGTGGCAAGAGAATGATTATGCAAAAGAGTAATTTAGAAAAACTAGAAATTATTAACACTATTACAATAACTAATAAAACATACAAGTACAAAATGCAGAACGAACTGGCTAAATGTAAACATAAAAGCATCGGAGCCATATACAGGGTGGCCATAAATATCTGATATCACATTACCTTTGGAATCAACACCGCTTTATTAAAGTGATGAATCCAACTAAACTAAATGTCATTAATGTCATCACAACTAACATTCCTATCTGTCAATAAGTAATGGAGTTAGAACAGGAGATTTTTATAATCGAGTCTTAGGCTAAACTGCAGAATCCGGGGCACATTCCCCTCCTCTTATTGCATTTTATTACATTACATAGGTACCAATACTTATTGTAATTGAAATGTAATGCTAACCAACATTTATAAGTAGCTAATTCCATGGCTACCGGGATCTCAGATATTTATGGCCACCCTGTATAATTCACAAAGTATATATAGGTTGCCTTGGTTCCTTTAATTAGAAACATGAATTGATTTTAAATATAATCTAAAAGACAGAAATAATGACAGATGTCGTTAAGGAAGCCGATAATGAAAAAATGTCGAGTGCACCAGGTACTAGAGAAAAATATAAAAGTGAAGTGCAACAAGTGGAAAGTGGATGGAAGAATGAGAAATTGTAAAATGTTGGTAGTGTTATAAGTTATTGTTAAAAAACAGAGTTAACAATTTTTGTATTAAGAGTATATCTATTTACACTGTCAAGTGAAACTTAGAAGTTTATAATGTAAGAAGTTATGATGTAATAGATGGAAAATGTATTTATGTCCACTTTCTATATCATATTCTAGTTACAATATCATTGTTATGGAAGTACGCCTTTTAAAAGCTTGAAAATTATATTATACGACAAGAAACGAAAGAAAAAAGTTTAAAAAAAGGTTCCTGATAAATGAGATCATTAATGACTAAAATGAAGCATTTAAATTAGTTAATATTTTTCATATATTCTCATACATCATAATAATACAATGATTGTGCAACAAAAACACGTTTGGAAGCTGTAGCATAATTTCCATTACATCAATTAAAAGAAAATCTCCAGTAACATTAGGGCATAAGTTCCATTGTTGTACTAATTCTTGCTGGTAAAATTGCAGCTGTTAACGCAACCACTCTTTAACAGTAATCTACACTTCAGGGTCCGAAGTGAACCGCTGTCCCTTTAATGGTTGTTTTAATGCATCAAAGACATTAACCTTGTGAAAATAAGATCATAGATAATGGAATTAACACTTTCCATACTGATGCTCATCATGTTGGGATTTTCTGTATCACTTAAACGACTCCCATATGAGAATAACTATAACTCATGGATTTCGAGTGGTTGATGTCCTTCAGAGGGTAAACGTTGTACAACAACAGCCATATTGTCTTTGGGCGGATTTTCTATACTAAGCGTCATTTTCGAGCTCTATAAAAATGCATAAAAAGATCGATCGACCATGATGACCAAGTCGCAGATACGCCAACCAAACGTGATTCAACAATCCTCGTATATAAGCCTCTTTATCAACTCCAGGTATAAACTAAAAATTGTAAAAGGTAAATAGAGAAAAATTATGAAGACACGAATAACAGCCTTGTGTAGCAACCACATAGAAAAATAAATAGAAGTAGATGAAACAATTGTAGAAGAGATGGTGTCACACTATGTATATCTGGGTCATACGATATAAATGGACACAGAAAACTAAAGGGCCCAATTCAAATCTAACAAATATTCTAGAGGGGCAAAGGTTATATACTACCTGTATATTGTTTGTTCTAACGTATAGCACCGAAATAATGCTCTTTATAAAGAAAATAATATGAAAACTGAAAATAATGTCAGGCATTTCACTCTAAGAAAGAGCAGCTAGACTGAAGTGGAGTTAGGCCGGGCGTTGTGATAGCTGGTAATAAAAGATGGCTTGAAAGATTATGTGTGTGTGTACAGCGTGATTAGGCAGACCAGACTGGCTGAAGATGTAGCTAAGTAGCAGTCAAGAAGTAAAGAAAATTAGCACGAGATCGAGACGCGATGAGCAGACGACACTTTTGTTATTTATTTTCTATTTTAGATTAAAAATTCTGCACCGATAAATATTATATTTGTCCAAATTTCAATTACATGGTCTTTCAATAGTGATGCAAATAGCACTACCAACCACTTCTTGGTTTTTCGCTTGTTATGTCCGGGATGCTCCTTGAATTTATGCAAGCCTTCGATTTGTGTAGTTCCGTGTATTTCTTGCACTCGTTCAGGAAGTACTTCGGACATAAAACAGGTAGAGGACCATGTTATTGTACTGAAGGGGTTTAGAAGGGTTGTAGGATAATATATGAATGGTATAGCCAGCCGTAACTACCCCTTAAGGCATTTTTAGCCTTTGTCTGTTCACAAATGAATACCCTTCAGAATTCAAAAGTATATTGAAAAATAGAGCTTTAGATATAATTAAATTGTGTCGTGTTTTGCATAAGTGTAAAGCATAACGCTTGCAAGGACGCCTTGCTTGTAAACAATGTGTATTAAAACTTGACCTAATAATACCGTATTAATGATGAGAGTGGCACACGTCTAGCGTAATTCTTACACATCTTGAACTTGTTATGCAGTCTAATTTTATGCCGCACAATTTCACCCAACTGTCTATTTCATGGACAAACAGAAGTTTGATTAGTATTTAACTACCAAGAGGTTCTTTTTACTTTCCATTGTTTGAGAATAACTATTCCAAAACTGTTTGTGATATACCTTTTATTAGTTCTTAGCTAGTGATACAAAATAAAAAATTTCTATAATTTTTAGTAATACCTACGAATGGATTGAACTGAGCCACTTTACCAAATTATTTACTATATAGTGTAATTTGAAATATATAAGAAATACTATTTTAAAGACTATAATTTACTGTTAATTTAGATAAAGCAAGTTTAGGACACTGTTGTAATGTTAAAAAGTATTTACATTTGTTGTACTAGACGTGATATTCAATTTATTTATTTTGATTGTATAATCCTTCTCAAAGGACATAATTACAAGTGTTTATAAAAACATAACGCAACGCGATTTTGAAACAGAAATAACGTCATCGAAGATTTCAAACTGACAGTACTTTCTAGTTGCAATAGATCATTACAAACACAATCGGCAAACCGTTAACGCATCGATATTGTAGCTGCAAACAAACACCTCTTAGGAACGACTTGCCAATGCGTCCTTAATTTGAGCAATAAAACTTTCGCAAGTCGCCCAGGCGCCCCAAATTTTGGCCAGGAAATTAGAAATAATTAGGGGCCTTCGGAACCACAGACTCATAAGTCATCCGGTCCTAACAATGGCATGATTTAGGGGACCGTCATTAGGTTGTGGCGAATCCTTATTATTTCCCTGATGCAGGAACAAGTAAATTTGCTGCACGAATTTGAGCTGCAATGTGCGATACGTACTTAGAATTATGCACGAAGCTTAGGAGGAGCGACCTTTAGTTGCATTAGCAGCGCTTAATTTGCAGGCTCGCATTTCGTGCTGCTAATTCCTTGATGAAACAGAGAGCGACGTCATAATTTTGCGTAATTGTTTTCGTGGGACGATAATCACAGCTTATGACAGAATTTAGGCGTAAGGTGGAGATCTACTGCTCGGAGTGAGCTAAATTCAGGCAGGATGACCCCATCTCGACTTTTAGACTCTTATTTATGAAAAACCTTCAGCCGAAAGGTACCTCTAACGAGAGCTGCGTTTCCTGCTTCGCGTCATTAGAATTTCGGAGTTGTCAACGGTGGTAAATTATGTTTGTCAAACGGATTCAAATTGCACTGAATACAATGGGCGCAATAATAATTGTCCTAAGTGCATGTAGAACACGATGTATTCAAATTTTCTTTGTTTTAATTTATGAGCCGTGAAAATGGAATTAGTCATGAGCAATAGAGGCGGGCTGCAATTTGCATAATATTAACCCATAATAGAATTCGGTTCCCAAATATCTTTTCTGGTTATATATTACGCTGGGAATAAGGACGAAATTCTAGCAGTTATATATCATAGTATTCTGTGCTAGTTATTAGAAATTTGACAAAAATTATTACTGACGAATACCTTCGTGGGACGGTCAAACCTACAATGCCAAAACAGTCGTTTTTCTTGTTTACATCTCTATCACCAGCCAAACGTATACTTTCCCCAGCTGCTGAAGTGTGCGAAATGGAATAAGAAAAATTAAATCATTGGGTAAATAATTATTTATTTAACTAGGCAGAAAATTAGTAGATTTAGCCCCGCGGCTGGCATTTCATAGCTGAGACGAAGCCATTACAATTAGGTTGCAATGTAAAACTACCTTTTTATTAACCGTTGATAGGTTCTAAAGTGTCACTTTAACTGCCAATGTACTAGAAATCTAATTTTACTTACGGTCAATCTTTTAGAATCTAATATTTTCCGTTGTTCTTTGTTTGCCGCTATTATCATTCATCTCAATCATCCCTTACGAATTCATTTGGTATATGACCTTTAAGAGATGCTCCAAGCATGAATCTTTCCATAGTTCTCACAGTTTCAGATAATTTATTCACAGCTCTTTTTGTAAATGTTCACATTTGTACCCTTTAGACATAGCCCACTATAGTTTCATTGATGTGCTTTTAACGTTTGATTTTAAGCTGTCCTTGTCGTAAGTATTACATTTATATTTATTTACTATCTTTATTATTTGATTTCGTACTAATAACTCTATCTTTCTGTTTTACGATTGTTACGTGCAAAAAGCTACTTATTTCTGGTTATAGTTGCTTTTCCTATTGTTCGAATTTTTCGCGCCGTGATATTCACTTTGAACGTTCTTTCGCTGGTGCCGTTATGACGCTCTGCCGTGCGCGAGGTCAAATTCAAGGTTTTCGCTCCTGATATCCGAAAGCGCGAAGATGTTTTTCTTATAAGTCCTCATTGGACTTGTGGGGTCGCTTGCGTTTTGGTTTTAGCGGCGTTCGCGATGTTTTCCAACTGTTCTGTTCGCATACTGGTTCTGTTTCCCGGAGGGATTCTTTACATTGTGCGTTTAGAGCTTGGTAACCTTACTTTCGGGGCACCTTTGTGATTGTCGTCCTGGCACTACCAATCTGTGTTCTTGCGTTCTGGAGCCTACCGTTTGGCTAGTTGCTGCTGCTGATTGCTGACCGTATCGTCGCCGTTACTATGGATACTTTGCAAGCCAGTACCAGAGCAGATTGGAAACATTGGTGGAGATTTCGACGTTACATAACTTGTCCTGACTTAGTGTAAGCTTTATTTACTTGCTTTTGTAAAGCTTAATTTTTGCTGTCCTGCGTTGCTTCGTTGTACCAAGGAAAAACGCAGTCTCGCTTGAGATCCCCCATTTTCCAACTATGTGTTACTTGTGTTATGTTAATTTAGCTACAGTATGCTTATATTGGCTGCACTCTATATTTTTAATATTTGATAAGCTTTACCTGTGATACTTATTATGATATTGCTGGATATTAGGGCTTGAATTTGTTAAAACTACTTATATTTTGTAGTATTTCATTGATCATTATAAGTATTTATTAACTATTATTGAAGTTGTATAGTAGATGTCATGTTTGATAGCTGTTTAGTAGCAACTGGTTGTATCTAAAAGCAAAATAGCTAAAGGAATTTACTATCAAATATTACTAAATCAAGGTTTTAATCCGAATTAATGTGATATATTTTTAGAAAAGGTAATACAATACGACCAAATATGCTAAGTAACAAGATAAGACAGCAGACAAGCATTATTTAATCATTTCTACGGTACTTGTAGGCCTTGACAGCTGAATGACTATTTTCCATTCACCTCTGCTCGTAGCTTTAATTTTCTGTATGACCACTCATAAAATTGTAGGTCTTCTTCTACATTATCAAACCACTTGCTTCAAGGTTTTCGTATTTGTCTTGCACCTTAAGGTTTCTTTCCATATTTATATAATCCTTGGGGTACCTTTCTCCTTCATTCTGGCCCAATTACCCCCATCTCTGTGCTTCTACTGTAGCTACTATGTTTAATCTTCAGACAGCTCCTCTAATTCATAGTTCACCCTGGTTTGCAGTTCATCTGTAGATTCCATTTACGGCAAGTTAAAAAACTTAAAGAGGGTCCAAGAGTGTAACTCGAAAGAGTGCGGTCGTAGACTGAAGTAGACGAGGGCTTGTTCTCAGTACTCAAGAGAGTTACTAATGAGACAAATAAAGGGGGGAGGGTAAGTCATATATGACCCCACAAATACCAAATATACAGTTAAAACTAGTAATAGTACTAAACAGTTTGTATTGTAATGAACTTTTGTAAAAGCTCCACGTTGCGGTGCCTGTAAATATGCAATAAACTGCCTATTGTTTACTTATTTTGGCACAAAATTAATATGAGTTAAAATTAGTGGCAAATCCAATACACACAATTCTCAGATTATAATTTTATACTGTGCTCACTCTTTGCCTATCTTTAATTTAAGGCTGGTTAAAATGAAATGTATTGATTACTGTTCAAAATAAATGGTTAAACGCCCCTCTTTTTATTTTATCCAACTGCAATATTTATTAAGCTAGCTGTCGGCGAACACAAAAGCTACTTATCTCAGGCTGAGTTCTGATTCACTATATTCTCAAGTTTTAGGTTATTTGTCTCAACGTAGCTCATTTTCTCGTTTTTAGTAGATAATTCACGACCTCCTAAATTGACAGATGAACACAAAATGGTTTGCACGTTTAAAATCGGGAAATAATGTGAGAAAGCGTCTCAGGTAAATAATTTGAATATTTCCTCTTGGCAACAATTAAAAAACATCGCCTTCGTATTAAGCTGACGTAGACCCTCGCTTTCGTTATTCTCAGGATGACGTAGAACTCACGCCAATTTTCATTTGTTTATTATGCTTGGAATTCCGCCAATTTTGCAAAACCGGATGACGCCGTTCGATTTTTGAAAACCACAGAATAACTGGACTTTTGGAAAAGCGCTAGGCCTCTTCGACAAGGTTTAATCTCGTAATTAAGTAGTTTTCCCAAACTCTAACACTCAAATTACAGGAACTCCTACCGCCTCGATGCTGGTCGTAGATGACGCTCCCGGTTTCCTGCCGTTGGAGTCGCTCCCCTAGGTGCAGATATTGAAAACGACGTTCTTGCAGACTCCGCTGACGTCCTTGATCGCTGAGCTCTGGGTTCTGATTCTAATTTTGGTCGTAGTCAAAGATCGGAAACTCCAGGTGCTCGGCTGCCGATGTCCACTCGTAGTCGGATTGCAAAAATGTTAATGTTTCGTTGCGAAACTTTCCACAAACGATAGTACAACTGCTCGGACACTTAGGCAATAAAATGGACCACTTTTTATCTTGGTAATACACTTTAACTACAAATGGAGCACAAATTCGGCAAGGCACATTAATTTCTATTTTCAATTGTTCTCCACGTTAATAACAAAAAAGCATCAGGTTGCTATGATACGGTGTTCTTCTACTATTAATTGGAAATTAGTTTTGATAATATTAACCACAAATAGAATAAAGTTTGATTACATAATTTTAAAAATCTAACATTTTCTTAAGTCTAAAATATTGTCTTTTATTTATAACTAGTATTTTTCTTTAGCGTTGCACTCACAAACATTTTTAATTTCACTGCTATTCTCTTTTGCACTTTGTTTTTAATACACTGGTATCCGAATCCACCGTTTTTCACGTCACGTCGCTTGCTTCTCTTCTGTTGCCTACATTCAGGATTGCTTTTTGCAAATTTTCTAGATTATCCTTTTCTTCATCTACCCTTCAGATTGCTCACAATCTTCACTGTCATTTGCTTTTATTGATAACTACGCTCATTTATATGCACAACCTTTTGTGTCAATTACTTTCATTTGGTCTGGCTTTACATGTGCACAAACCTATCATTTTAACTATATTATTTTATTCAGAAGCCAAATTCAAACCCTCTGAAATATGCTTTACTTTTGCGTACCTTTATCCAACTTATTACTGCTTCTCGCATCTCATTACCAATGCATTTAATACTTTTATTATTGTTTTAGATTGCAGTTTCATAAAATATCTTAACTCTGTGCTTTATTGACTTGGCTAATATTTTACACTGCAAACAGAGCTAATTAATACCATTTCAGTATATACAAATAACAACAATAACTACACATTAGTACAGCTAAAAATAAAATAAAATTATAAAAATACTAAAGTACACAACAAATGAAGTACCGCACTATCCACTGTCCAGTGTACGAGTATGTTTAAACGTCTTTACGCTGTGGGGGCTTACTACTTCGTTAGGTAAATTGCTCCAAGCTGAGAAAGCTTTATTTGATAGAAATAACTGTGGTGCCCTTGTTTTAAAGTGTTATCTTTTAAGTTTAAATATATGGTTGCGTAAACGATTATCGTTATTAATATCGTATATTTCGCACACTGTCAAAATCAGAATTTAAGTTATTATATGGTCTCCAAGAATACTACGTTTGAGAAAATGCGTCAAATTGCACAGAGGTAGTCTTTCGGCGTAAGAAGGCTCCACAACACCAAACTGCAGCCTTGTTGACGACGTTCTCTAAGAAGTTTTGATCACGAACCAACCCTAGGATAGCAAACTGGACCCGCATATTCAAGAATTATATGCATATATACTTTATAAAGTAGTACTCAAGTCTGAAATGGTACACAAAAAAGTGATTTCTTTAGCAGGAATAGCAGTTGATGTTTTTTTTTTAATTCGCGTTATATGTTCGGACCAACTTAAATTAGTCTTTATTGTGGTTATGAGAGCGTACTTTGCTATTTTTAATAATATATTGAAGGCATAGGTTGTTCTCACCAAAATGCAGCACAATGTATTTATCAGATAACGCAGATCACTGGAATAAATCAGGAAGAGCAAGGCCCTAGGACAGACCCCTGGGGTATTCCGCTGCAAACTTATTTCTGCAATGAATAGGTCTGTCCCACTTTAACTTTTACATTCTTTCAGAGAGAAAGTGTTTTTGCAACAAACGTCGCGTCGTGTTGGTATTTTACCAAACGCTTTCGAAAAGTCAAGATAAACGAGGTCTGTTGCATTACTAACGTCCAAAGTCTTTGTCCAGTTGTTGACACAGGGCAATAGCTTCGTCATTATTGACCTACCTGTTACGAAACCGTGTCGTTTTTCGGCTTTTGGTTAGTCTTGCAATAAAAACTCCGATGTCTGTTCCATAATTTTTGTTTTCTTATTTTTTTTATTTTGGTACGCAGACAACAGCCGTTAGGCCAATTATAGGCGTCGCTGTACATTTTATGGGGACTTCCAACCCCACTAACGACTGTCATGATGTTATTATGACATGCAGGACCAACTATTTCGGTGACAGCCTTATCACCAGGCGCCGAGAGAATCAGGCGTGGAGCTCCCATCCAAGTTCTGACCAGAAAGAGCGTTGCTTAATTCTGCTGATTGAACGTGGACGCTTGTTCAAGCTACACCACCCGGGACCTATGGACTCAATGGCCTTCCATACGACGGGGGTTGTCACCCTTATTAAAATTAGCCGTGACTGAGTAATTCTTCCAGACAGGTGGAAAAATATGACATTCGAAATAGCAGTCATGATTGAAGATGGAGAAAATCCCAGGGAATCTGCAAATCGTTTAAGAGAATACGAATAGATTCTGTCGAGTCCTGGTGATGAGTTGCTTTTCAAAGGTTTAAGATGTTTTAAGACAATTTCTGGTGTAAGGGTGGCGATACATGAGTGGCCTGAGTGCGGGGTGACATAATATTGGATAGGCTGATGTCGGTCGGTTCATATATACATACGAAAAGATGTAGATTAGAAACTCCGCTGTTTGGGCACCATTGTGGCTCAGAGTTTAGTCAATTCGTCTTAGGAATGACACTAATACCTTGGTGCTTAATGAAGTGCTAATATGCTTAAACATAGCTTGATTTATTGCTAGTTTGAACTTTGAAAAGACTCTGCAGGCCTGGTAGTCAACAGTTTGATTTCTGTGTTTGTATTTGCGCCATAGACTCTTCTTATGTATATATAGCAGTTAAGAGATGGTTATATGTACAATTTAAGTGGAAATTTGTTGTATATCTAGTCTAGCGCTCTGGTAACGTTTTCTAGACGATTTATCACATTTCGCCTCGCTTTTCTATTGGGCCGAAAATGTTCTGTCAATTTACCTGTTCCAAGCATTGCAAGATGCTGTCATATTTGATATTTTCATATGAAATTCAAATCTTGCAGAAAAGAGATAAAGAGAGCAAACTGGAGCTGTGAAATTAGAACAGCGTGAGATACCTATAGAAGCTTTTTTGCCAGTAATATAATAAAAAAATTGCACTACGAAAGAATTCTAATGGGAAATATGTATGTGACCAGCTCCGAACTTTGGACTTACCTTGTTTCGTGATCTATGAAATAGCTTATCTGACTAACTGGACTGCGCTTTACAAAGATTTAAGAACTCTATTAAGATAACATTGATAAAAATACATATAAGCGGGTACTAGCTGATAGCCAGAACCGTAATGGATAGCTCCTAAGTCGCCAGCCGCTAAGCAAAAATCTGGTCGAAAGTGGTGCCCGGTTAGCTGACAAGGATTTTTCTAGAAATGCTTCAGGATTGCCGATAAAAAAATTGGCATTGTTCTACGGGAACCCTCTCAAAGCTGCGCTGGCGCAGTGTTCCTTTACATATCCTATCAAAAATCGATCTAAAATTCCGCGATACCCAAACGAAACAAGATTGGAATTTCAGATTGGTAAGCTGGATATATTTAACAAAGGTCGAAATGTGCCAAAATTGTAATGGTTAGGCTTTTCCAAACAGCTACATTTACGGAACAATAGCGGTCACCTACATATCGGCTCCCCGAGCTAAACGTATCCCGCGAAAAGAAGTTTGAGACGAATTACCGACCCCCTCTGCTGCGTGTATTCAAAAGCCAGTGGTGGCGTGAAATGTCAACAATGCTTCTAATCTATGTAAAGTTTCCGTACGTAAAATGTTTGAAGTATTGCTTTTATTGTGTAAACATGGTTAGTTACTGTTCTTTTAGTTTTAAAGTCTAACTGATAATAGCATAATATACCTTCGGCAGTGTCGTTTCATTCTGCGTACTAGAGAAACCTTGCTAAGGTATCTGCCTGCAGGAGAAGACCTTGTCCATGACAAACCAATTCTGGCAATTTAATTTCCCATGATTGTACGCAAGTGTCGAAAATTTTGGTCCATTTATATACCTCGTAAACTTAATACGAAATAGAAATTTTTTTTTTATTTAGAAATTATTATAACGTCCGTATGAATCCATAACGAGTACTATTCTGTTAATTTTTAGTTTTTATAAGAAATACCTATTCTGTTATTCAAAATATTCTGTCTTCGCTATAATACATTTTTTATTCTTTGAAACCACTTCTGGAAACAGGTAGACACCTCAGGTTCTGGAAGGTCATCAAACATCTACTGAAATTCATCAAACGACGCATTTGCGTCAGAAAATCCCTTACGACGTATGCTCCTTTTAACCTTTTCAAATAAAAATAAATCGCTAGGGGCAATATCTAGACTGCAGGGGGAGTGAGTTATCAGCTGAACTTCAAATTCATGAAAAAGTAGTAATATTGATTGAAGCTACAGTTAGACACAATATATTGTTATGATACACTTAAGGTAGTTTTAAAATAAAAATATAAAAATGATAAATTTCGAAAAATAATACAATCAAATTTTGAGGGTTTTAAATAAGATTGGGTGTTAATTTCAAAATGAATGATGAAAATTAAAATTGAGACAATTAGTAATGTAATTTGTAAATTTTAAATAGCAATTGAGTATTCAATTTTGATGGTTGAGTTCAATATTATTAAAGTTAAAGCCAAGGTTATATTTGACAAATGTGCTTGCTATAATAATAAGGAATTGCAGCATGTAATAATTAGGACATTTAATATTTTTTAAGATTGCAGGAATAAGTGTAACTACCACAGATATAAACATTTGTTTAGACAGTAAGAATAACAAACTCGTAAAAAATGTATACAGATTTTTGAAAAACTCCTTTGAATACAATAAAAATTTGAAATTATGCCTTTATTTGTATAAATATTTTGTGATATACAAATTACAGGGCTTTTAACATATTTACATGGTGCAAATATATGAAAAGGTAATTTTGAAGTAATACAAGCATACAATCGGCGAAGAGATTGTGGAATACAGTTAATTAAATACAAATAACAAGAAGACTACAATATTTAAATAGATTTTGATTTATTGGTACATGCAGGATATAATTAATATACATTACTAAAGTTGGTGATTACATGGAAGACAAGTCAATCATTTAGAAGGAAGTTGTTGAAGTAACTGCATGATTTGGACAGTTTTGTAGGTGTTGCTGGATACAGAGTACTAGCTGAGGAATAAAGAAAATTAGCTTGGAATCATCTATAATACTGAAACTTACCAGGAATCTGTTTGGGGTGACAGTAACATTGATAACTGGAACAGGACCAGTTTCTGCGGACAGCCAGCGTTTTTGACAGGTGGGATGTTGTTTGAAGGGCTGTGATCATCGGGTGCTGTGGACATTGGAAGCTGTAGTTTTGGATACTTGCAGTGAAAGCTTGAGGAGTGTTCAGGTTTGTTTTAATTATTCATAATAAAGCATTTTGAATGACAGACAATACAAGAAAGAGTGAAATAAACAGAATACAATACTTACTTTAGTGAATTGATTAATGGAAATGTTAATATAAAGAATATTTGTCAATTCTTGGTTTGATTAAGTTTAGAAGTCAAGCTGACAGTTAATGTAATTCAGCAATCAAAAATTATAATAAAATTTGAATTTCAACTAATAGATAACTAGATTGGCAAACCACCCTGAGAGTCTCAATTGGAATAGTTAGTTGAGAGTAAAATTAAAAATAATCGATTTGAAGAGAAATAGTAGGGCTAATACTAAATAAGATAGGCATCTCAAGCATTGAGCAATTGCATAATTAATGATAGCTTAACTTGGAGCTAGCACAACAATATATATCGTAATTACAAGGTGTTTTTCATTACTGTATATATTGAGAGTTTGAGCGAACCCTGTCTCCGAACCAGAAGTTGAAATTCATAACGCTTTTAGTAAGGGGGTGAAACGTTACATTACATGTAACACAGTTCGACCTGCCTAAAGCAAACTTCAATCAAGAGTTATAGTTTTACGATCACCAAGAGGAATTACTGCAGCTAGATCATTGCATTTGAAGAAAGTAGCGTTAATTTTTTTGTTTGAACTTTTACCGCGAATAACTTTTGTTGGCATAGCCTCATTTGCAAAAACTAAACACATTCGTTTGATTGCCGCAGAACTCGGTTCACCGTCTTCTACTGGCAATCAAACTCGTTTCGTTAAAATGCTTATAACCAAACTTATACCGCTAATATCTATTATTTGCATCTACGTCCTGCTACTAGCACGAACAGCGCTAGTATTATATTGTTTATGCAACAATTTTATTTCTGTTTTTGCGAGTGGGGTGTATATTACTGAACCGTCTGCAGCATGGTTTACAGCAAGGTAGTTATATTTTTTAATAGGCAAATCCAACGTTTATCAGATAAGTTTTCTAGATTGCTAATAGTTCATTCTTCTGAACACTTCAATTAACTTAGATGTATTCGTAACATCGAAACTGAAAATGGTGAAAGCTAAATTACCTTTCTCAAACTTGCATGTCATGCATCATCCAATCAAACAATATTTTGGCGCAAGTTGCTGCCATCAATCACACCTCAATACTTAGTAGAAAAGTGGCTATTAATACGTTAAAAGCCACTTTCTAGCTGTTCGGATCCGTGCAAACATTGTCAGCCTGCATTTTAGATAATGAACCGTGTAACCTGATACGTTTCCGTTCAGATATAACAATGTAAATTACATTTGGCACAGTTAAGGTTCATTTTAACGAAGATATATGTTTCCTTTGCAAGACGCACGTCTTAAGAGGTGACCCGAGCAGGTGAGGGGTCAAAACATGAACTGTTAACGTTAGCGGCGCCTTTCATCTTCTCTACATTAAACTTTATAACTTCAATTTTACAACGTAATTCCCATTTTTCTTTGCACGATATCCCCCATTTTTTGCCTTTGTTTTAACAAGTCATATTTCAGTACTGTTTGGCTATTGTTCACGACAATGTATTTAGGCGACGGCGTGCTCGAGATGATTAATACTACAAGTCGGCACAAAAAATAAGGTCGCAAAACTGTGTTTGTAATGCAACCACTATAAATAAATAACTGTTGAGGAGTTTTTACATTATTTTTTGCATATACTTATACAAAAAAGAGAAAATAACAAAAATTATAAAGTTATGTTTTAGAAAATAACATGCTCGAAGCAAAAACTGAATTTATGTAGTTTTTTCTATGTACTAGTAAATAACGAAATAAAAGATAATTATTTTTAGTAATAAATGGAATACAAATAACACTGTTTGTGTAAATTGTTACAAAATGCAAAAATGGAATGTCCCTGCATAGAAGAAATTGTTAGTATCAACCTTCTTTGGTACTAGCAGATGAAGATAGGTGTTGCTACATTTTGTGACAAGGGAACAATAAATTGCAAATTAATACATGGCAGTAATTATTAAAGTCGGCCTCTATGTGGAGTACCATTTAATTGATGCAATGAGCTGTCTTATGTTTTAAAGATTATAATTTTATTTGACAGGACTCCATGAGACAATTAGAAGTATAATAATTTTATGCAAGAAAATAATTTTATTTTACTCTGTAAAGTTCTACAAAGGTGTGACATACTTTCCTGTTCAAAGGAACGTATTGTTATCTACTATTTATACCTAAAAATATAGTCTCTTCACTCCTTCTTCTTGTATGAAACTGTTGGTTAATTGAATACAATAATTTACAGTGCTTGTTTTTTCTAGGATTTGTAGGTTCTCATAAAATAAGTCACTCATTTACTCAAATAGTTGAGATAAAAATTTTCGTTTTCACAACGAGTTCATTCATCTTTGCTTATGTTTGCCATTTTTAGGGTGGTGCTTTTTATCTTTGTTGTATAATGAAGTTGCTTCATCATACTTCATGTGTGTAGATATCACTACGCGAACTTGCATATCATTTCAAAAACTGCTTCCTTCTGTATTCCAACGGATTGTCCCATGTCTTCCGCTGGGAGTGGAGATGCTTTAATTTCACCAGAAGAACTTTTATGTAAATGTTACCATGTTATTATCTCGAATCTATTATTTAGCACCACCCAGTTGACCAGATAACAAGCATTTACATAATAAACGAATTTATTTATTAACAAACACAACTCGTCTCTGCAAGACTTCTAAGACAACTATATATAGCATAAAACAGATTGTATTTCAAGCAATAAGGATGTTACAGAACATACTGGATACAGAACAAAAATGCAATTTAAATTAAATGCCAAAAATATTAAAACCTATGATGCTAACATTATCAAAATCGCTAATGCTACATTAAACGCAATTAGGGAATTGAAATCGTAATAACAGAAAAAAAATGAGGAATATAAATATTTAGTTATTACTTTTGGGACAAACGGACGAGATAGCTTAGAAATACAAAAAAGACTAACCTAGGGTAGAAAAGTTATAGGAACATTAATAGCATATTTTGGTAGAAATATGTTACAAAAGGAAGGAAGAAGAACATATACAAAACGATGGTGAAAAGTGTATTAACCTATGGCTCCGAGATGTGGACTTTAGCTGAAAACGATACTTAAACGAAACATATTAGATAGAGAAATGGATGCTCTCAGCAGATCTGCAAGACTGAGAGAGTACGAACCGAACAGATAAAAGAAATTATGAAAGTAAAGACCACCATTATAGAAGAAATAGAACAAAAACAGCCAATCTGGTATGGACGTATTAGAAGAATGCCTAATGACAGGTTACCTAAATAAATACTGCAGTGGATACCACAAGGAAGAAATATCGACATATCACTACAACCCGTATACTACACTTGAGACACTTGGGACATAAGCACAAATTACCCCCTCAGACTCTTCGTCGAAATTCGTCGTTAGCACAGCAACAATCTCCCCCAAAAGTATGCAAAGTTAATCAGCAGCTTTTTTCTCTTCAACTAGCAATCATGCCTTGTGTGATGAAAATTTCTAGTGCTTGTTCTATCCCCTCAATTTGTTTATCCATAAATTGGCTTTTCTTTTTTCGCAGCAATTTTTAGTGTCTTTTTTAGTGTGTCATATTCTTCTGTTTTCTTTCTTATTAGTTTCTGCATCAATCTCTTCTTTGCTTCATTTCTGTTTCTCCATGGCTGCTATTCATTCTTTATTCCGAAACGCTGTATTTGTTTTTTCTTTGTTGTTTCAGTTTCCACTAGTCTTCTACTATCTCCACGTCTTCGTGGTCCTGTTTTTGACTTGCATTTTTTGTAGAGGTTGTTGGTATTGTGTCCTGTGTTCTTCGTTTTTTAGTTTATGTACGTTATACTTCTTTTTTGTCGGTGTAGGTACAGCTTTGGCATTATCTATCTTACCTCTGAATGTCAAGTCACACTGACCAGCATGTGGACCAAGTCACTTACTGCTACCTTCACTTTTTGTGTCTAAAATGATGGATTGTTGTATTTAATATTAGAAAATGGTCGATTTGATTGACCGTTTTTCCGTCTGGAGACAGATATGTTCCTCTGTGTATTGGTTATACGGGAAGGTGGTACTTCTGATAGTCATACACTTGACCGTTCTAAACTCTATGAGCCTATTCCCATTGTTATTTGATTCCTCGTGTAAATTATGCTTGCATATGGTAGATACTTCTTCTTTGCCAACATTGACATTAAAGATTTTCTATAATTATATCGATGTCGTTGCTAGATGTTTTATGCATTTTTCTTTCTAATGATCCTTAGCGTTGTCTTCTTTTCTTAGATGGGAGTGTGTACTGAAAATACAGACAAGTTATGAAATTATATTTTAATTCGTATGTAGGGCATTATTTCATTGATTGGTTTTAAATCCAGTATTTTAGCTTTAAAGCGTAGTTCAACTATAAAGCATGTGCCTAACTCGTGTATATTTCTTGTTCTGTAGTGTTTGGTATCCTGATTTATCAAATCTTCCACACCCCGACCACCTATATGGTTGTGGTGTCCATGCGGTATTCATTAATGACTTTTGGTATTGACTCTTGAGCTCCAGCATGATGTAACGTTCTGATATTCCACGTGTCCATTCCGAGGCTCGATTGGGTCTTCATTGTGAGATAGGGCTTTAACCATACCTAACACTCCTCTTCTATACGGTATTGGGACCGGCAACAGCTAGTACTGAGCAACACAGCAATCACCGTAGGCTCAATACCTTAGAAAGTACAGTCAAGAAATGTTTATCAAATTCTAGCATTTTATATACGGAAGTGAACGCTAACATCAAACGACAAGGCAAGAATGGCATTAGCAGAAATCACATTTTCACGACCAGTACAGTAGCTGGATACATTCTAAGACTTCGAGAAAGCAATAGACAAACCACAAACCAGACAAGAATTCAACATATACGGCATATACGGCATAACGAACAACAGGAAACACTGGTTACAATATGTGCAGAGGGTGGAAGGTGGTAGGTTAACAAAAATATATTATATATGCACAACAAGAGGAAAGCCCAAGAAAGCGATGAAAGAATAGAACTAAAGAAAATATTTTAAAACTAATACCAACGTAGGATCACCAATGGACCACATAAGTCCAACACTTGCAGGAGAAGAAGAAGAGATTATGAATGGCTGACATGTGACCCGTAACTGAGCAAAAAAGTTATTTTATTCTTGTTATATCTATTTCTTAAGATTTAAAAACGTCGACGGTGTTCAGAAATTAGTGTAGGGAAAGTTTCTGACAGCTTTTTTCAAGTCACTGGTTCAATTGGTTGATGTGCAAAAAACGTACTGTATTTCCAGAAAGTATCATTTAATCTAGTTTAATAAACTTCCAATCGCACTTCGTAATTGCATATCCTCTAGTAATCTAGTTGTGGTGAAAGATGGCAATTAAAAGAAAAAGTACAAGTTTCACTTTTATTTATTTTATGACAATTCCAAATTCTTCTTCGGCATTGATTTTTCGATGAGTGCGGGAAATATAAGTAAGTGAATATTCACCTTAAAGCATAACTATCTGAACTTTTCATACTTATTTCTTCTTGATATAAGTGTAAGTGTATAGAAATAACTTTATATCTATTTTCTCAAGATCAGCTTACTTAGGAAGTAAAGTTCATTCCTGGGTTAGTTGAAAAAATAAATATTGGAAGTAAAGTTTGTCTAATTTTTATTTCAAAAATAGGCAGAATCTTGAATGTGAAGCGTGGGAAAACGCATAAGCTTCTTATGCGTGTGTAATGCAGAACGAAGCGAAGCCGATAATGTTTTTTTCCCACTTGTAATATGAATAGCTATTTTTAACAGCTATGCTAAAGACGGTAATAGAGGGACAAGGTTATTATTTAATTAACATAAAGTAGAAAAAGCATATTTGCTCAAATATATATTTGACGATTTTTGAGGTTAAGTTATGGGAAATAATTTGGGGTACGGTCCAGGAGGAATAATTTCGGCATAGGAAAAGACATTTTTTTGTCACAGCTTTTTAGATTTCCAATATTCAGGAATGCAAAAATAAAGTTAATTTAATATCCAGGAGTTGTCTTGAGCTAATTACTTTCAATTATTATTCACCTACTTGGTATGAGGCGTGTTGTATAGCAACTTTTTCGTTGATGTGTGTTTGGTCGCTCATACTATTGGTCCAATTCCGCTCAGATTTCCATAATCCCTCAAGACAAGGGACATTTTTACAATTTTTAAAAATTGCCTACTTAGAGGGAGCAATATGCTGTAGCCATCTTGGGCAGATGAGTGATCAATTGCTTCTTGTACCTTGTGGTGGATGTTACGGAGATTCACTCCATGAGGATTTAAAATCGTCCGATAATTTGTAAGTTTTTGATCAGCATTGCTGCATATACGGCCCGCTAAAAATTATCTAGTAATGCAAGGATCCAGAAATATTTCAAAAGTAAACTTACCTTTGGCCTCTCTCCACTCTCTGGTATTACTTTCACTTTTATAGTCGGTTCACGATTTAGGAATATTTCAGGCGTCTTTCCATCCTGCTTAGTGTAGGTATCTTCCACTTGAAACTCTGATGCCATCACAAGGAACACATAGAGAAATGATTTATAAACAGTTTAGGGTTGCTGTCCAGATGCACTAGCAGAAGTATCTCTTTCAAAGATCCGAAGCCTGCAGACTCCAGGGTTGCAGTTGTGATATAGCTTCATCGCCGAATTCCGGACTAGAATTCCCCTGGTTTTTTCATACCCACCGCCCTACAGGATTTGGCATCCTCAGGTACCTTCTTTACGATTTCCATCATGGTCAAGCCATTTCCAGTACGTGGAGATGCCGAACTGGAAAAATAATTCTTGTGTATATGCCGAACCCTTATTGTAGCGTTTTACTTGCGGATTGCAGTAAGATTCTAAGCAGATCGTTGGATAATACATTGACTACAACTGTGCTTGTTGTATTTACTTGTATATGGCGAATTAGTTATGGCATTATAGTACTTCGTAGTGTTTTTTAGTAACTGCCAGGTTTGCCATTTCTAGTCGTATTCTGTTACCTAACGTAGGACATATTTAACAACGATCCTTGTGTGCGACAATGTTAATTGAGAAGAAGTAATAAAGATTTTGTATGCTGCTTGTTGGCGGCTATTACCCGAATTAAAGTGCAGTGTATGTAACCAGACGCATAATACCTTCTGCGCAGATCTCGCTTCCTAATGGAGTCCCACGTCAAATATTTTTCGTTTTTATCCCCTGTACTCCGTTTTCGGGCGCTTATCATTTATGGTAAGGAAGCGTGTGCTAGTGTAGGAAATTGCGAGGAAAATTTTCAACAAATCACTGGCTATTCAGTTTATTTAAATACCATATTGCCAACATTTGGCAACCAGTAAACATTAAGATAAAATTCAGAATACAACCAACGTCGCTATTAGTCAAGTCACAGCAAAATAAAATATCAGGTTAAAATAAAATCACTACAAATACATGATTATAAGTGTATGCCTTTAACTACTATATTTTGTATTTATATGAGTGCAGCATTTGCCATTTCTCGTTTTCCCTTACGCATATTTTCTCTTGTGCAAGATTTATGTATTGTAGTTAACTATACATATTTTAAATAAACATTAGGTTATAGCAATTTTTATATACTACTTTATGGGAAATGCTAAGTAATTTTGGAATTTAGACCAACAGCTGTAGGTTCTCTGGTTTGAACCGTCTCAAATCGGAGGCGCTTCTAGACAACCCACGCCATACTGCACAGAAACTAGCTGGAACAACTTTGCTACACCGAAAGATAATGCCTGGATCACAGTGTTTTGTTTTCGTAAAGTATTCATTGAGTTTTTATTTAATTTCTAAAAATCCTCGTATAGCAATTTGCTGCACCGCACCGAATGGGATGTGGAAGTCATACTATTTCTCGAATGGCCAATATCCTGCTGAATTGAACAATTTCGCTCACTCTTTTAATATAATCGGCTGTGGAGGCAGTCGAAGGACATCCAGATCCTAGATTGTTCATCAGTCCATTCAAAACTTTTCGAAATCGACCAAACCACTTATACATAAAGCTACGCGTCATGTAAGTAGATGAATATCAACATTTCATGTCTTTTTAAAGTTTTTTCAAGTTTCAAACAATATTAGATGTTCATCCGTTGTTCATGGTCCATTTTTACGACAAAGTGCTAAAAGTGTTTTGTAAAAACAACAGTTGAAACCAGGCACATTTGTCAGTTTAATGGTAAAATACCGTTACATTATGCTTCTTAAGGTAAGTACAACATTTTTTCGATGTATACACAGCTGTGGATTCGTTTGCAGTACTATTTGTTATAAAGGAAACGTTTTAGTTTTCGCGAACTCTTCTAAAGTCTGGCAATCCTTTTAGTCAATATATACTTGTACACGAAGACTAAAGCTACTGTTGCGAGATTAATAAGACAATTAAGTACAAATACTTCTATTTATTTTCTGCCGTTTACAGAACAACTTAAGTTTAACACCGTTACTAGCTAAATTCTAAGTCCAGTTTTACCAAGAAAACTCGGTAGGCGTTTTTAAATTTTCAAATAAGCCTATCAGAGCAGTTCTAAATTTTGAACTTTTGTCACGTACGGACGTACGCGACAATTCATAATAGCTATATGAATTCGACAAATTTGTAGGTTTCACACGATAAAGTTGGTCAAGCGGTCGACACCTCGCAAATAATTGTTAATAAATTTTACAATTCTCCTAAAAGAATATGCTCCAGCCGGTATATAATTTTTATGACCGAGTTGCAACAGTTGCACTTCTGATCACGCACTAATAACTTAGCTTCGCCCAATTTTTCGGCTTAGAGGTAAACCCTGCACAAATTTACCTTTAACCATTCCGTAAGATTTGAATATTTCCATACTACCAGAGAAAAGCACTTTCAAAGTATCGGTTAAATGCTCGCCTCTTGTAACTTCTTTAATATGACCATTTTGCCTACGAAATTTTACCTTAAAATATTTATAATACAAATTGCCTATGGCTAACGAAAGTACAACCGCGTATAGTTCATTTTCACTCAAGAACGCAAATCGTAACAGTATCAAAAGTATTATTACCGAATTATAAAAATTGAAATAAACTACATCATGTCGAATTTTATGTTCTCGCATTAAAGTGGAAAATGCGCTTTATTTTATCTTCCAACGAAATGCACATACAATTATGATAAATAACTGATCAAGTCGCATTGAAACTCAATAAGGAATTCTCTAAGGAGCAGTTATTGTCAGCATTGGAAATCGTGGAGCTAGCCCTTGAGCCAGGCTTTATTATGCTTTGTTTTACAACAAAATTAAATCTATAACTAAACGAAGCGCAGGTAATTACCTTCCCATAATAATTCAGAGTACTTTCCATCGGTGTTCTATATGTCCGCGCAAAGTTCTGAGAAGGCGAAAGATTGCAATTACTCGAAGGCATAGAAAGGGAACTTATGTGGAACAAGGAACGTGGACATAAATAATGCCCCGTGATCCTAGCGTGTAATTACTAATTAAAACATAGTGCACGCATGGCGCATTTCAAGCAATTTATTGTCTTACTTGCTCAGAGTGTTATGGGCATCGAAAATGCATTCTTGTACCTTGTGGTCGCGTAATAATTGCGAGTATCGCCTACGACCGCCGCCCTGCAAAAAATGGGGTAAGGCACAAGGACCCCTTTGTTTGAGAACGTGAGCTAAAAGTCGGAGCTGCGCCGCCCTACAAATTCATATGTCATTCTTGGTGTTTGATGGATACCATGTCGAGTCACGAAGTACATCCGAAAGATTTGTTTCATAAATATAGCGCATGTTCGGCTCAGATTTGATCTGATTGACTGATGAGGTCGTGAGAACACTTCGACCCTAAATTAGATGCGAGTTGTCTAAGGGCGTTCGTAAATTCGAACCGCTTTTACAATCGGTGAATCAGCAAACCGTTTGTTCCTCCAGTTTGAACGGTTACAGGCGCTTGCGTATGGTCGTTGGCTCGGTCGCAAAGTATTTTCTAAATATTAAATTTGCATACGATTCCGCGTTGTATATGATCTATGAACTCAGATTTGGCAATTTAATTATGAATTGGAAACCAAACCGACCGCCTGATTTATGGCCTGGTGCCAGATTCGAATACCAAGGTCCACAAAACGAATCTAAGGAGTGATTTAGGGAATTGCGGTATGACCTGTTTAACAAAAAACTCATGAGAAAAATGCAACAGGTATGCTAAATATCAATGTGAGAGCATATTTCCGAATTAATTAAACGACCACAACTAGTTTCCTAGCTAAAATTGATCTTTTTAAGTATAGCCCTATTAAACTTCCACGTCAGTTAATCTACAGCGGGTACAAAATAGTGTTACAACCCTTTACGTGTGATAGTACTACTCAACAGAACAAGATCGTATTAACATTGGTTCGCAATTGCCTCTAAGGCAGCTGCAACACTGAAAAATATAAAGTATAAGATTTAAAGCTTATATCAATGCGAGTCCAAAATTACGCCTTAAGAGTTCAGTACTAAGGTACTAAGGATATTAAGAAAGCATGATTTTAATTTAATTAGTACAGAAAACGTAACTTTAGCTCAATTTATCATACATAAATGGTTTCATGCTGAAACATTGGGAATAATTTATCAAAATTGGTTTTGTAATATTAGTTTTGAATTAAGCGTAACAATAAACGACAGTGATCAATATTAACTTTCTAAATTGTTATTACAACAAATAGCTACTAACAGAAAGCTAAGGAGGAGTTGCGAGATAAATAAATATAGTAAGTTTACCTAATTGTGATAAACAGCAGCAAACCACTAACTAGGAGCGCGATATTTTAGGATAACCATGACATACATCATAGAACTGAGGTACGTCGAATAGATTGGCTAGAGAGATAGAATATAGTTGTAACTTTTTGCATTTGTTAACTTTTACTCTGGCCAGGTAAGGAAAATAACTTTTTCTAAACCATTTTTCCCCAATGACAGCTTAGTAAGCCAAGAATTCGTTCTATTTTCGAGCGAAAATAGAATAAGAATAGTCTGAATAGCATACATATACCGGCCTTTATAATACAGTTTAGAATATTTTTTAAATTTAAACGATTATACAAATTTATGTAAATAACAGCTACTAAAACGCTTAATTCGGGTTCGTTCTTTAAGTAGGCAGCCAATACCGCTTCCTCATTCTGGGTACGGTTCTTTAACAATATACGTCCTGGATGGCGCTGCATGCGTGGTGGGTAAGTCTCGAATTATAACTTGTCAAACACAAATGCAGGGTTTGTACACAAAGCACCTTTAAAGGGGTTTCTCCTATTGTACGGGACTGTGGCAATGATAAAGATCGTGACTTATCAATTAGTACGACGTGGTGGGCCATATATGAGAAGGAATTCAGCTTCGTAGTATTGTAAATTTCTGTGTTTTCGCATAGGAAGTCCGCAGCCCCCTCCTCTTTGCTGAACGGAGCTTCGTCACTATGTAAGTAGTTTAGTTGCTTAATTATGGCCCTATTCACAACCGAAGGCTTTCTTATTCCAAGAATGAAGGTTGCATGTGGTACGGCGTTGTAGTATAGTATGGGGCCTCTGTCTTCGGTGCTATATGACAGGGCACCAGATGATTTTATTCGGCGGTTTAAATCGGTAGGGCCGCCACAGTAAATAACAGATTGCTCTTCTCGTGCTTTCTTCGCCGTCGAAGAAAGCCAAGCCGACTTAATGGGATTAGGTATCAGCTCTAAGGGTTAAGTTTTTCCACCGAAGAATCGGTTTGGCTGGAAAAAAGCGCTTTAACAAGAAGATACGCCACCAAGGAATCAGATTGGTTGGAAAACGGTCTCAGTAGGATAGGTTCACTACCGAAGAATCGGGTTGGCTCAGAGAAACTGTTTTATTGGGTAACCATACCATAGAGGTATCGATTTGGCTAGGAAAGCAGGTTCAGGAGAATTTTTCAGGGATAGCCTCTGAACTCGAAACTTACGGACGGACGGCTTTAGGCGGGCAAAGCTTCTGGTTGCTGGCGATGGTGCTTAAGGCAGGGGAAACTGTAGTGCTGGACCCAATCGCTTTTTATGGCTTAAGCATCTCGCTTTTATACCCTTCGGGCTGTATATCGGTGGGATTATTTTCTAGTAGGGCTTCACGCATCGCGGAGCCGTCGCGTTTATTGAAAATCGCCGCACTCGACATATTAAAGCGCCGATTATAACGAAAGTAAAAATTTATAATTGGTAATTGTGTTTGGCGCTAACTACACATAGTATATAGTAACAAAAAAGAAACACTGGTAAGTTTTCAATAACAAGTAGGCGTTTATAGAAATTCTGTGGTAGATCACATTGATTATCGCCATTGATAAAGCTAAATACTAATCCGAAATTACAGTAATTCGTTGCATAATGTAAATATGGCACAGTAAATATTGAAGCATAATACAAGCATAACGCATTAACAACAAATATGCAATAAGCACGTATTACAAAGTAAATATTAAAATCAATAGTAATCTTCCGAGATCAAGAACAAAATAGCAAACGTGTAATATCACTACAGTTAATCGAAGCAGTAAGTAAAAGAAATTAGTTAAAATAACTTTATAGGATGCAATTAAACCAAGTAATTAAAGAAACTTCAGTCCATTGTAAGCATAGCAATAAATATGACATCGAGGAGTTGGAAACTCCGTAGTTGCTAAAAAGCACCGGTTATTCCCGGAACAGCAGATACGCCTAGCCCGGAATGGATCAAGGTGCGTACAAAATGGGAGCATGCGCCCCATCGACAGAACTATCTACAACTTGGAAATATAAGTCCAGCGCTTCTAAAAACAACTTACTCCAAAGATTTAAATCGCGCTTTAGGAACAGTGCCTAAATTTACGTATACCGGACAGCGAACGAATGCGGCCAAATTCACAGAACATGAAACAAAAATCGCATGACGAGGAATTTAAGCGCGAAGCCGTTGTCTCTAGGAACGGGTACGCTAAATTGATAAAAACAAACCGACAAAAAATTAATCGCCTAAACGAAGAATCTAGAAAAATCCGTATCATCGAAAAAGTAATGTAGCAATTTTTTCAATTAATGTAACACTACGTAACACTTTGGAACGCTGAGGGCACCAGCTGTTTAGGAAATCGAATATAAATATAGCAGTACACTTAATCATGAAGACGATATAGTTGGCAAATTATACTTTTAAATAGGTAACAGTACCTGAATACCCTCAGCCAAAAACGTCGTTTAAATAATTTATGAATTCTAAGGTAAAATAAAATAGAACACCGTTCTGTGTTAGAATAATTTTCCACAAAATACAGATATTCCACATACTTGACCTTGCAAACATGAAATGTTTGTTGATAACTTAGAAACTGTTTTAAATGTAATATCAATTTTTTTAATTTCTTTAACCTTGGGATCGGATGTAAACAATGTATGGAACCTTAATGAATTATTAGCTACTTATGTAACAGGTACATAATATAGAGTTTATTGAACGAACTTTCTTTATGACCAAGCGACGTCACGCCCGAAGCTAATAAAAGGACGAATCGATAGCGTCTGATTATCTACGAGTTAGATATTTTTATTTATTTACATCGCACTCATTTATTTATATCGCACTCAGCCAACAGCCGTTTGGTCAATTATAGGCGTCGCTGTGCAGATATGCAGCTTTATACTCGATCACCAAAATTACTTTGTTAGTAAAAAAAGTCGAATTCATAAATTTTACGCACATAAAACATAAAACACAAACCGAAAATTATGGAAAGAATATATAAACAAGAAGACTGAAAAATGTATAAAGCGCAGAGGAACAATTTAAAACTACTGATCTTGGGAGGTGGGAGCAGTTTGGAGAAAATGGAAGAAGACATCATTCAGAAACACCCACTATATTATATATTCAACATTAAACCATTATTTTATTATGGTGAAATCTTCTACTCGGGTGCCCATTCCTATAAATATATTATTACCCTAATCTTCTTTGGTGGGGCAGTGGATAGGGTGCCAGGCTTTGCATTAAGGAAATTCTGAGTTCGAATCTGCGGGTAGGTGAAATGTTTTCATTAGTCTATTGGATCGATACTGCGCCAGCTGACCATTGTGACGTAATTAACGCTACTCTTTTCTGAAGTGTGGTCTATGACATAGAGTGGAAAACTACACACTTGTTATAAAGATAGCACAACGAATACATCTTGAATCTTAAGTGAGATTGATATAATTCACTGTCTATTAAAAAAAAATTAAAAATTATTTTAAAATTATCAGCTAAACTCACAACATAGAAAACGGAAGTAAATGGTGTTTGGTGAGCAGTTGATTACATTTCGTGAGACAGCATACGGAGCTGCAATCCTAATTTTAGCTGTCTCACCGTATTTGTCTGATTAATTACTCATCTATTTACGTATAAGGTCAGCACAAAGCAGTCTAATATGTAGCACTACTTAGTACTAATTTAGATCGGAGTACACAGTAAAAAAACCCTTACTTTCGCCGATTAAAATTTTTACAAACTCTTTTAAATAGAATCTTAATCTGAATTCGAGAATGATTGTGTTTGTCTGTTGTGTTCATCTGTGCGATTTTTCGGAATTTTTCATTTTTGACTTCAGATTCGGATGGAAGATGCAACGGTAAAATATGAATGTCTGAAGAACCAACTTCATATCTTGTAAAGTGCATCGACCAAATGGCAGACAAACTTCATTATGCGTTTTTTCGAAATTTATAAATTTTGGCTGCAGATTCGAGTAGAAGAGGAAAAAGCACAATAGGAAGATCCGTTGAACCAACCTTCTATCTCGCAAGGAACATAAACAAAATAGCGAAGAAATGTTATTATTTATAAGTTCTAGGAGTTCGTCTGGCAAAGCTAGGCTTAGAATTTTTAACTGGTTATCTAATAAATTATAAAACAATAATGAAAGCAAACGGGTTTTAACAAATTCTTGCGATTAGTACTCGGTAGATATTGAATGTAATTCTGCCCTCTTCTTCTTCTTCCAGTGGTTCCAGAGTCCATCATTGAACCTCCACCTCCTTCAGTCGACGCCTCCACTCGTCTCTATCCGCTTCCACCGCTTTCCAGTTTCTGATCTTCAAAACTTCTTCTGCATCCTTCTGGATATTGTCTCTCCAGCGTACTCTAGGTCTTCCTCTGGCTCTGTTACCAAATACCTCCCATTTCCACACTTTTTTTGCATTCCTTCCACGTGGCCAACCCATCTAAGTCGTTGTACTTTTATGACTGTATCCAAGTCAGGTTCTTGGTATAGTTCTTAATATTTTTAGTTCGAAACTAGAAGCATCTCTTCTCCCTGCCTTGTGATCGTCCAAGTTTCACTACCATACAGGACTACTGGTCTTATCAAGGTATTGTATGCTACAATTTTTGTTTTCCTTTGTATGCTTCGTGATTTCATCATCCCTTACAAAGCATAGTAATCTTTATTGCCTTTGACTATTCTGCTTCTTATTTCTTGTAGGCATTTATTGGTATCGTTAAGCTTACTTCCTAGGTAGGTGAATTCTCGGACTACTTCAATGTTATTGCCCCAGACTGCCACGTTTTGTCCTATTCTTCTATTTGCTTTTATTCCCATTGCATTGGGTTTTCCGTAATTTACTTCCAATCCCAATTTTCCAGCTGCTTCTTCTAGTTCCTCGCATCTTTGTTCTACGGTATGTAACGTCCTTCCTACTACATTCACATCATCCGCATAGGCGATTAGTTGGCATTCTTTGGTTACTATGGTTCTACTTCGTTCTATGTTTACTTCTCTTACTGCCTTCTCCAACACTATATTAAACAAGATAGGAGCCAATCCATCGTCCTGCCGCAGCCCTGATGTACTTCAAAACTTTCTGATTTCGTATTTTGGATTTTAATTTGGCCTTTGGTGTTTTTCATGGTTAGACGTGTTAAGTTATCAAGCTTTAAGTAACAAACGACTTCCGGGATTGGACCGTGTCACGATTGAGATTGAACAACTCAAGTTTCGCTTCTGACGTGGTTCACACGTTGAGTTACCGTGCTCTTCTATTCTTTCCCTTGAAAAGAGTTTCGCCTATGGCGTGGTTAACACGTTGAGTTACCGTGCTCTTTTGCTTTTTCCTCCTGATGAATCTCCTTAGGAAAGTGGGCGAAACGTTGAGTTCTTCGATCTCAATCATGACACGGTCCAATCCCGGAAGTCGTTTGTTACTTAATGACAATGACCGTGAAAGCCTCAGAAATTAACAAGCTTTGTTGGAATCCCGACCTCTGTCATTGCAGCGTAGAGGGCTTCCCCGTTCACACTGTCATGCGCCTGCTTAAAGTCGATACAGGCGTATAATGTGTTCCCAGGCTTTTTCCATAAATTGGCGGATAATGAACAGCTGATCAATGGTTGACTTGTTGCTGCAGAAACCCGCTTGATAGTCTCCCAAAATACCTTTGGTATATGGTATTATTCTTTCTCTTCGGATGTTCGTAAAGATCCTGTATGCAATACAAAGGAGCAATGTTCCCCTGTAGTTGTTGCAATTTAACTTTTCTCCTTTCTTGTATATAGGACAGATTAGCGGGGTTTCCCACTCTTTGGGTATTTTTTCATTTTTCCATATGTTAATTATCAGTTCGTGTACCTGCTTATTCAATTCGCTTCCCCCATGTTTAATTAGCTCTAAAGGGATGCTGTCCACGTCTGGGGCTTTGTTAATTCTGCCCTCACCTTGGGCTAAAATAGTGCAAAACTTACTGCCAACTGCTAGGAAGGTTACGTTACGTAAACGACCGTGCTGGGGGCGAATATATCCATATAACCCAGAATCTGTAATTAATGTAAAATGTTTGCCTTCAATGAATAGTTCAGGTTCTGTCTTATTCAATGCGCACTAACAAAACACGACTCATTAAGAATTGCAATTTGTGAAATGTGTTTAATTCCTTTATCTTGTACACCAATGTGACATCACCAGATAGGATTGAATGAAGTATGCATAAGTGCAACCGCACTGCCTTTGTTCTAAATATTCTGATAACTTAAACCACGGCTAACGCGACGCTGTTAATTTTAACAGACGTTTTGATATCGAATTGTTCCTAATTTGACGTCTAGAATCCTTTATCCTGTTATCCTGCTTGATGCTGAATTGTTTTATCGGTAAATACACATCAACTTAGAACACCATCCCTCCTCCACTAAGTTATCAGACTCCCTTTAGCTTGTTAAGATGCTATGGAGGCATCCACAAAGTACAGAACTCCCACATGGATGAACATAGTTGAGAGATATTTATTTTCTTTGTTTAATAATATATACTATAATATACGGCAAATAAATTGTCGCTGAAGCGTAAATACATCCAGTTGCTACTGGCATTAAGCCGTTATCACGTAGTGTAAATAGAAATGTAGCACACTGATATAAAAATCAATGGTTGAACTAAAGAACTAGATAGCTAATGGATAAAACGTCCATAAAAAAATAATATGCATTTAACTGAAAAATTTTATATGGTAAACACCAATTCAGTAAATGTAATATTGAAAATAATCTGAAAAGAACAAATATCTTTCAGCGCCACTTGCACCAACAGTTGCGTAGGCTTTTCTTTCATCAAATCAAAATCTCGAAAAGTTCTCAAGGAACGCACAATGGCAGATTCTTTCAGACAACTTCCTTATTGAAAATTTACGGTTTGGAATTGCAGGCGCGCGCCCACCTAAGTGACAATAATCTCTGTGCATGATTTACGGACATTTTATTCCCTCGCGCTCGCGGGCACCGTCTATGATTATTATCAGAATATTAGACACTCGTTCTATAAATTACATGTGTTTAAATCAGGAGCATAAATCACTCGGAACAATTATACTTCAATAACGTCGTTTAAGTACGCATTATTGCATGAAAAATCGTACTAAGGGCTTGACAGCAGATATATGCAAGAGAAGCAATGAAAAAACTCTTCATTGCCTGTTCGTTGACTTTTATTAATGTGATCAGGGTTACTCCTATAGCATTCCTGAATTTCAGGAACGTCTAAAGCCGGTGCTAAGGATAAAGTAAAATATAACTTATTGTGGATTTATACTGTCCGCTAATTAGATGAATCTGTCGGATTTATGTATTTTAATTGAACTCTGACAGAATTAAGTAAATTCTAAATTAAAATTCCAGTTAATAATCAAAAATTCTTTTATATTCTTATGGAGTATAGGTACGTTGAATATAATTTTTACTTCTTGAATGAACGTTAAATAATCTTCAGACTCAAGCCCCCAATTAATCAGAGTCAATTGCTATAACCATCTTCAAATCGTACCAAACAAACCGGAGGGCTGACTAGCTACAGTGAAGATTGCGTGCAATTTTTTCTGAAATTAGAAAAGGGTGTTCAAATTGCAAGGAGACACCAAAGGGTCTTTCATATAATCAATAAGCCTATTAACTTACGAAAACGCTTAATCTCGTTGAAATTTGCTTAGCCAAATTCGCTACAACCTGAAACAAACTCTAAGAAGTTTTGTCACAGAAATCAATTGCATTAGCCACATATCAAACCAAAGTTAATATGAACAGGTTTATATTAACAAAGGTAATTTTACTAGATTAAGTCCAAGTACTCGTCTAAGTTACAAGTAAAGCCAACGCTACAGGGTAAACCTACGATTACAGCAAATTCTATTGTTACGAGGTAAAGTACAGAAGTTACACATTTAAGTCGCCAAGAGGTCTGTTGGTATTAGGAAGGCAAGTTAAATTAGCCAGCAATTAGAGGTTGAAGGTGACGCCATAAACCAAACGTAGTAGGCGTTAACAGCAATACGACCGCACAGGTAAGAATTTAATATGTTCAATGAATCCGCAAGTAAGACTTCAACAAAAACTTGGAGTGATAGAGATTTATCCCGTGAATTCACCCTTGTCGCAGAAGCAATGTACTGTAGCGA
>OW679199.1:66420948-66528475 GCA_940337035.1 Agriotes lineatus | reverse complement strand
CTTCTTCAATTAAGTGCTCTAGCGACGTTATGATCTACATAAGAAACACTATCACTAGAAAACAGAATATTGTCGGCAAAATACAAGAACAACGTGCTGCCCACTGCACGTGGAAAGGGCCAAAGCGGGTCAAAGCGCATGCCCGTCGTTACCGCAGGCCCTGGTTAGATTGAATCAGTTGGCAGCACTGAAGTGTATTGTCAGTCTATGTCAAATTCGAGATTTGCAAGTTAAGTTTCGCGTTGTGTGTACAAATGACAACCAAAACCTAATCTACTAACCTCGAATTTGATATAGAGTGAGGTAATCTTGTATTGTACGCCACTACCGATGAACTACTGTTCCTAGAGTCAGTAATCTTTAAGGGAGGCGCGAACAGCTGATCGTTTAGATCAAAAGTACCTTAAAACGTTGCCAGACCTCTATAGTCTATTTTTAGTTTGCTTTTAATCGTGAACGTGGTCGGTACTACAATGGCGGGTAGACGTGCTCCAACTGTTATTGTGAACGCCGATGCGCTTTTGACCCTAAATCAAATTCGCGATGAAAACGTCAAGCTTGCAGATGTTGCGCTTAAGAACAATTTGCAATGCATAGAATGGCTGGCGATGCGAGGTTTAATTCGCAATTCCCATCGGTGTGAGGGCTGCCAGGTGGAAATGTCGTTTGTTCAACGAGCATCTGTTTGCGACGGATACATGTGGAAATGTAGACAATGCCAGACAACAGTCACCATCAGGAAGGATTCCTTCTTTGCCCTCAGCCGATTGAAGTTGTGGCAAATCCTTGTGTTAGTATATGGTTGGTCGCACGATTTGCCACAGAAAAATATGGCGCACGAGGCCCAAATAGGGGAAGTCGCCAACCATACCACGGTGGATTGGTGCTCCTTCTGTCGTGAAGTGTGCGAACAATACCTGATCGACAATCCAGGTATTATAGGTGGCTTGGAGGAAGACGGCACTTCCAAAATAGTTGAGATTGACGAAAGTAAGTTCTTCCATCGGAAATACCATCGAGGGCAATGGCGGGATGGACACTGGGTATTTGGCGGAATTGAGAGGAACACCGGGAAATGCTTTCTAGTAGAGGTAGAAAATAGAAACGCAGAGACATTGTCAAACGTTATACAAACGTATGTATACCTACTTTTATTTGATGCATGACTTTTGGCTGTTACATTTTTATGAATTTTTTTGTAGGTAATCTGCATGTCCATGCTTCTATTACAGAACTCCACGAGTTCGGTCATATTTAATCATTTTAAAATTTTAAAACAGTTTGAATGTCCATATTTAGGTATATTCTTCCCGGATCTATAATTGTATCTGATGGCTGGAGGGCCTACAACCGGGTTAACCAAATTGGCGGAGGTATGTATGAGCACAAGGTTGTCGTCCACGAAGATAATTTTGTGGACCCGGATGACCGGGAGACTCATACACAGAATATCGAAAATCTGTGGATGCGTGCCAAACGCAAAATCCGTCGCCAGTTTGGGACTTCGGAGGATCTTTTCCAGTCATACCTCCATGAATTCATCTGGAGGAACCAGTTTCGCCAATCCAACATTTTTGCAGAATTTATCGGGTGCTTGCGCGAGCAGTATCCCGTGTAGTTAGCGAAGTTAATCTCGTCCACGTAAAAATTCTATGTTTATTCTTTTGACTATTGATATGTTTTATTAACTCATTCTTATATATCGGCTCTAAGTACATTGATGAATTACATGAAAATAGTATTTTGTGTAATTCGTTAGGTTGCATAATATTGCAATCGTTCCCCATCTGTTTATCATCATTGAAGGATTCTTTATTTCCATTTTCTATCTGTATGTCGTTATTGTTATTACAATTATTTCCATTTGTAGGATCTGATGTGATTTCATAAATTTTGAAAAGATTTTTTTCTACAACCGTCAAAAAAACGTGACATTTATGCATCGCTATAGATACGCAAAGTTTAACTTTTTTTAACATGTGAAAATAGTATATTAAAGTATGAGTGGATAACAAGGTCTTTAAAACACGCGCGAGTTTTCGAGCACGACGGCGTAGCCGGAGTGCTCGAAATTGAGCAAGTGTTTTAAAGACCAGTTATCCACGAATACTTTACGCTATTTTTTATTATACCTCCAATACTGGAAATAAATTACGCACTAAAAACTTAGAAATAATTTTTGTCGTGATAAATCGAGAGGGCATAATAATATTGCGACTACAGTTACGAGAATTATTTACGTTTTTGTCGTGTCCATGTCCGTTGTTGCATTCAGTCGTTTCCTTGACAACCTTTAAAGCTCGGCGATCTTTAATCGCCTGTTTTTGCACGCTCAGGCGTGCTTTAAACGGCGATTCTGATGCAGGTATAATAAAAAATAATATTTCTTCACGGCTAGCAGTGAAAAACCGGTTTTGGAACACCATTTCCTTAGTTACAACACATATAAAACGTTACGTACATAATAATATTACTCTACTTATTTGCTATATACTACGTATGATTTTGTTGCAGAGAATCTTTTATTCTTTTTTTGACGACTGTAGAAAAAACGTTGTTTGTATTTCGTGGCAAAATTCGTGTTTTTATGGCGCGTTTGAATGACTTTTCTGCCTCGACTTAACGGTCTCGGCGAAAATTGACATCCTCACGCGCCATAAAATAACACTCATTTCGCGCACTTAATACAAAAATTACTATTGTAATTCTTATTAATTTTAGTTTTGTAATAATGATTTTTGGTATTTGTTATAATTTTGTTTAAGTTATTTCTGTAAGTCTTATATTCTATTTCCTTAGTTACATTATGTTTTTTTATTAAGTTTTTTTTTTAATTTTGTCACGATGTTTAATTGACGTAATTATTCCTAGTGTAATCCAAGGTTTTAATTTTTTTATTTTTATACACTTATTTGTCGATATAATTTTTGACTTTTCTATTATTGATAGTAACTCATCTATAACAATTTTTGTTGCTAGCTCTGGGTCATTAGTGTGTAACAAATTTTGCCAGTCCGTTTGAGATAAAATTTGATTTAATTTTTTGTAGCCTGGTGACTGTATTTTCAAAATAGTCATTCTGAAGTTTGTTTTCTTTATCTGTAATATTTAGCATAAC
Organism: Agriotes lineatus; assembly: GCA_940337035.1. Classification (NCBI taxonomy): domain Eukaryota; kingdom Metazoa; phylum Arthropoda; class Insecta; order Coleoptera; family Elateridae; genus Agriotes; species Agriotes lineatus. Next base: position 66,525,357 of record OW679199.1, on the reverse strand, counting down.
AGGATGATGATATGTAAGGTCATCATTTATTATGAAAGTACTGTATATTAAGTCTTTTATTTTGGCCATCTAATAAGGCTGAGCGAAGAAAGGCAAGTGAGACGCATATGAGAAGCGAAGACACAAGGAAAGAAAGGTAGAGGTAGGCCCAAGAAAACATGGGATGGAGCAATAGCAGAGTTACTAAAGAAAAGAAGCATTAAGTGGAAAGAAGCTGCAAAACTGGCGAAGAACAAAAGGCAATGGAAAAAGCTTGTGTACAATACAGACTAGAGGCTATAATTTTTTTTAAATTTAAATTTAAATTTTTAATTTTTAATTTTTTAATTTAATTTTAATTTTAATTTTTAATTTAATTCGCACTCAGCCAACAGCCGTTAAGCCAATTATAGGCGTCGCTGTGCAGTTATGAGGACTTCCAACCCCACTAACGACTGTCATGATGTTGTATGACCGCCGGGACCAACTTTTTTCCGTGATAGCCGTACCACGAGGCACCGAGAGATGCAGCCGTGGAACTCCCATCCAAGTTCTGACCAGAGACAGCGTTGCTTAACTCTGCTGATCGAACGTGGACGCTTGTTCAAGCTACACCACTCGGGACCTTTACACTTAACAGTAGAAAAGGTTCTAATTATATATATATATATATATATTTATTTATTTTTAACGTTTTTTTTATAAATAGATCAATCCATGTTAAGGTATCTAATCGTGTGTCTCCGTTTATATATGGTCTATATCCATGGAGGGCTAGAGTAGATATGTAGTTATTTATGTGTATTGCCATCGGGTTCTCATTATCTAAATGTTACAGTTTGTATCGCCTATAAGCATTTCTACATTCTAATCATGATTTTGTTCAAAAAAAATCGTTAGTCTTGAATAAACATCAGTTCGTCTTGTATACTGATGATACACAGCTGTACTACTTTTTTGAATACGATTGGCCGCAAGCCTTGAGCGACGTCCAAATCGATTTAAACGCCATTACTATGGCATCTTACCATCTGATAATAACTTCTCTTAAATCTGTACATCTACTGGATATTTAATCACAGTTGACTGTGAAGATAATCAGTCACCCACAGATGGTGACATACCATTTCAACAGTTCTCTGTAAAACAAGGGAGAGAACAGCTGCTGTTTCTATACATAAAGGGAGGATAGAGCATTCCAAAACGTAGAGACGTGTGTTTATTTTGTAGGTTTTACATTACTTTTTACATCTTTTTGACCAGAAAATGTCATGAAAACGTTAGACCATTTATTAAATATTGGTGACCAGATTAACATGCTTCTGACAGATATGATCAATAAATAAAAGTTTTTAATTCTTAATAATTAAGTAGTACTTAAAATAAGCTGATAAGTGATATTAGCAACCCCTATAAATTATTTTATTAAAATTTTGTAACGGACATAAATTTGATTATAAAAAAATATGTACTTAATGAAAAGCCATATTTATTTAGACTTTATTTTCTTGGGTTTTTCATGCAACTAACATTTCTTGTATAAAAATCTGGTGTGATATACGCACACAACTTTCTTTTACAGGCATTTTATAATTCGCCAAACATTTTGTTTTAATTTTGAAGCATTTGTGTAAAATTGTCAAAAATTACAAATTCTACAGAAGCTGTACAAAATAGAGCGTTATTTGAGCAGACAAATTTTCTCTAAAATTTTAAGCTGAATTCAAAAAATGTAATAATATACCGGGTGTTCTATTTAAAATACGAGTTAAAAAAAGTTAATAAAAAAATAGGAAACAAACAAAAGAAACCCATTTTAAAGGTATTCAACTGGAAACTCACTTATCTCACATCAATTTACATTAAAAATGTAATAAAAACGTAAAGTTTGAAAAAAATCGTTTAAGCCGTTTTTGAAAAAATCGAAAAAACTGAAAAATCACAAAGTAAACACCATACTTCCGGTTATGTTATTTTCTTAAAAAGCTTGCTGTCGCACCTAGATAATACACAAAACTTGTATGTATATGAAGTTTCAACGCCATACTTCTTTTCGTTTTTGAGATATTCTGTTCACAGACAGACAGACCAATGAACAAAAACATATTTTTTGGGTTCAGGGAATTCTAAAACGTGAAGATCTGTTGAAAACTCAATTTAGAATTTTTGTTGTGAATCCAATACTTCCTTTATCGTAAAAGGAAGTAAAAATTAAATAGGATACTGTTCGCGAATACATAATAACAATTTAGAAAAGAGATTGGTAAAATTGTTCTTATTACCCCATAGAAATTCATGTAAATAGCTGGTGAATAGATTTTAAATACATCACGTTTTTTTATAAACAATTTACTTTAATTTTTGAAGTTACATGTATGCACAGTTTTATTAACAATTCAATTTATTTTTTGTAAATCTACGCTTTTTTATAAACAATTTACTTTAAGTTTTGTAGTTACATGTCGGCCACTTTTTTATATTCAATAATAAACTTTGCACTGTTTGAAGGTTTAGTTACAAATACAGTAGATTTTATTTCTACCCTACACACCTCTGTATCTTCCTCTTCCATTTTCCAACAGATGTAATTTTATTTCAGTTATAATAATAATAATAACAATACATTTATTTGACTACGTTACATATAATATGTTACTAGCAAGTCATAACAGTACAATAACAAGAGTAAGTACATAAAACACATAATCCATTTAAGTAAACTTAATCCTAGATTGCAATAAATAATACAAAATATCACAGTCCATAAACACAAAGTTTATGATGTTACATCCAAGATTATAGAGTCTAAAAATATCCACAGAGTAGAAACAATTATGAATTAGTAGCTGTTTTATTATTGATTTAAATTTTCTGTCGTTAAGATTTTTAAATGAAGATGGAAGTTTATTAAAAGTCGAGCATCTAAGGAGTTACGAAAGAATTTTGCCTTTTTGAATTGTTTAGAAATAATAAGATATATTAGGGGTTATCAGTTATTACTGCAATTTTTAAATAATTTTACTGCAAACCCGTACACGCGGATAATAATGTCTGGTAGCGTGATAACGTAGTACGCATATTCTGACCCGAGTCGTGCCGATCGGTTTGTTTACCTCTCGGTGACCTAAACTGCACAGAAGTAAACAAACAAAGGTCTGGCAACAGTGTAAAGTATTTGACCTGTTAGCGCTCCCTCCCTACAAGATTACTGACTCTAGGAACAGTAGTTCATCGGTAGTGTCGTACAATACAAGATTACCCAACTTTGTTTTAATGCTGTCGGCCGTTAAATCAATTCCAGCATGTTCGATCGCCATTATCATTGGTGCATATTTTTCAGGCAAACCTGCCAATAATAACGAACCAATCCATTTGTCGTCTATTTGAAAGCCTGTGCCTTTTAATTTCTGCGCCGTTTCCATAAGCTGATTAACATACGACTCCATTGAATCACAGTCATCCAACCTGATAGATATTAACGCTCGCAACAACCCAATTCTCCTGGAAAAACCGGTGTCAGCAAACAGCTTTTGCAACTTGGTCCACATTTCCTTTGTTGTTGTCGCTTCCTTGATATGCACGTAAAGCGAGGGATCGATCGTTAAAACCAGTTTCGCCTTTGCTTTTGCGTCTTTGTTCTCGTCTTTTACGTCACCATTAACGCAACCATTTAAGTCATCCAGCACTAACATGTTCGTTACCGCGAACGCCCAATCCGCGTAATTTTCCCGGCCTTTTAGCTTCGGAACACTAGCTAACAAATTCATGGCCATATCCGCGAGTTAATTAGAACACGTGTTTAATCTGCAAAGCTTCTTTATGAACTCAATTGCCTGGGCACATAACCTATTGAGCAGAGCGACACGCATGCAAACACGACAACAGTTCGTCCATAACTAACTTTTATTTCAAACCGGAAATAATACATAGTTTACATAGTTTTTACAGATGGCGCTTGTTTTGATGTAAAGCAACAGAGAGTACCGTCATTCTTTGATGCGTGAAAATGCCCCACCATTTTTGTTCCCATCAGCAATAACTGATTGAGTTATGTCTAAAATTTTACTTGACTTTACAGTTTGTGTCAAAACTGACGCAAAACCTAACCTGCTAACTTCAAATTTCACATAGACTTATAGTCTTGCCAATTTTAAGTAAAGTACTTGATTTCCAACAAATGTCACGTTGACGGAATTGTGTTACAAACCTCAAAGTGACTCATATGTCAGAGAAATAAACATGGCTGACGTGGCGGTACTCTCCTATATCAGCCAGAGCCAGTAGATATAGAGAGTACCGCCACGTCCGCCATGTTTATTCCTCTGACATATGCGTCACTTTGAGGTTTGTAACACAATTCCGTCAACGTGACGTTTGTTGGCAATCCAAAACTTTACTTAAAATTGGCAAGACTGTCAGTCTATTTCAAATTCGAGGTTAGCAGGTTAGTTTTTGCGTCAGTTTTGACACAAACTGGAGCAAAACATAACCTGCTAACCTGGAATTTGACATAGACTTACAGTCTTGCCAATTTCAAGTAAAATTTTAGACATACCTGAACCAGTCATTGCTGGTGGGAACAAAAATGGCGGCGATACCGGCATTTTCAAGGATCAAAGAATGGCGGTACTCTCTATATCTACTGGCTCTGATATCAGCTAGAGTCCCTGTATATAGGTTACTAAGAGTTGGGCAAACGACGGTATATATTTTGATTGGTTTGGATCACTTTTTACAAGGCATGTGTGATAAAGGTGCCTTTTTTACATATTTTGTAACATATTACGACCGAAAGTATCGCATAGGGGAAAGTGGGGATACTTCGGACACTTTTTTTATCAACATAGTTGTAGTCAAAATAGTACCTTTATTGTCAATTTTTTTAAAATTCATATTAAACTGTGACTATTTACCAATGTATTGCCCAAATTAAAAACCAGTAATACTTGACGATTTTTTTTATTGCAAATTACAAAAAAAAAGTAAATTGTCCAGAGTATAGCACACAGAGGGATACTTTGGACCAACCGAAAAGAACCATCAAACTTACAATAAACTATATTCAACCAGGTCTACATTGAAGTATATACTATCTTTAAATCTTGGCCTTGTGTCAGTGATTGGATTGGGGAGTTTTGCTACAACGTCTTGTTAAAGAACAAATGCTTTCTCCTCTGTTATTGAGAAACGGTTTGCAGGAAAAAGCCTCTTGAAGAAGTTCACTTCATAACCTTTCTCAGATATGTTGCAAACTCTTGCCACAAAATTTCTTCCGTCTTTTGTTTTATTTCTATAAACCCTTGCTATAATATGACTTCCATCTTCTATTTCTTCACTTTCATTTAATTCTTCAAACTCTACGTCATCACTGCTATCATCTGCTAACTCTGCTTCAGTTTCACTTTCAGATGAAGAGTGGAACACTTTTTTCTTCACTTTCTCTACTGCTGGCGAGTTTTTTCCTCTTTTCATCTTCAGTGCAAGAAGTGCTTCTTTTTCTGGGGTGTCGGTTGCAATTATTGATTTCTTTTTTTCCTCCCCTTCTTGGTTTGTTTTCTTAAGCCAGCCTTCGGAAAAGGTCGAATCATTTCAGGAGAAACAAACCCTAAATTATTATTCGAAGGTGGTAGTGCTGCCTGTTCACAGTTGTGCACTTTTTCTGATTGACATATTATCTTTCAATACTGATGATAACGCCTGTTTCATGGCCTCTTCTGAGAATGTGCGATCAGTACGTTTTTGATAAGCCTTAGGAGCCATTGTTAATAATAATAATCTGAAAAAAGTTAAACAATATCATGTGCATGCACAATGGTAATTAAAACACACACTACTTTATTTTACAGCCTTTTGCAATCTAGAAGCGTTAAGTGAAATATTTCGTAACCAGTTACCTCATTAATAGGGGTCGTAAAACAAAGTAATATATGTTTTAATTTACTATGGGATACTCTGGACACATGAGTGATACTTCGGACACTTTGTCCAAAGTATCCCTGAAGGTTCAAAAATCATAAAAGTGACCACATCAGAGAAGTTAGGTTAGAAAGATAATTTGCTTATGTGTTTATAAATAAGTAATATGCGTGTCAGTAGGTGGTAATAAAATTAATTTTATGAAATGCTTAATGATAGTTGTACAACTTACCTAATAAACACGAATTCTTACATCCGGATGGCCGAAAATCGATTGTTTTGTGTCACTTTGAAACGCCGATGAAAACTGAAGCTATCAACATCTCGTCTGATTTAGATCCAAACACGTTCCCGGTTGCCAAGTTTCCGAATGTCAGACGTAAATGGAACCGCGAAATTTGAATGTGTCCAGAGTATCCCACAGTCCGAAGTATCCCCACTTTCCCTATGCAACCCTAAATTTTAACTAAATTGGGCGTATATTCCTAATAGTCTCCCATCAAAAGCAATGTAGTAAGATTGGTTCACATAACCTCTTTGTTCGACATATGTCAAATATCTAATTTGGATCAAAATTGTATGTCAAATGAGGCTGTTTGCCCAACTCTTAGTAAACTATATACAGGATCTCTAATATCAGCGTACACCTGTGATCATTGAAAATGAACGGGTTATGCATTTCAAATGAACTTAACCGACGTTTCTGCAATTGCGTGCAACGTTATTTTATTATTACGATGGGTAGAGAGTTAGAACAACAAGATTCTACTTTAGAGATTAGGGGAATGCAGAAAACGTAATCAACTACTGTAATGTTAGTTGTATAGCCCTGTTCATTTTCAATGATTCTTTGTGTACATACATCAAACAAGTAGAGACACTAATGCCAAATGTTGAAACCTGTCTAGAGTGTCTGGGACAGTAACTCGGGGGGTATTTCTAAGCTTGACTATCAGATGGCAGCACAAAGTTCTACCAATCAGAGCCCAGTTACTGGATCTGCTACCAATCATATGTGATCATAGATATATAAGTACAAGATACGGCGTGCCGTTGATATAGTTGAACAAGACGTACCATCTATTTCTGTCACTCTCAATGCGTGAATTACGTATAGCGCTATCCTTTAGAGAGGTACTTGGACTCGCCATTGAGAGAAATTCTGATAAAATACATTTAACTCGTGTTACATGGTGCCAGAGATAGTCTTTTTGGTCTCAAGATGCTACAAAATGTAGAAAAGAAGTAATCGTATAAATAAACACAAATTAGAAAACATAACCTCAACAGGTAACACTTGATAACCTCACTCGATGAGGTGTGGGGGTGTGCAAGATATTCACTCGCTAACGCCTTTGAGTTTTACGGTTGATAATAATAGCCAAAGAGGATATATCCTCTTTGATAATAGCAATCAAAACCATTGCTAAAGTTCAATTTTCGAAGAATAAACTGTGAAATTGTATGACACTTCTGACGTTTTCATTTCAAAACTTCAAAATTAAGCGTACGAAACATTGTATGAAATACGTCTAAAGGGAGAGAGAAATAAAGTGATATAGGTTAGAATGAAATGGGGGAAGGTACCGAACTCCGTGATATGTTATTTTAAGATTCGACGTACGTTTACATGTAGTGAACGTATCCTGTACTAATATATCCATGTATGTGATAAAGTAGTGGCACCATCTGTTAGTAATATGGGAAAGTATCCCCCAGGAGCCGTTCAAGGTCATTCAAATCGGTATTTTGACATCAAAGGAACCGACATTGAGTGTCTCTACTTTTTTTATTTATGTACGCTGCCTATATACACTGGCTCTGCTACCAATCAGAGCCAGATACTGACTCTGCTACCAATCATGATGTGATCAAGGCCAACTAAATCTATAGGGACAAAGTCCCTATCTTCTCACTCTCTCTAACTTTCAGAACAGTTATACGATTAGTCGCGTGATCTGTAGACAAATTATTTAATTTTTTTGGCGAGTAAGTGACGTATTTAAAATTTGTTAAAGGCCATTCACTTCAGATTTCAATTTTCAATGTCAAAATTAAAATTAAAACCACCCTTATAGTTGTATAGTACAACTGTATGACATTAAAAAATTTGCTAGTGACAAAATATGCGAAATAGGTTAGGGTATCGTTCTAACGATGCTTCTGATATTATTGCAGATTACGTATTGAGGTAGATTTTACGTTTTAGAATAGTTAAATCTTTACACTCAGCGAATACGTGTGATAATGTCGGTTACATAACTTCTGCAGTAATATTTAACAATACCAGCTCTGGTGATGATACTGCAGAAGAGATGCTGTTACATGACTTTCATGCTGACATTTAGGAACTAAAAACAAACATTTTATTTCCAGCGGATATTTATTATGTATGCTACTTTTTGTGCTGCGCATCCACTTAAATCCACAGAGATCCAACACATGTTTTTTATAATGTAACTTTTGTAGCTATTACATAGTATTATCTTAAATTAGCTTAACTAACTCAAATATGTTAGTAAATACTATAATTAATACATAGGTAGCTGGCTGAAGTTTAATGTTCACACATGTTAAGGATATTAGCAGCTATTTGTTAAATAAATCCATCTTGAGGTTAAAAAATAGGTTAAAATTATAAAGTCGTAGAAATATATTTCAGCACCTTGTGCCTTCTTCAGTCTACATATAGTTTTAAAAAAGTTAAAAAACACGTTAAAATCTGAAAGCAAATAAAATAGGTTAGTGAGCAATCACAATTTTCTCAAAACTTTTTTTACCTTGCAAGTCAAATCAATGATATCTTATTGATGTAACAATTGCCCTTTTAAAACTTGCAAGGTAAAAAGAGATTTGAGAAAATTATGATTGTTCACTAACCTATTTTATTTTCTTACAGTCAAAAAACACGTTAAAATCTGTAAAAAAATAAAATAGATTAGTGACCAATCATAATTTTCTCAAATCTCTTTTCACCTTGCAAGTTTTAAAAGGACAATGACATGAACAAGATATCAAATCAATGATATCTTATTGATGTAATAACTGTCCTTCAAAAACTTGCAAGGTAAAAGAGATTTGAGAAAATTATGATTGTTCACTATACATATGCGATACACAAAAATGTTACTTGTAAGTTTTATTACATTTACGTTATTCTAAAATTGTGTATTATGTTTGTGAAATACATTAATAAGGAACTAGGAACAAAAATGTAAGTATATAAGTCTTTGTTTATATAAACTTTTTTATAAAATCACTTATAGGTGTTACTTAGAAAACGACCTGTACACTAGTCAAAATATCCTCATAAACACAAAAACACAATAATGAAACCGTAGCCTTTTGTCAAATACGAAAGCAAAGCTGCGTACCTATCGGATGTTTTATTCTTTGATATAATTCCACATCGTACTAAAAATAAACATTTAAATCACTCAAACTGCAACTAATATAACCAAATACCTGTGTAACAGACGTAATAGCATTTCCTGAACGACCCACTCTTGCAGTTCTACTGAACCTGTGGATGTAGTCCTTGCTATGTGTTGGAATATCGAAATTTATCACAACATCAACATGGGGAATATCAAAACCTCTGACAACAAAGAAAGCTACTTTCAATATTATACTGACACCTTGACGTTTTCTGTTATTCTAAAGCGATTTCAGTGGTAGTGACGAACAATGCAATATCATGTTGTTCGATCAAACGTATGGTATACATCATTAAAAATAGTATTACAGTACGAGAACTATGCACTTCGTAGCGGAATTTGGGTAAAAATATAGAAAAAAATCATTTTAAGAACGATATCATATGCAAAGTCTGTTTATCGAACTAATTGAATTCGAAGAACATAAATTTAATGTACTTACCGGCTAGCAACATCGGTTGAAATCAGAATTTACCGATTCTTTGCTATACCAACTGTATGAATTGAAAATTTTAAACGATTTACACAACCTGTAATAATAATAATAATAATAAAGCTCTTTATTAAATTATTATAAAATACACAGAAAAAATATTGACTAAAACGTAATATTGTCTTGGGCGAAGTTCAACTTGATAGAAAAACAGATCTATCCGATGTTCTTCCACTTAACCTGGTGAAAAACAAAAAGAAAAGAAAAAAAAAATCCAACGATCTACGCTTTGGCTCCAGGCGAAATATTACGCATAAAACAACTATGGTGGTGTTTAGTTTAGAAATTTACTAAGTGTGTTATTTTGACCCTAATAAGTAATTCATTGATGTTTATCTATAAAATTTTGAAAAATAGCTTTTTTAAATTTTGACGTACAATAGCCTTTTACTACATTTGGTAACGAATTGTAGCATTTAGTTATTCTGTAAGGAAAGATCGCTTGAAAAATTCTGACTTATGTTGAGGTGGAGTCAGCGTTCCTTTAAATCTTATATTTACAGTATGTACGTCGGTTCTAAACTTTATTTTGTTGTATAAGTAACTCGTTGATTTACTCAAGATGATCTTGTGGAAAAGACATGTCGAATGAAAGAAACGATTTTCTTTCATAATAAGCCAGTTTGAATCTTTCAGCTTATAAGAAATTCTTTCATATTTTCGTATTCCAAATATGAGTTCTGAATCTTCTGAATTCTAGCAATATTAAAGCTACCCAAATGTGAATCATAAACAACGTCACAATAGTCAAAACAGGACAAGATTAATGCATTGCACAAAACGGTTTTCACATTTACACTTAAAAATTGTAGATTTTGATAAATAAGTTTCAAGAAACTATATGACTTCTGCAGACATTTTGAAATATGTTTAGTAAATTTAAAATCATTATCAAGATAAAGACTCGAGTTTTTGACATCATCAGAAACTGGGATTATATCCTGGCCTACTAATAAATTTACTACATTAGAAATTTCCTCTCGATCACCCTTCTTACGAAAAAAGTAGATATATCTGCTGATTTTTTGGGATTCATGACAAGGCAATGTTTATTTGAATGTTCTAATAAACTCTCTAGATCAAAATTAATTGCAGCATTGCTTGTTTAACTTCATGCGGAAAGAAAGACAAATACAGCTGGGTATCATCTGCGTAAAAATGATAGTCGCAAGATAATATTACTGAATAAAGTTGTGACGTGTGCACTGAAAACAATAATGGCTCTAAGATTGATCCCTGTGGAATCCCTTTGTCTATATTTTTATACGACGATGGATTATTCGAATATTTTACACACTGATAACGGCCAGTTAAATAATTTGACAATTGCCCAACAGAATTTGTTACCATTCCGATATAATGCATAATGCATATGCCTTCGAATAATCTAGTAGTACTAAACATGTTGCTTTGCCTTGATCTTGGGCATAAATGACGTCATCTTTGATATGGAGAAGAGCAGTGCTACAACTGTGGCCAGAACGAAACCAAGACTGTATTGGTGGGATAACATTAAATTTATTATAAATGACTTCGTAATTGTTCTTCCAGGATTTTTTATAACATTTTTGAAAAAGTGGGGAGTATGCTAATAGGTCGAATGGCTTTGAGGGCCTGAGGATTAGATGTCTGAAGCAAAGGAATAATATGAGCTTTCTTCCACAAACTAGGGAATACTGAATTATTTATGCAAAAGTTGAGAATATGTGTTATATATGGTAGTAAATAGGATATACATAAGTGAATTGTGGATATGCCAATCCCATCAGCACCGACGGCTTTACTCTTAATTGAACATATTAATTTGAAAACCACACCTTCATCTACTGGTCTAAAAAAAAGTAGCTTCAATTAACTAAAAAACATTTGATTTATAAAAATGTACTGGCCTATCATCTACCGGTAGTTGAGGTACAGAGTTAAAAAAAAATACTTAACTGATCGGGCAATTGCTTTTCTTCAGACTGACTAATATTTATTTTTCTCATGTCTGACCATAATGTTTTTCATTGTAAATTTTTGAATTTGTTATCGCAAAAAGCTTTTTTTTTTCGCGACGAATTGCTACAGTAACCGCATTTCTTATTTGTTGATAAAATTGCCAATACCCGTCTGTTTTATTCTTTTTGTAACTTTGTAATGCTTTTTGCCTAGACTTTATCATTTCTCGTATGTTACTCGTTAACCATGGGGCATATGGTTTTGTAATGCGATATCTAACTACAGGAGCAAATGTGTCCAACAATAATAAAATATTGTCATTCAAGAAATCAACTTTGCTGTCAACGTCCACCAAATCATTTATAACGTTCAACGGAATTTCCTTTAAGCAGCCATTAAATCTTTCAAAATTAAAGTGTTTAAAATCACGAGTTAGTTTAAAAGTTTCGTGGTCGTTAATATCTGGTACAGAGACCACGCCATTAGTGGTTACTAAAGATTGCTCAGTGATTAAAATGTAATTGATAAGAATTGCAGTGATTGACGTTATTCTTGTAGGTTCATTTATTATCTGAGTTAATCCTAACCCTTCGAACACATCAGTAATGTGTCTACATTCTACGGACAGGTTCCACAAATCCACATTAAAATCCCCCACACACATAATATTAGTAGATAACACAAGCACACCTGACACAGTAGATTCCAGAATATTCAGAAACTCCCTATATAAATGTTTAGCAGGATTGTAGCATACAGAGAGAACTAGATAAACGAGAGGAGACAGTAAATGCTAAATAATTGTAGAGTCCCTGTATATTATATACAGGGACTCTAAATAATTGAGAGAATCAGCGCCTCTATGAATGACTATCCATAACTAAATCAGGAAGCGGGAAATTTAAATTGGAGTATTTGAATAATAGTACATTGTTTTTCTAAACTTATTTTATTTTTATTCTTTTACATATTTTACAACAAAAACATTTTGAATAATAATAATACTAATAATGACAATCTTTATTTTCCTTGAGACTTGTAGCTACATATTATAGGAATAAGTCAAAAAGTACTAACCAATACACACTAATCAAAAATACAAAACAATATCTACTAATATACATAATCTACGGTGTAACCATTAATTAATTAATTAATGTAGTAATATATAAAAAATGTGACATTCTTACATAAAAATTAAAATACGATTCAGATACATTATCTAGTAATACCTCTGTCGTATAATAATAACAAGCATCAATGAGGAAAACGATGAAATTGACAGCTGAATCAGGTCTTTCATCCTTTTTGGTACTAATCAAGCGAGATGCCCACTTTCAAAGAGCTGCTATTTAATTTTAAAAATATGCAAATCTCTTTTGCCAGTGTCATCGAGCGACCGATTTTTTCATATGTAAGGTCTGAATGCAAGCTTGTCGATACATATATACATATTACGTATAAGTTAAAATATGCCAATACAACAATTAGTGCTATTATTTTTATTAAATTATACTAACAAAATAAACTTAAATGTTGCATATCCAGAATGCAGTGATAATAAGCACATAGGTATTTAACATTTAACACTATGTGTTTATTTTAATACAAAAGTAGTAGCTGGTCCGCATACCTTAATGTAGTTATCAATTATTAAATTGGGTCGTAAATTATTTTTAGTTAGTTTGCGATTAGTTGTGCGAATAAAATGCTTAACCATTATAATTACAATGCTTACATGTATGTACTTTTCTAATTTTTCTTTATGATCATGACAATTAATAAAATTAAAATTATTCAAGGGAATAGCATGCAGTAAATTTTGATTAATGACATTAGGTATATTCAAAAATAGAATTCTTTTAATTTTATCCACCCAGTTTATTAGGGCTTTGCAAGGATATTTTAATTTTCCCCCTGAATCTTTTAAAAGTATAAAAGCGTGACTGTCGGTAATTGTTTCTGTTAGTAGTGATGAAACACAACTTCGACAGTCTCTTGGCATAATTTTTCGACAGATAAAGCCCGCGATATATGAGGAAGTATTCTGCCGTAAATGTAAAATTTCTTTTGAAATGTTTTGCCCAGAAAAATTAGAAAATGTAGTTGATATTCTGATACCTTGTTCAATGGAATTGAAGGAATGAGAGGTATGAGAAGCAGTTTTAACATTACCAATGAAATTAAGCAAATTTTGTGTGCCATCGTCTTCACAATTTGTTGTACTTGGCTTTACTAGTAAACTGTTTACAACACAAGTTCTATATGCAGCAATAAATTGTGTAGATGTTGGTCTTTTGTTTTGGCCACATAAACTTCTTATTAATCCAAATGTATTCTCAATAGGATCTTGATTTATTGTTCTGGTTGCTAAATATTTAAATCCCAACACTTTCATGTGCTTCCATAAACTTTCAATGTTTCTGATTGTTATAATAAAATTTTTAGCAGATGGAGGTGCATCAACGGCTTTTCCATTTTTAAAAAATTTTAAATCTGATAAATGTCGTTTAGTTTCTGCCCAAAATGAAACAAAAGCTGCCTCTGTTTTTTCCGTTAATGGTTTGTTCAGTTCCTTATAGGCTCTGCATCTACTATTTAGAGAATCAAATAACTGATCCATGAAGTGCACGAAATCAGCAGTGCCTTTCCAATTTACGCAGCCAAAATTTTGTAATAGGGTCATTGCTGAGTATATAGTGTGGCTAAATATTTGTGCAGCATAACACACTTTCATTTTATTACGGTTGTTTGGATTAATGTGGTTTTCTGTTAATTTGCCACATACTTTTCCATAAGGAGTTTCGGCATCCTTCTAATACAACAATTTTATATCATCCCATTTTGCAATACACCCCTTATAGTGTATATCTTTAACCATAAAGTTATTGCGCATACATTTGATTAGGTGAGGTGGATCAAATATGTGAAAAATTGTTTGACCGTTTACTTTGTAGACACAGTCATCACTTCTATATCCGGACTGACTGCTAAGATATTTTATAGCAGCAATATTTGAACTAAATTGATCAGAAATAGAAGCAAGAATTCTATATTCAGTCTGGGAATGAACTGCTGTTATTACTTCTTTAAGTACTCTTACTATTTGAAACATTTTTGCACCAGACTTAGATAAGTAAAGTGCGACTGGTTGTTTCCATTTCTGATTTACACCTCTCAACATAAAATGTAAAGCTTTGTCGCAAATATTTTTTGTTTTGCCTTCTCCAAAATCCTCTAATCCTGCTACATTGACAGAACCATTTTTAACTTGCACATCTAAATGTGGTTTTAGAGTAATTTCGTCGAACATCAACACACAAAAACGATGTAACGGTTTTTCTGTAAATGATCTTGTTGACATAAAATTTAAAACATTCTGGTGGATGCCTACAGACACGGGAATTTGTTGAAGTGTTCGTTGTAAAGTTTTTGGAGAAGGCAAAATAAATATTTTTCTTAAGAACTTATATGCTCTAGATCCTTGTTTATAAATAGCTAAATATAAAGATTTTTCTTCATCCGTCCACTTACGACCCATTTTTTTCTTATGACACTGTTTTATTTGCGATTCAATAAATTTCTGTGAAGTCTGTGAGAGCTTATCGAACCAAGATAAATTCTTATTTCTACACATTTCTAAAATATCTTTACTACCAAGAGTAGCATTTCCTCCAACAAAGCCCTTACGTGTCTTCCATTTCCATTTTAAAGCAGCTAGATGCTTCTTTGCCAACTTTAATTCATTTAAGAGCTGCGTAGACAATATTTTACATTTACACTTAACAGGATTTTCTTTTCTTTTTGGCGATGTAGCAGTTACTGGGCTACCTGCAGATTATATAAAAAACAAAATTAATAATCCGTTCAATTTTTCACTGCTTCAACTTAATTTAATGTACATAAAATGTCATTACGTACCCTCCGAGTTGCTTTCTATCTGTATAACGGTGGTGGCATTTGGAAGTAAAAGAGTGGGTATTGCGCCCCTGTTCAACTTTAGCTTTTCTTTAGTTTGGAATTTATTGGTTTCAAAGTGGTTGGCACATATGAAGAAGTTATTCTGTACACTGGTTACTGGCAGCTTGGACAATTTTTTATTATTTGTAGCATGTATCCATTCAAGACACAAGCACTCGTTTCGTGGAAATGTGAAATACTTTAATGTCGCATCCAAAAACTGCACATTTCTTAATTCTCATTTTTTGAGAGCTGAAAAGTAAATTGTCCTATTAGAAAATTAAATATTAATAAATGTTTTCCAAATAAATAAATTTCTGAAAATGTTAATAATGGGTAATGATTAGCAAAAGTTGGTAGAAGTACAATTTAACTACATACATATGTATGTGCCAATAACAACTACCTACATACTTATTTTCATTATTACGTGTTTCAAAAAATTAAAATAAATAAGCAGTACTTACTTTCTCAATGTTGTATCCTTTTATAATTTACTTCCACAAACACTGCATATACAAATCGTAGGTCAAATACAGAGAGAACTAGATTGTCTCTGGTCAAATACCATTGTTTAGTTGCTATGATTTATCTATTATTTCATTTAAAAAATCATTTGTTCCAGAATACGTGATTTAAAAATTGCGGCTTTCACAAAATTTTTAAATCGAATATTGCGCCATCTGTGGCACTTTTCCCTAACTAATTAATTGCTTGAAATGTACATCTACTTTATCGACATTTTTAGTTCGTTTTGCCATCTATGAATGACGTACTTAAATATTTATGCCTATCTCTGTTAGTACCATATAGCTGTCTGGTCTCCTTTAGTTATTGTCTCTGGTAGCATACCCTTATTGCAAGCGCCTCTTTTAGTACCTTTACAATGCTCGTTTCTAAAGTAGGAGTTCTTGGGAGGATTTCCGCACACCACCTGTGAACTGCCAGCAACTTTTTGCACTGCGACAGCAGCTGATCTCAGAGCTGAAATACAAGGAATTAGGTGGCCAAACATGTAGGTACTGTAATAACCCTGCCGTAGCAGTAGTAGAGGGACCCCTAAACTGGAGCAACCTGTCAATCAAACTATTAATTAAATCCGCGAATTAAATCCGCGGATTGACCTAATTAATTTCGCGGATTGATCTAATTATTCTTCATATGTGCTACTGATTAATCACATATGAAGTTTGATATGTAATTTACATATGTGCTACTGATTAAATTACGCGAGGCCATTTTTAATTTGCTTCCGATTAAATTACGCGTCGGACTTCGGCGGCCATCTTGGATTTCTGGCGGGAATATTTGAAATTTGAATTTTTCCGATTTTTTCTAAGTTCCATTATTTGAATTTTAAACTTCCCGGGTGTCGGCCATCTTGGTGCGCGCGCACTTCTCACGGCTGTCGTTTTTAATTTTGAATTTTCGCGGAAATATTTGAAGTTCAAACTGGTAGATCTTCCGTCTCCATCATCGAAGCTGCTGTCTCTCTCTTGCATTCCCTCGCGGAAATATTTGAATTTAAAAAAGCTATTTGCGTCGGACCCGAGTGGGAATCGAACCCTAGTTTTCTTGGCAGCAGCCTTAGGACCTTACCGCTGCTCTATCGAGGTCTGTTGAACATATAGGAATTGAACAAGACGTCATTTCGCAGCTCTGCCGTCACACCGTTAAATTTAAACAAACTATTTTTCAAAAATTTATATTATGAGAATAGGGAATGTTTAGCATATTGTGTTTACAGGCAGACACAATTTTTAAAAAAATTATATTTGTAACAGCTTTGCTACAAATAATAATTTTATAATTTACAATATCCTCGTTGCTCCACCCTACTGGAAATTTCCATTCACCTGCGCATAATTTGAAGTTAGAATATGGTTAATTTTACGGTTCTATGTGTAATTACAAAAGACATTATAGCCTCGATGCGAACTTTCTATTTTGTCATCCTCAAATGGGCTAACAGGTAGAGTTTTAGCCGCTTATAAATTACAACAGCTAGTTTAAAATTAAATGGGCGATCGGTCACAATTATATATATCAGCAATAACATGAACAAGAAGATATACGTATTGCTTGAGTAAGAAAGAGATAAACATATAATCCGTTCACGACCTTTTTGGGACAGAGTTGGCTATTATTTTTTCTTTTCATGTTGGACTAACTGATTCGGTGATGTAGCGGATGCAACTTTTTTTCTGTCAGTGTCTGTTCGACATTTTCTTGCCACCACATTGCCAAACTTATTATTTTAATATTCGTAAGAAAATAAATGCTTTATCAAGTGTGTAAAAGTAATTTTAATTTCCGTCAAAGGAAAAATCAAAATGCCCAATATAATTTTGTTACAACAAAAAATTTCCATTAAACGATGCTAGTTGCAGTTTAAAAAGGACAGACCAGATCTAAAAGAACACGAGTTGATGTCGAGACTAGAGAGAGATCAGGCAACAATGTACCTATTCAGAAAATATAACCTTAAACTGAAAATAACCTAACCTAGCAGAAAAAGTGTCAGTTTGCATTAGGGAGTTTAGTTGCCGCAGAGGTACTGCCAACAAAATTACTAGATGGTCATAGCCTCACCTGACCCTAAAGATCGTGAACGGCTTATAGTAGCAAGTATTGGAGAAGAAAATTTATAAAAATCGGCATCTTGTCACATTAAATTCTGCAAAAACGACAAAAAACAATATTTTTATACAACTTTCATCGAAAAAATAGTAAAATTTTACGAAAATACGTCTGTGTTGACGACAAATGAAAATAAATTTGAATAAAAACACGCAAAAATTACGAAAAGACGTATGTGTTGGCGACAAATTAAAATAAATTTGAATAAAAACGCACAATTTCGTTGAAAATCTTTACAAAGCGACTTTATAGTACCGAAAAAATTATGTAAAAAAGTTTTAAGAGTTATTTCTAAGCATAATTTTGCAAACGTTTAACAAATAAACCGTAATTTTTTAAAGTACATCACACAATTATGAAATCGTAGTTCAATTTATATGAATTTTCGATACTTTGTATGTGAAAAAATAGCTTCAATTACTAATATTTGAATAAAATCATGCAATTTCCAAAGCATTTCGTTCAAAATTTTAGAAAATCGACAGCATCTCCCATGAAAATTTATAAAAATCGGCATCTTGTCACATTAAATTGTTTAAAAACGACAAAAAACAATATATTTTTTTACAACTTTCATTGAAAAATAGTAAAATTTTACGAAAATACGTTTGTGTTGACGACAAATGAAAATAAATTTGAATAGAAACACGCAAAAATTACGAAAAGACGTATGTGTTAACCCCCAAAGTAACAAAAATTTGAATAAAATCACGCAATCACTGAAATTATACAAAAAACGATATTTTATTCAACACACGATGAAAATTGAACAAAAATCACGCAATTACAAGCCATCCCACATAAATTTTCACAAAAATCGACATCATGTTACATAAACTATGCATAATTTTGCAAATGTTTTACACTTTTTATAAAATGCATCGCTCAAAATTAAAAGAAATAGCAATTTCGTTGAAAAATTTGCAAATGTTTTACACTTTTCTATAAAATGTATCGCCCAAAATTAAAAGAAATCACAATTTTTTAAATTATATCACGCCATTATGAAATCGTAGATTGATTTTCACAAAAATCGACATCATGTTACATAAACTATGCATAATTTTGCAAATGTTTTACACTTTTTATAAAATGCATCGCTCAAAATTAAAAGAAATAGCAATTTCGTTGAAAAATTTGCAAATGTTTTACACTTTTTTATAAAATGTATCGCACAAAATTAAAAGAAATCACAATTTTCTAAATTATATCACGCCATTATGAAATCGTAGATTGATTTTTTGAAATTTTACACTTTGTAACTGTAAAATAACTGCAAATACTAATATTTTAGCTTTAGACTTTGTAATTATTGCAGATTCGAGAAAAAAAACAAAGCAGAGTAGAAATAAAAAACACAAACACTTTGTAATAAACAAATATATTGTTCTTATTTCGTATAATACTTAATAATATAAATATAAATGTACAGCAGAATGTCTTATTTCTAAAAATTCGCTAGCAATTTACAAAACTGTAGTTTGAGGTGCACGACATTTCAAATTAAAAAGACTGCAAGTAATAAAATCAGAAGTCGTTTACATGGGGTCGTAGAACAAATTTCATTGTGGCATTTTAAAGTTTAAGGCGCTCCCAGTCCAGAATTCCATTCGTATTTGATGTTGAGGACCTCTGCCTTATTGATGCAGCAAACTTTTCGAAATTACATTGTGCACGTTTCAAGTCGTTGATTTTAACTACCATCAAATCATACATAGGCAATAAATTTGACAGCGTGTCATACGTCACGTAAAGTGTAAATTTGCTGACGGGGTCCTTTGGAATAATCCTGCAAGTGTCGCTGGTCACATGTTCCACTGTATGTTCACTTAAATCACATTTAAAAGATCCTTGTTTCGCCATCACAAACATGTCCGGTAGAGCCTCCAGAAAAACAATAAACGCATCCGCCGTGAATGAAACACCTAATCCGTCGGTATTCAGAATTCTTGCCACAGGTGAAAAGTTTTTATAAGAATCCAGGCCTAAATGAACAACTTTGCTAGAACTAATGTTTAGAGGCATACAAAAATCACACAATAACCGTTTCTCATGGAAGATATGTTTGTTCTCGGTCGGGGTGTCCGTTGTTACGTCACAGCTATGCATACCTGTTTGATCAGGCGACGGGCCCCGGGTCTCTTCGTCAACAACCTCTATCTGTGGTGGTAGTAGTGTTGTCCGATGTTGGGTTTTATTTGAAAATTGCGTTTTATTACTTGGCTTTGTCTTTTTCTTACATGACTTTGTCCTTTTCTTACATGATTCTGCAATTGTATTGTTTAGAGGCATACAAAAATCACACAATGTCCGCTTCTTCTCACGACGGAGCTGCTTGTCCTCGGGCGGGGTGTCCGTTATTACGTCACAGTGCTGCATGGGCTCCTGCACGACCGACCTCAAATCTTCGCTATGTCCGGTTAGCTGTGACGATGGTCCCAGGGTTTCTTCGTCACCAACTATTATCTGCGGTGATGCTAGCGCTTCCCGGTGTTGGATTTTATTTGAAAATTGCATCTTCTTACTTAGTTTTGTCTTTTTCTTACTTGATTCTACAATTGATGTCCTGCTGTAAGGTACGGCTGCATCCTGACAGTTATTAATTCGTCTGGGAGCCATCTTCAGATGCACCAGGTAACAGAGCACAATCACTTAAAACGAGTTAGTGCGGTATCGGCTTGGACATCTGGTTTTACAAATTTTAAAATAAAAGAGGTGGAACCATTGCGTGCGCCGCATAGCAGACAGGTTGACTCTTGTAAAATTTCAGCGATGACGAATCACGACAAATATTAATAAAACGTCAACTGATGGTCAAGTCCTTCGATAAATATATATCAAACCGGTTTCGAAAATTGCTGGATTCGATTCCCGTACCTGTCATATTTTTTTATATATTTATTATGAAAGTCTTGATTTTAAGCTAGTTTATTCACGACGGCTCTACCAGAACAAACGACTGAGCTCCTTTTCGACTAAAATGGACAAAGAGCGGAAGATGTTGATTGTATCGCCGGAATTTGTCCAACGTCTTAAGTCTGGCGATGATGCGGAGAAAAATATATTATCACAGCTTGATGACGAAATGCAAAAAGTTTTAAAGTCCAAATTAACTGATCACGATAAATGGATCCAGTACAATCAAGTGTTACAACGATTCCTTCATTTCACAAACCAGGCACGGCAGCCAATCAAAATACCCATTGAAACAACCAGTAACAGCCTATCAAATGCCGTTATTTTATCTATACTTCCCAAAACTTTTAAGAAAAAAGCTGAAGTTTTCCTACGCATTTTGAGTACCTCAAACGATGTGAGCTGGGATCACAAGGGTACCGTTACTATAAAGGGTGAAATTTTACCGGCGTCTAACATAGTCGATTTAATTCACGACACCCTGCGGCCTCGAAAAACTATTAATCCACCCGGACGCCTACAGTTTGCTAATTACATCAAAGACCTTAACGTTGCTAATGTGCTGCTAGCTAAACCTAAACAGCAAAAGAAGCCAACCCCGACTGGTACTACAGGAAAAAACGAAATGGAAACTGATACTTGCGAGTCCGATTTAGAATATAAATTAAAAAACACCAGCTACTCATCCAAGTCCACATCAAAAAGGTTCAGTCAGAAGAACGCCGATAAGGAAAACGCCTCCAAAAAAGGGCCGTTAGAAAAACGCCTCTAAGGCAGAGGTCCTCAACATCAAATACGAATGGAATTCTGGACTGGGAGCGCCTTAAACTTTAAAATGCCACAATGAAATTTGTTCTACGACCCCATGTAAACGACTTCTGATTTTATTACTTGCAGTCTTTTTAATTTGAAATGTCGTGCACCTCAAACTACAGTTTTGTAAATTGCTAGCGAATTTTTAGAAATAAGACATTCTGCTGTACATTTATATTTATATTATTAAGTATTATACGAAATAAGAACAATATATTTGTTTATTACAAAGTGTTTGTGTTTTTTATTTTCTACTCTGCTTTGTTTTTTTTCTCGAATCTGCAATAATTACAAAGTCTAAAGCTAAAATATTAGTATTTGCAGTTATTTTACAGTTACAAAGTGTAAAATTTCAAAAAATCAATCTACGATTTCATAATGGCGTGATATAATTTAGAAAATTGTGATTTCTTTTAATTTTGTGCGATACATTTTATAAAAAAGTGTAAAACATTTGCAAATTTTTCAACGAAATTGCTATTTCTTTTAATTTTGAGCGATGCATTTTATAAAAAGTGTAAAACATTTGCAAAATTATGCATAGTTTATGTAACATGATGTCGATTTTTGTGAAAATCAATCTACGATTTCATAATGGCGTGATATAATTTAAAAAATTGTGATTTCTTTTAATTTTGGGCGATACATTTTATAGAGAAGTGTAAAACATTTGCAAATTTTTCAACGAAATTGCTATTTCTTTTAATTTTGAGCGATGCATTTTATAAAAAGTGTAAAACATTTGCAAAATTATGCATAGTTTATGTAACATGATGTCGATTTTTGTGAAAATTTATGTGGGGTGGCTTGTAATTGCGTGATTTTTGTTCAATTTTCATCGTGTGTTGAATAAAATATCGTTTTTTGTATAATTTCAAGTGATATGATGTCAGTTTTTGTATAATTTATGTGACATGATGTCGATTTTTGTGTAAATTTATGTGATATGATGTGTGATTGCGTGATTTTTGTTCAATTTTCATCGTGTTTTGAATAAAAATATCGTATTTTGTATAATTTCAAGTGACGTGATGACAGTTTTTGTATAATTTATGTGACATGATGTCGATATTTGCGAAAATTTATGTGAGATGCTGTATGATTGCGTAATTTTATTCAAATTTTTGTTACTTTGAGGGGTCAACACATACGTCTTTTCGTAATTTTTGCGTGTTTCTATTCAAATTTATTTTCATTTGTCGTCAACACAGACGTATTTTCGTAAAATTTTACTATTTTTCAATGAAAGTTGTGAAAAAAAATATTGTTTTTTGTCGTTTTTACAGAATTTAATGTGACAAGATGCCGATTTTTTATGAATTTCTAAAATTTTGAACGAAATGCTTTGGAAATTGCATATTTTTATTCGAAATATTAGTAATTGAAGCTATTTTTTCACATACAAAGTATCGAAAATTCATATAAATTGAACTACGATTTCATAATTGTGTGATGTACTTTAAAAAATTACGGTTTATTTGTTAAACGTTTGCAAAATTATGCTTAGAAATAACTCTTAAAACTTTTTTACATCATTTTTTCGGTACTATAAAGTCGCTTTGTAAAGATTTTCAACGAAATTGTGCGTTTTTATTCAAATTTATTTTAATTTGTCGCCAACACATACGTCTTTTCGTAATTTTTGCGTTTTTATTCAAATTTATTTTCATTTGTCGTCAACACAGACGTATTTTCGTAAAATTTTACTATTTTTTCGATGAAAGTTGTATAAAAATATTGTTTTTCTTGTCGTTTTTGCAGAATTTAATGTGACAAGATGCCGATTTTTAAAAATTTTCTACGTATTTTCGTAATTTTGCGTGCTTTTATTCAAATTTATTTTAATTTGTCGCCAACACTTACGTCTTTTCGTAAATTTTTTACAAGAAAAAAATGGTTTGACTTATATTTTTAATTAGTCAAGCCTTCTCCAATACTTGCTACTATAAGCCGTTCACGATCTTTTTGGGTCAGGTGAGGCTATGACCATCTAGTAATTTTGTTGGCAGTACCTCTGCGGCAACTAAACTCCTAATGCAAACTGACACTTTTTCTGCTAGGTTAGGTTGTTTTCAGTTTAAGGTTATATTTTCTGAATAGGTACATTGTTGCCGGATCTCTCTCTAGTCTCGACATCAACTCGTGTTCTTTTAGATCTGGTCTGTCCTTTTTAAACTGCAACTAGCATCGTTTAATGGAAATTTTTTATTGTAACAAAATTATATTGGGCATTTTGATTTTTCCTTTGACGGAAATTAAAATTACTTTTACACACTTGATAAAGCATTTATTTCTTACGAATATTAAAATAATAAGTTTGGCAATGTGGTGGCAAGAAAATGTCGAACAGACACTGACAGAAAAAAAAGTTGCATCCGCTACATCACCGAATCAGTTAGTCCAACATGAAAAGAAAAAATAATAGCCAACTCTGTCCCAAAAAGGTCGTGAACGGATTATATGTTTTATCTCTTTCTTACTCAAGCATAGCAATACGTATATCTTCTTGTTCATGTTATTGCTGATATATATAATTGTGACCGATCGCTACCGAAACGCCTCGGTGTAGATGCAATCCACCCATAATGCACCACAAAAGTGAAAGTGGCCAACGGACTGGAGCGGTCAACTTTCGTTATTGTTTTAAATAGATTCGCATTCAAGTGGATTCCTAGAATCTGTTTCTTTGTTTCAACCGTTGTCATGACGTCAGATGACGAGATGCGGTTACATGTCCTGACAGGCTTTTAGAACAACAGCGGTCAAAATTTATAAAACACGTATAATTATAAACAAGTACAAAGGCGTAAGGGCTATTTTCCCCTTGTATTAGACAAGGCTACAATAAAACATTTTGAATAATTAGCGAATACAGTTACACGATGCAGTATGTTTTCCAGGAAACGATTCGTAAACAAGTGGAATGTGGCTGTTTTGTTAAATACATTTTCTTTTATTAGTATAACATCAACTACGTCCAATTAATTTTTTAAAAATTACAGAACTATAATATTACAAAAGGATACGATCCGGCAACTAAACCTCAATCGAAAATAACATTTAAAATGTATTAAATTACGCTTGTTTCGCTAGTGACCATGATTAATTCCTAAAACCTCGAGCGCTTCGGCAGCTCAATTGGTTAAGACCTCGGCCTACAAATGCAAAACTCGTCGGTTCAAATCCGACCAGCAGCCGTGACGAGCAGCTTTTTTAAATTAAATAAATTCGAGCGAGAGAGTACAACAGCGAGAGAGACAGATGTCAACGAGGCGAGTAATCAAATTCAAAAATGGGCGCTAAATTAGCAAATTTGAAAATACGCAAGAAGTGCGTACGCAGAAAACCAAGATGGCCGACACCCGGGAGATTTAAATTCAAAAACTGGGACTTGAAAAAAATCTGAAAAATTTCAAATTTCAAATATTCGCGCCAGAAAACCAAGATGGCCGCCGTGTAATTCCAGAAGCAAATTAAAAATCTAATGCGTAATTTAATCAGTAGCACATATGTAAATTACATATCAAACTTCATATGTGATTAATTAGATCAATCCGCGAAATTAATTAGGTCAAACCGCGGATTTAATTCGCGGAATTCGCGGATTTAATTCGCGGATTGCTCCAATTTAGATGCCGCCATACTACTGACGTTTAAATTAAAAAATGCAGTCTTGTAAGGAAACTTACTAAATTTAATAAAGAAAAACTTAAAACTACAACGGAGAGTATTTAGAACAAAATTAATAAAATAAAATTAGCATAACGTTCGTGTTAATGGAGACACCTCTAAATTAGGCGTACCCACATTTACAAGAGGCGCTGAAAATGCCTTCATTTTTCTTGCAATCATAGCCTCACACGACGTTTCATATTTTCAAAGACACTTTGCAACAATTCTGGAGTATGCCTCGGTGATTCTTTCTTTTAGCTCTGAAATCGTGTGCACAGATGTTTTAAATACTGAATTTTTTAGAAGTGGAAATAAAAAGTAATCCAAGGTGAGATCACAAGATCTGGGTGGCCAAAGTTCTTTTGAAATTAATCGGTCATCGAAGAACTGCTGTAGATATTCCAACATGGTTCCAGCCACATGAGGTGTTGCGTTATCTTGTTGGAAGTATCCTTGTCGAATTTCATCGTCATAAAGCTGATTCACAAAATCTTCAAGAACGTTATTTTGATATCTTTCGGCATTTATTGTATCTATTGGTCCGATAATAATTCTCTGGCGAGAGCACGCTATCCAAACGCCCATTTTAGGGCAATACAAAGAAGCTTCGCGAAAGAAATGTAGATTATCAGCGCTCCATAAGTGCATTACTTGTGAATTAAGGTAGCCATTTATGTAAAACCACGACTCAGAAAAAAGTTAAATCCAAAACATTATTATTTAAATGTTGCAAAAACCAGTTACCAACAGTATAAAATTATCTTATTGTAATTGGGAGGTAAGAGCTCTTGATACATTTGTAGTTTGTATAGATGCATATTTAAATCTTTTTTTAGAATTGTACGGCAAGTACCATAACTCAAATTCACTCCTTGAGCAAGCCTTCGGATTGATGTGGAGGGTTCGTTTTGAATTCGATTTTGGACATCTGCAATTTGTTCCGCAGTTCCAACATGTGGTCTACCACTTTTTGATCTATATGCTACACTACCAATTTCCCTGAAAGCAGCTACAGTACGTCGTACTTGAGCCCGTTACTAATTTTTCGACGTTAGGAAATCGTTCTCTAAATTCGTTTAAACAAGCATGTGCAGAGTACTACCAAATACCATTGTCCAAAATATGCTTCTATTATAAATATTTTATGTTCTGGTAACATATTTAAAATAAATTATTCAGAAATTATTGACAAGAAAATTATTGCATAACAAATGTCAAATGACAGCTTTTAATTTTCTGGTGTTATAATACACGACTTCAAAAATCCGAAGGTATCTTTGATGGAGTTACTTTTTGCTCATAATATAGTTTTGCTGGTCACAGTGCAGAAATGTTTAAAAATAAATAAATACTACGGTTGCAATTGCGTTACAATTACATTTCAACTAACTCTGAGTTAATTACTTTTTTTATTCTGTGATGTCATACATGCAAATAACTAGTACAACATTGTAAAGTAAATATGTACATAATTTTGCGTGTAAATAAAGCACACCTGGGAGAGGGCGGTTTCACATTTAAATCCCAAATTAAAGTGTTTTTCCTAGGACATTTATCATACCCTCATCCACACTCGGCCCGTTTTGCCGTTAGTGACAAAAGCACTTGCTCTGGCTTTGCATATGAGATGGCTACAAAGGAACCACGCAAGATGACTAATTGTAATTGCCATTTTTGTCATGTTCGCCCTATTCATTACCGAAGTCAAACTCGGTTGCGCCATTAGGAAAGTTATAATTCCACCTTAAACACTGTCGGCGTCCAGGCCTTGCAAGAATTTCGGACGAAATTGCCCGAGTAATTTTAGACCATTTGGGCGATTTTTATAGTTGTGTTATAGTCTCGGATTTAGCACTATGAAGCCATGTTGCCATGTAACATTAAAAATGAATTTTTATACCTCGAGGTTGTACTGCATCACCTTAAACTTTACTTAAGCAACAGCAAATAACAATTGATGAACTGATCGCCTATCTACCAGTATTTTTAAATATACCACACCTTAGCGCTACCTGCATTCAACTCTTCGAAGCTCCAGGCCATGCCTCCTCCTTAACGCCAGGGAAGCCATAACGAACCGTGACTTGGGACAACAAAAGCAAATTAAAAACCTCGCCCGCTGCAGCCCCGACCGGGATGACGCTAATAACCCGAAAAGGAGGGCGTCGAAAACTCGGATGGAAGTGAAAGTGTCGAACCTCGAGATTAAGATCGCGCCGGGTGAACTATGGGAAAACGAGGACTAATGAATTTCCTGTAAATTGAGCGAGACGCGTCGCCACATTCGGGCTCTATATTCAAATCTTGCTGACGCCTCGTCCCTTTCGACATTCATGTTCGGCTCAGAAAGAACTTGATCTTAAGAAATGCCACCATCGGGGCACTTTCAAAGATACATTTTCATAATCATTCGCTGGAACATACACACAAATATGGTAGCAGTTGAAAGATGATCATATTGTTTGGAAGGAAACTGTGATATTACCAACTCCCAATTTCTATTTCTTTAGAATAGTATTAATTCAACATCAATAGCATATTTGAGTTACTGCATTGTTAGACGTGTTTTTGTGTGTTATATTAAAATTCAATTTCCGATACTTTCAAATGTGCCCAAGCGGTGGATGCAACTCACCCGTGAACACAAGGCGGCAACGGGGTGCAAACAGTGTAGGTTCGAGCACTCCGTGGCCCAGTGACGGAGGCGGCAGTTATATGTAAAAGAGCATAAACTTACTGACCTGTAAATCTCATCGACAATAATAATTGTACTCACCGGGGGTGGCCGCCCCCTGGCCTTTCCGTACTTCAGGCAGCGAGTTATAAT
The DNA here is from genome assembly GCA_940337035.1 of Agriotes lineatus. Classification (NCBI taxonomy): domain Eukaryota; kingdom Metazoa; phylum Arthropoda; class Insecta; order Coleoptera; family Elateridae; genus Agriotes; species Agriotes lineatus. The sequence continues at coordinate 66,496,763 of OW679199.1, read as the reverse complement.
GCTTGGCCTTGCATCAGTCAGCATCAACCCACTGGTTGGGTTAGCTGTCGGTACTTTTTGCTAGTACTGTCCAATCATAATCCATTAGATAAACTATTGTTACAACCCGTACAGAGTCGGTAATAACCCGTAGTTCTTTCACAGTAAAGTTATTACCATAAATCTTGCAAGGCCACTGCCCACTGCGGAACTTCGTGCTTCCGCAGGCTTACATTATAAGTACGGAACTTCATGCTTCCGATTGCGGAACTTCATGCTTCCGCGGGATCTAAAACTTCGATTATCATATAATCGCCCAGCACGAGCAACAACCTCTGGCATTTATCATGTGCTGTAATTGCCAAAAAGCTACCAAACATCATTGCACTAACTACGATAGTACGTACATTCTAATCTAGCTAATCTAAATTACTACCTAGAAATACGCATAGCCGCGCTTGCAGCTTCGCTTCGCATTATTGCAACTTAACGCATTATGAATAGCTATTGGTTCGCATACTCAGAGAATGACTTGCGCCAAGAGATAACTACGCAAAACAACCCACTTTCACTGATACGTCTCGCCTCTGCCACAACCCCGAACATTCTCCTTATTATTGAATTCGATTTCTAACCGAGCCCCATCAATTGGTTGCACGTGTCGTCCGGGTCCCCGAAACAACGGACCGCAAGCCAATGCCTAATGCATTCTTCAAGATTATATTACATTCCACGGCTCAAAACATTCCAGAAATGACAAAAGTAGTAATTAAAACTTAAAAATAATGCACTCCAAAACCATCCAATATTTCATCCCTAACAGTATACTTACTCAAACAACGCGAAACAAATATAATAATCCTCTTTACTGGCACATTAAGGCCATTTCATTAAAAAAAAAAATATTAGCATTCCAATACAAGTCCAAAGCTAAAAATTAATAGCTTCAACAAACTATATACAAATGGGCTCCAACTAGAATAAAGAGCAGATGTTTAACGCATAGTTGTATTTTGGCATTAGTTTAATGGATTGCGCCTTTAGAATTTTAGCATTCCCATCTCTAATTTAATAATACAACGCTCGCATCTTCATTCTTTCGAGCGCTGCCGAATGCGCGGACTTGGAGATAAGACAGGTCGCCGAATTTGTGGAATACGGACGTTCTTCTTCCGCCAGCAATTGGAACGAGACCTTGTTTTTGGCAATGTTGGATTATTTTCGCTAAACAACCTCTTGCGCATGCATAAATTTTAAGCTGCACACGTTACTTCGGCCCGTTATCGATCATTGGGTAAGCACGTGTCAATTGTTACGTTTCTGTTCTAATTAATTTGGTATTAGGCTTCGTTTATGTGGCATCCTTATAGCCTTATATATAATTGCTGTTTGCATCATGCACTCTCTTGGGCGACGTTGCCAGAAATTGATTCCATGAGACCTTATGGGCCGTTGAATTTCCTGCGCCCAAGTTCTTTGCCGGCATTCCATAAGCTGCAGATATCCTTCTTCACCTCGTTCCACCTGGTGAAAACCTATGTCAGAGTGATTCAGATAAACACGCAGTAAGTACACGCTTATTTTTCCAACTTCAGTAGACTTGTGTTGACTGTATAGGCAGTTAAACCTGCGATAAGTTATGCATTGATTCAAAACAAAGGCCTTCCCAATCACGCGCGGTAAAGGTAACTTACTTAGCTATGTTATCAGTCGCACTGGCGATTTTAGTTAGGGATTTACTGAAACCACGCACAAGGCGTATACGAGTTGCATTGCAGTTTTTGTAATCCGACTGCGATCGCCGGCCTTTCAGTTCAAATTTAACAGTTACAGTATAGCCGGCGATCGGGACATCCTTTTGTCAGTTCAACTGCTAGGATATTTGCATGGCATCCTAGATGTCAAGTTCTCGTATTACAAAATGTTAATTGTTTGACATGATTTGGGTTTGATACCAATCATATGACATTACTATTTTCCGCTGTGGAGAGCCAGGTTTTTACCTGGAATTATTTTTGTTAATTGCTATTTCTGGCCCCTAGAGAGTAAGTTACCATTAAAATTATCAAAAGCAAATACGAGCGCCACCAACTTGATTGTTGAACAACTCGCGAATTTAATTTAGAAGATTCCCCTGTAATCACAACTTACAAGGGGGTTATATCAAAAATATACTTATTCGACGCAGGCTCTTTGATAAGCTATAAGTTGTTATGGAAAAGAAATATGAATAAAGATGGCGCAAGTAAGGTGATATTTGTTTTCAATGCCTACACGAACACCAGTAATAGAAGAGGTTAGTTCCTCGTACCAAAATAAAATATTGCATTTCGGGTATTTAAAGACAAGGTACGTAGGTCATTGAGTCAAACCCAATACCAACTCCGAGGCGTATGTAATTTATAATTCGAAATAAACAAAGGGGCAGATACGTAGAAAATACGCGCATACGTCACTACTATATTAACACGTAAATGGTCTAACGAGCATAATATGGAAAATTTTAATATCGTCAATTCATACATGCTGGATATAACTACGAAGCAAAGTCAAAACTGAATCGCATTCGCCACCAATTCCATAAACTGGAAATTTCAGTTACCCATGTTCACAATGAGATCCAAAATTCGTAAAAAAAGAAAAACCTCCTATTTGAAAATCCGAAAATCTAAAAAATTGTACAGAAACTAGCAAAACTACAGAAAGCCTGGTAACCAAAAAGACGCCATTAACATGCAGATGCGGAGCGCATTTGGGATAAACTACTTACTTCAGCTGGGAAACAGCTTAGTGCTCCAATCTGAAGAGGAGTTGTTGATTTACTGAAAACCATATAAAACGGAATTAAAATGTTTAAAGCCAAATTGCCAACATAGGCGCTCACGGCAAGACTTACCAAAAAACTGATGTGTCTCCACATACGTCCACCTACATGGTGCCTATCGCAAATTCCATTTACATAATCCAATGATAAGAATTGGGAAGAAATAGAGAAAACAGCAATCACCGAATCCCAAATCCCCTTAACGAGTCAGTCGCCAGAAATCGTGGAATTGCTTTTAGCCAGTTCCGGGTCACTTGACAACCAAAACAAAACCCGGTCAGATTGACGGAAGCGATTAAACTACCGTGCCAACGCCTACGGTAACCAAATTAACAACTTCGAGAAGCAGGTTGTGCAATACGTCAAAACACCAGAGAAAATGTCTGAAAAGCTATTAGATTCGAGATCTCACGCGCAGATTCGCTCAAATAACCATACAACGCAACATCGGGAATGAACTATCAAATAAATTCACACAAGCGGCACTAGCGACACCGCCTAGTGTTCTCGAATGCTAGTTGTCAACCTTCAACATGTCAAAAGAAACACCCAATTTGACTGATAAATATCGCGCTTTCCCAGCTACTTAACCCACGTAACTCTTTCAGAGAGTCAGCACCAAGAAAACATCACAAACACGCGGAGGGAAAATGCAAGTCCAACTGAAATGTACACATGTAATGTTCAACATAAACTCCTAGCCGAAAAATCACATATATACTTAAAATTTTCATAGTCAATAAGTAGGGTTTAGGGAAACTAAGGTGATGCACACCTGCACAGCATGCGGCTAACGTTAAGAACTAAGCCAAAAAAAAGAGAGTAACGTCAAAATGACCGCAACAGTTTGCATTGTTGTTAATTTTAAAAGTTTGCAATATTTATTATTGACGCTATGTACTACACAAAATAATAACATATTTGAAACATTCGCGAACTGAAACAATTGCATATATGCACACGTACTATATAACTTTTATAAACTGCAGATATTCTTTTTCAAAAATAGTACTAGAGTGAGACGGCGGTGATAAAGTCACGGAATCTAGTTGATATGTGTGTGTGACTCGGAGTTTTGGACGTTAAAATTGTATGAAACAGGCACAAACTTTACAAAGTTGGTCTTTTTTACATCGACATGTAGCTAACATCACCTTGCAATTTATGTAAGGCGTATTATTCTACGAATATAGTCCAAACAGGAGTTTTACTTATTTGCTTTGGTTAGATGTAACTTGTGTAATAATTATGGCCTCAGTAATTGAACTGTGACAAAACTAAAGTTTCAGAAAGTTGTTTCTTAATGTCAATACTTACACAGGACGGACACACTTGTTAGGGGTATGAATTTGGCCGTTACATGTGAATGTCTATCTGATATTAAATCAAAACGTTTTCAACTATACAAGTTTTATCATTATTGTCTTTAATGCACCATGCAGCTAATTTATTTGGATTTATTTACAAGCAACATTGGGTAGAAGCATAACATATAAATTGCAACTATGTGTTTAATATCTGTAACATATTTGGCAAATTAGCATAAACCTGTGAATTACAACTACCGACATGATTTATAATTACCGAATTGTATATCGAATATAATAGAGGACTCAAGATCGAACCTGTGGAAGCCCCTGAACAACAAGCAAGCTACCTCAAGCCACCTCAAAAAATAATAATAGCGATTAACTACACACGCCCTTATTAAATTGGCCAACGAGTTCTCCAAGTAAATACATACCGGGTGTCCACTTTCAAACTGGAACATAGGGATTTAGCATGGTTTTTAACAGTTTCTTGAATTCCTGCTCGCCAATTCAACCTACAGAAAATGTTTTTGTATCAATGGAAAGAGAAAATTATTACGCATCTAATGTTATCAAAAATTAAATTGTTTTTGTCAATTTTCATTGAATATTAATCAAAAGTTTTCATGTTTTTTAAATATCAGTTGTCTTGACTTGAAAACAGTTGACAGTTATACTCAAATGAATTTGTTATTTGATGACATTCAGAGTTAGCTCAGTAGTTTTTACTTTATAAAATCAATGATTACGCGAACAAAAAGAGAGTTTTTATGAAACTAACTATTATCATTATTGCTATACATAAACAAATTCGCAATAAATAAACAATAATTCTTATGGTTAAAAGATACCTATTACAGTGAGGTTATTTTGCGGAGTGAGGGATTTGTTTTCAGTAAAATTTGATAACAGTCAAATACAGTCTGCATCTACAATACAGAGATATCTCCGATAATTGGATGAAACTACTAATATTTCAGCAAAATCAGAAGCTAGAGGTCGTTAGTATTCCGGGTGCCCCTTTTCAATCGGGCACATAAGAATTTTAAGTTTATTTTATTTTATTCAATTTTGACAGTTTAAAGTGACATTATTAACTCCATAACAACCTTCATAAACACTCTATAATTCACAAGAGAAATAAAAGCTCACTAGAGAATTAAAAAAGTTTAATTCACTAGAGATTTAAAAACGTTTCAATGAAGAACAACATATTTTTGTGATTTCTACAAATACTTACATTCAATTATTCTTTCTCTTTGTACTGTGTAATTTCCTTAATTTGAATATTTCTAATGTCATTTATTTCCAATTTTCTGTATAGCTGTAAGCAGGTGACAAACGTCACTTTGACGTTTGGCACACAGTAAGTGTGCTGTTTTATTTGTTGTTTGATAAGTGATTTAAGAGCAGCAGGCGCTATAAATTTGAATATTTTTAAATTTCTTATTCAAAATTTCGTCAAAATTGAATAAAAACATATATACGCCACACGTCAATTAAACATTTATTAACTCAAAGATTTGATCTCACTCGCACTGCGTGCTTGTGAGCCCAAAATCTTTTCGTGAATAAACATATGTTTAATTCACTTGGTGTATAATATTTATTAACATGAATTAATAGCAACAATAATTTTTATTAATCATGCCATGAAGAAATTACTAATATTTCAACCAAGATGGGCTAGAATCTATGAAAATTATGACAAGTATTCAAATAGCTCCCCATTCTGATGTAAACAATATCCGAGTCTGTTATAAAAGGAATTTCTAACATTGGTTAACTATCTTTCGTTTATTAGTCCACACTCTGCAACGATTGCTAATATTTGGATGGTGCATTTTATAAATTTTAGATTGTAGATGGCCCCACAGAAAAAAGTTGCAAGGTGCTAAATCAGAAGATCTAGCTGGCCAGTTTATGGTACCACTCTGCCAATCCAATGATTTGGAAATGTACTATTAAAATAATTTTTGATGGCAAAACCGAAATGCGCGGGGCAGCTGTCTTTTGAAAACCAGATCTGCGTATCTCTTGCAACTTCTCCTAATGTAGGGCCAATCTGATTGATTAAAAGTTCTAAATAAGAATCTGAATTTAAATTTCCAACAATTTCAAATGGTCCGATAATTTTGTTATTATAAATCCCAGCCCAAATAATAATAATATTTTAAGGGTATTGGGTTCTTGTATACAGATTCATTTTTGGTTTTTCTTGAGCCCAATATCTAGTATTTTGCACGTTTGTTGTTTAAAGTAAAATTACGTTCATCTGTGAAATATATTGATGATAAAAACGACGATCTTGATTGGCACGTTCTTCCATTTTTTCACAAAATACATTTCTACTTTCTTCGTCTGATTCAAATATTTCCTGATGGACATTGCGGTTTGTATGGATCATATCTGTGCTTCTTTAATGTCTTAGATACCGCCGACTTTGACACATTTAATTCACGTCTTGTGCTGTATGTTGGGTCAATATTGGTCAATCCCAAAACACCTTCCAATTCCCTGCCATCCGTACCAACATACCTGCGATTACCTTTATTACAATTTCATTACTGAAATTTTTATGAAAGCCAAAATTAAATAATAAATACTAACCATCTCTAGCTTCTGATTTTACTGAAATATTAGCAGCTTCTTCAAATTTCCAGACATATTTGTGTATTGTAGATACAGATGGTATTGGGCTATTATAAAATTTTACGGAAAACAAATCTCTCACTCTACGCAAACTCACCCCACTGTAATATGTTTTTGCGATAGAAACTCTCATCGTTCGAGTAATCGTTCATTTTATGTTTTAACAATTAATAACACACTTGAAATACACTCCATTTGATTAACAACCGTAAACTGACTTTTAACCGCGATTACAGGTTAATTTAGCTCGCTTCCAACTCTCGAACGGCAGCGAAAACGAACGAAAATGACCGAAGATAGTACACGCTGGCGACAGCGCCACGACGGCTATCCCCGGCATTGGGGGCGCTTTTACGCAGAGCCATCATAGCAAGTTACGTCTTCTTAGTATAGTCTTCTTGTATAAAGTAAAAACTACTGAATTAACTGTGAATGTCATCAAATAACAAATTAATTTGAGTATAGCTGTCGACTGTTATCAAGTCAAGGCCACTCATATTTAAAAAACATGAAAACTTTTGATTAATATTATTCAATGAAAATTGACAAAAATAATCCATTGATACCAAAACATTTTATGTAGGTTGAATTGGCGCACAGAAATCCATAAAACTGTTAAAAACAATGTTAAATCGTATGTCCCAGTTTGACAGTGGACACCCGGTATAAGTACATCGAGTAATATTTTATTATTGACGGTCTCGAATGCTTTACTGTAGGCCAGAAGCACCAATGGGAGCTGTACGATGTTACAGCTATATCCTGAGCGAAAGATTGACTGCACTGATGGTAAACGATTATTTTATGTTAGATAATCAATTGATTGATAAAAATTTAATTTTCAAATATTTTTAAAGTGCTAGTAGTAAGCTCATCGGTTTGAAGCATTTCAAATCAAAGGTGTGGTTTGAAGCTGCTGTCGTTATGTTATGATTATGTGCGCACTGCGCTTGAAAATCTGCGTAGTAGAAGTAGTTGTAAATATAAATGCGCATTATAAACAGCTATTCGCTTTATGGTTTAGCATTTAGGTTTATTATTAGTTAGCATTGCCTTTCCCAGCAAATATAGCTACTGTTGTTCATTTGTGTGTAAACAGATTGGTTTCGCATTTGAGGCGATTTTTTGAGCTAACTTTTTCAGCTTAAAATGAGTACAGGTCAACTTTTCGTTCATTTCAATATGGGCTTTCCTTATTTCACGAGTTGAGGCAAGTAGAATAAAAAAGATCTCATTGCTATTGAACTAGCTGGCAATAAGAGAAGTCAAAATTAATGCGAAACAGTGTAAGGCGGGTCTTCAAACTGCAGAGTTGGAAGTGTATAGTGTTGCCTATATTAAGCAATTATTTATGTCGTTGTTAAGTAAGTGCACACAAACTAATTATAACGTGCATTATCTGATCTTAGGAGTATCTCAGCATAATTTATTGTTAACGCTCAGATATGAATATTCAAACTAAATACTTTGATTGGCAAAATACAGATGACAAATTATTAAAAAAACGTTACCGACTTGTCAAATCCAATAACTGACAACAGTTACTGCATCTTTGGCCCAGGCATATTCGACACATTCTAAGACCTAAAAAAATAATGTAGTACTGATTTTTGGCACAAATGTTCCTTGGTGCCCTAGGAGTGACTTCCTTAAAAGTCCCCGTCTCTGGAGTGCCGACGTCATAGTTTTTTTTTTTTTTAACAAGAAGCAGAAGACGAACCGCGCATTTTCGAAAGAATCACGATAAACTACCTTATCCGTTCACAACTTTACGTTATAGAAAAATGTTATTAGAAAAGGTTGTTTGGAATTTATAAATTATAGCCTGCTGCAAAATTTCATAAATTGACCTAGTTTTATGACACCGTCTGTATGAGATGGAGCACTAGCAAATCCTCCTAATAAACAAAATTTCATAAGAGTCACTTGATATTTCTTAAACTTTGCATGAAGCCATAATTTTTGATTATGAACAACTTTTCTCAAAACAAAAAAGGTACTTTACCTGAACAAAACATGTTTTTACTACTGCCAAGGCCTTCTTGATACTTGATACGACACCGGAGCAACAAAAAAGAGAGTAGATTAAATATTTGCCTCGTCCACAATATGTTCGTATTGAGCATCAGTAGAGGAGGTGTTCATTTCATTAGTCATATTCTTATTATCACAAAGTGCATGTCTTCGGTCAATTAAAACAATGGCCAAAGAGACAGCGATTCACATTGGACTCTGATGTGGAGACTGTTATTACAGAATGGTTTCGTCACAGCTGCAAGAATTTTACCAACTGGAAATCTATAGAATAGTGCAATAGTGGGATTCATGCCTTAATGTTAATACATTTTTTTAAAATTAAGTTAATACAAATTATGCTACAGCCTCCAGACATGTTTCTATTGAACAATCCTCGTAATAAAACAATGGAATAGGTACATACAGTAGAGAATAAAAATCTGGTGTGATACACTCACACAACTTCCTTTTACAGTGATCTTATGATTAGTCAAAAATTTCATTTTTAATTTTTAACCATTTGTTAAAAATTTTCAAAAATTACAAATTCTACAAAAACGGTACAAAATCGAGTGTTAGTTGAAGAGACAAATTTTCTCTAGAATTTTAAGGTGAATTCAAAAATGTAATAATATACCGGGTGTTTTATTTAAAATAGGAGTTAATAAAAAAAATAGAAAAAAAAACAAAAGAAACCCACTTTAGAAGTATTCAACTGGAAAATCACCTATCTCACATCAATACACATTAAAAATGTAAGAAAAATGTAAAATTTAAAAAAAATCGTTAGAGCCGTTTTTGAAAAAATCGAAAAAAACTGAAAAATCACAAGAGTAAACACCTACTTCCGGTTATGCGATTTTCTTCAAAAGCTTGCTGTCTCATCTACATAGTACACAAAACTTATATATGAAGTTTCAATGCCATACCTCTTTTCGTTTTTGAGATATTCTGTTCACAGACACACAGACAGACACACAGACAGACACACAGACAGACAGACAGACAGACCAATGAAAAAAAATATGTTTTTTGGGATCAGGGGACTCTAAAACGTGAAGATCTGTTGAAAACTCAATTTCGAATTTTTGGGGTGAATCCAATACTTCCTTTATAGTAGTAAAAGGAAGTAAAAAGAAGTCGACATCGAGTCGAAGTTCAGTTACCCCAAAGGGATTCTACTCTTCCACCTAACCAAGCAAACACTACTACAAAAAGTATATTTATTTAGGAAAAACTTTAAAAAAATTAGCAAATTATACATAATGAAACTTAAATATTAAATTTAATAATAAAAAAGCACTTTTAAAATTGGGAAGAGGTATATGAAAGTTTAGATTTACACAATGCCTTCGCGTCTCGCCACTGCTAAACTCTATGGCTGAAGGGAAAATACACTTTAGCGTTTCCTTTAACTCATACTTTTGATGAATTGCTTCTCAAGCGTTTGAAGTGACAGACTAATTACCAAAATTTTAATTTGTTGGATAAAATCTAACGCGACATCATTTTGCAGATCTCTGGGGACGTAAAATGTATACTTGCCGCAGATATGTTAAAAAATCCCGTTTAAAATTTCGATTAGAAGTTTCAGTATTAGGCGTCCAATTTTTCAGCTACTAATTATATGTTTAATGCAATTTGCGACCACCACAGCATACCACAGTGACATTTTCCACAACTGAACCACACTGATTCAGAAAAACTTCCAACATTCTGTCTCTTATGAATGCCATTCATCCTGACAGCTAATGGAAAAAAGATGTTGTAACCATCTGCTATTCAGCCACTATTTCATCAATTTCAATATTGATTAAATATCGTAGAGAGTGCTGCATTCGAAAAACGTGTTTACTCCCCCAAAAATTACCTTTAATTAACAGCGGCGAAGTGCTCGAGCGCCCTTAATTTTATTTTGTCGTGTAATACAGCCAGACGCGTTGGCTTTAAAATGCTAATAATTATTATCGAACGTCATCTGACGTGCAAGTGATTTATGGCCGCTTTTATAAATCATATTGCTTTGTGTTTTTGATATAATGCAGAGACTAATATTTTTTACGGAAACAGAACTTGCTCGCAAGTCTAATCTGTAAATTGCTATAGCTAACACATGCGCAAAAGTTATATAACCACAATTTCTATCATTTTCCGCAACAAATTTACTTTTAACGAGAAAAATCTGTACTACGGCGCGTACTTCCTTCGCTGAAACGAGCCTTTCTCTCCACAAAAACTCGCCTACAAAGGAAATAGCACCAATTGCATTGCTCTAACCAGGTAGTGTGCGCTTCAGAGAGACGCATAAATTTCTCAGAACACCAAAAACAAGAGACAGAGAAGAATCTGAGTAGATCGAGCAATTTACACACTTAACCGAAGGCTTTTTTCCGCCCCTAAATAAAATATACCATCATTGTCGCGAAAAATGCGCTGCTTTATTCAGCCCCACTTAGCAACATACATAATCCGCAAGTTATTTTGATAAAAGTATCTTCTAATTGGTTAGTGTTTAGTAATGCTCTTATTCAGCCTTGAGGTCAGAAAGGGGTAATTTCAATGTAGTGGCAAAGGTGATTTCTTTTAGTTCTTTTTTTTACTTTCTATTATGTGCGTTACAATTTTATTTATTATTTGAACCAACCTTTAATAAGTTTAAATTCAGTAACTTTAAAAACAAGACTTGTAGAGAGGTATTGCTAACGTTAAGATTTTCGCTATAAGAAAGAACCTGCATAGTAGTACCTAAGACTTCTTCAAATGTAACTATTATCACGTTCGCATTGAAGCGAATCTTTGGTTCTGAAAATTACCATTCAAAACAAGTGTACTTTTTTCATTGCAGAATTATTAGCACGCTCTGCTTTTATCAAAATCTAAATTTCTAACATTAGTTATATTTTATCGCTGAATAATTAAGTGATATTTTGGACGTGAGAACAAATTTCTCGATCAACATGAAGGTGCACCAATCCATCATTTTCGGACCTCAGTCGGGATTTATCATTTAAGAGCGCATGTGGCTCTCGACTCCCCAAGATGCCGCGAGAGGTACCTTGGTGGTTTATCGAAATTCAACCTTAAGTGTTTCACTGAAGTGGTTGCATGCGCACTGCGAAAAGCTTAATTAGCGGTGTTATGCCGGAACCACACTACGTTTTGGATTACTGCCAAACGCCGGATTTATATACAGGGTTCCTTGGCAATAATCATTATCGATTTATGGATGTTACTGTCGAGACCATTAGAGTCGTTTCGTTAAACTGCCCCACGTATCGGGGATTTCTTCGGTGACTCCATCTCGTTCCGCATGCGAAATCTGGAACCAAGTGTTCTTTTTTTCGGCTGTTTGGTCATCGTAACTTCTGAATGGACGCCATCTCCAAAGACCACACGTCTCCAGCAGCAGCAACCCCTCCCCCCATTCTACATGTTCTTTTCCCTTGGGTTTGTAAACAGCGCTTTCAAGGAAAAATTGCTTATAGTATACGTTATAACATATGTTGCAAACAGTGTTCGCGGAAGTGAAATTACGAATGTTTCGGCCAAGCAAAACACGAAGCTATTACCGTTTTGTTCCTTTTAAATTTCGAATTGTTCAAGTTGCGTCTTCTACGGTTACCTTTAGGAAATCATCAGCCCCTTAGGACCATTGTTCACTAAATATGATAAGTAATTAATATTATAATGTAGCTTGCATTCGCAGGACATCTACCAAGGGCTCATTTGTTTATAGCGTATGTAACTGTAACCCCTGTTAACATTTGACATATTTGGTAGATGTTTTATTCGCGTTTTGCATATGTTTTATTGTATCTTCCCATGCTCTGTTAAGCTTTGTACAGTAATTGGCAGACAAAGTACCAATATCATTCAAAGTAAGTCCCAGTGACAAGCACCGCCACATACATCGACCCAGGGCATGGTGGGGTTCGTAGAGGAACAAACTAGAATCCAAAGTATAGAATCCATAACGCCAAGCCAACCCAATATCTAAGCCCTTCCTAATGTATTATTCAAAAGAACTTCTTTTACGTCACGACTGACCACTAGCCGGGGCGATTTGATGCACGACTAAATATATACGACCTGGAAAGGAAACACTTTAACTTACATATAAACGTTAAGCACGTCCGCATATGCTAACCGATACCAACCATCAATCAATAAAGGATGCCATCATGCTTTCTGAAAATTATATTTAAAAAACGATATAAGGAAAACACTAAATTCAAGCAGCAGCAACGAGGGTTTAACAAGAAGCGAAGTATAATATGAGATGACACCCGTCATTCAAAGATTTTCTCGAAATTAATCATAACAGAATAAAAACAAATTGAGAAAGAAATCTCGATAGAGCAATTTGTATTCAGGAAAGGTATGGGTACCAGGAGGGCCTTGTGTATTCTACAAATGTTTGTGCAAAAATTCATGGCCCAACACAACAGCTTTTATATTTGTTTTGTTGACTTTTAAAAGGCATTCAGCACGGTACCAAATACAGAACTTATGAATTCGCTTATCAGCTTGGGCATAGATGAAAAAGACGTTCAACTACTTAGATCTGTATTAGTAACAAATAGCTAAAATCAGAATTAAGACAAATTATCTCCAGAAAAATCAGCCCTAGTAAAGGAATACATTCTATGCCCCATTCTGTTAAACATACTTCTTATTCTCAGAAGTAATGATTACCGCCACTCTACAAAACATTATAGATGGCGTGACAGTGATTGGAGAGATCATCAACGGCTTAAGGTTATGTTGATGACATTGTGCTAATAGCTGTTACCGACGGAGAACTACAACATCCATCAATTGTGCACAATATGGCATGAAAATCAACCGTACACAAACATAGACAATGACAATTATTAAGAAACAAAAACATACCAATTCCATTCCACATCCATGGCGAAGTCTTAAATTAGTCAACCGTTTCAAATTGTTAGGTTGCTGGATTGAACATGATATGAATTCAAACAGAAAAATAACATCTATAGAGCGTCTCAGGGTGACAAGACAGCGTGGAGAGGATAGGGAATGCTTTCCTTATGGGAATGTCGCTCCGACGTTGCCAGTTCTATGCAACGGGCGATGTACGTAATTGTTTTGTTCATAAACTTGTTTGAATGCCACTGACAAAACGTACCAGGTAATGAGGGATTATAGTTAAGCTGTCTCTATTACAATAGCTGGATTTGTTTGGCTGTGATCGGTGCGTTTTTTCTACAGAACACTTTTGTGGAGACATATGGCATCGCTGTTTGTTGCTGTTTGCCATAAGGCCCTGTACTGTCTAGTCACCCTGAGACGCAGTATAGAACAGAAATTGCAGGACAAGGATTTGTACGGTTCAAACAACTATTATGTGATACGAACCTTAAAGGCGAGTACAGTGCTACATACACCACATGACGCATGCTGCACGGTGCAGTCATGGGCACTATAGGCATAATGAATAAACTAGAAGCATTTACAGTGTGGTGTTACCGATGAATGTTAAAAATTCAGTATTTCTACAACTCTTCATGCCAGAACTTCATACGATCCCTCTATAAAGAACTCGCTTCTATTATCAAAATATTCCCTAAACTAACATCTATGGGATATTACAGAAAACTGTTGTTTTGGAAACAGCAGGCAGTAACGAACTACTGGTTGATAAACAAAATTGAATAGTAGAGATGCGTTCGGCAGGGCAGCAATTTGAATAAAAACGTGTCTAAGCCAATATTTCAGCAATCGATTCACTGTGATATGAATTAAGCTGTCAAACCATTGTTTTTACTTGTGAACCTTCTGTAATATGATTCGCTTACTGCTCACGTTTGACAAAAATGACTTACTAACCTCACTTTTTCGCCTGGATAAAGGATACAGTTTTCCGAAATATTGGCTTAAAACAAACGTTTTCTTCAAATTGCTGCCCTCAGGAACACATCCCAATCATTCAGTGTTGTTATGTAAACCTCAAGTATAAACGTCTATTGTGCCTGTTAGTGTGCGTGTGTCACGTGTTCATTGTCACCGATAAGCAACTACGTTATGTAGCGTTCTTAGCCAAGCGGGTAAATCGTCTGACTAGGTATCGTTAAGATTGCGCCTGGGAGTGCGAATCCCTTTTCCTTACCAATTAATTTAATTTGCATTACTAAGTATTTCCTTTTACTGTTTGAATAGTATTAGAAACATTAAGATATTTTTACCTATTTTGTACAAGATTATAGACATTATGTCTCCGATCGAGCTTGTGTCTTTCAGCGCTATATAACGATAATGGACAAACTGTGCTGCTACATTGCTACAGGATTCTGCGCCATCGTAGAACGACTGTTTATTCATTTCAATACTTGTGGTCTTTCTAATCATAAAATGTCTTTATACCTTACTTCTGGTTTACATAATTTGGAGAGAAATTATACAAATGACACTTTTAACATGTAGTATTAAATTGTGTTTACATATTGTGAGAAAGATTTTAAATTATTGAAGAATTGGAAACGTCTCGTTTAATGTTTGATCTCTCATGTTTTGTTGAACACTATTTCATAAACGAAATTTTAAATTTATGAAATCATAGAAGGTTCTGAATTGATCATCCTTTTTATCCCAGGTTATGATTTTCAATTTGGTGAATTATCATACAGTTAGAAAACCAAAGCGCTAAAACTTTTCAAATTTTCGACTTTATTTAAGCGTTCTTGCATCATCTTCTTAATGTAGCTCTATTCTGAAACTTTAGATGTTTTTTTTCGCGAGTAGAATGTAGATCGTCCAGAAATGTCCTCCAATTATATTTTATTAAAGTACATTCGAGACTGACCCGCAACATTATACTGTTCGCTATTCTATGTTCACCGAGCACGTGTGGGCTAAGCGTGAAAGGATTATGGAACCGTTTTAGCACCTTTAAAATAAAGCCGAGCGATTTCTCTTACTATATGCGAATTTAAAAAGGGCATATTGTTAATGCACTCTTAATTTTGCAGTGTTATTTTATTATAACAATATCCTGGTTATTTCAAAAGAAGTGTGACGGAGAATAACCAAATTGGCTGAATTTAAACTGAGAGAGCAACACTAACCACATGTTTCGACTTTATAAATAATACCAAAAAATAAATAAATTACAATATAAGCGGCAAATGTATACTACTTACCAATATACGATGATGCATCGTACGGTTTATTTCAAAGGAGCTTACCTAGAACAAACGAAAAAGAAATTAGTCAAGCAACAACAACAAAGAGTCAATAAATTATTATTCCCTTGAAAAATGTTAAAACATATTTTTTACAGTTATTTAGTTGTCCTTCCTCATAATATTATAAAATGAGTAGCAGTTTGAAGCTTAAAAGATCTGAATGTTTTAAATAACCACTTTAAATACCTTAGGAAATTACATAGTTTGCGTATCGTGCTTTCATAGTCCAGTTTAGTTTTTATTTCTCCCTAATTTATTCCGGCATATCAACACGCTCATTAACAAATTTTGTGTTGGTGAAACCTTGCAGAAAATACTGCACGATTTTAAAAAATGTTAGTAACACAAAAACTAGGCCAAATACTTAAAATACAACTGCTTAGGGTATGGGAATATAAAACACGTATTTAGGTCCCTTCTGAAATCTTTACGACCTCCAGTTCTCGGCATGATGGAAAAAACGCGAGAAAGCGTTAGAATAAGATGCGGCGTAGATATTTTAATATAGTCCAAACCACGCGAATTAGTTCTTATAGTTCCTATTAAGTGAAACTATACGGTCAACGTCGACAACTTTGCATCCTGAAAATTAGACTGTGTTGAAGCACAACTAATTTCAGAACAGTCTCGGTCTAGATCAGTGATTCCCAAAGTGGGCGATATCGCCCCTTGGGGGGCGCTGGAACGATCCAGGGGGCGATAATAGCCTCGGGTGCATTTGGGGGGCGGTGACTAAAAATAAGGGCGCGGTGAAAGCTTAAAGAAGGAAGAGAAGATAAGAAAATTTAGAAAAACCATTCGTACATATTTCATCTGTTGTGTAACATAGTGTAACATTATTTTCCAAATAAACACACAAAATGCAAGTTACAGATTTATTTATTCCATGAAGACTATTTACCATTATTAAATTTTCTTATTCTTCTTCATACCATTTATTACTTTATTTATTCAGTCTGTTTATTCTCCGTTTAAAACATGGACTCCTGTGATACACGATCTAAAGCATTACAACCACTTTGCGTCATACGGCCACGCCCCACGGATTACGTTGCAATTGAACGACCAATCAGCGTTACGTCACTCCGCACGCCTGGTACAGAGGACTATAAACAGCTCCACACCGACTCTCAGTTCTTAGTGCGACTTTCATATGATGCAAGCTGCAAGGTCTTGCGAAACGTCAGTGAATATGGATGCACAAAGCAGCAACGAGGCCAAATCTGCTTAAATATTCTTGGTCTCAAGTTACTCAAACAACACGAGCCACCAAAGAGCATGGCCATCGCGCGGATTCTTGCTCGTGTTCACAACGTGCAAGGCACATAAAATTCTGGGTATTTATCCATAAATACTACGCGGTCTCAGCCGAAATTATGTTACGAAGGTATTCTCAGTATCCAATACGATGCACAGGCTCACAGAAACCCAACTGTAGCCAATGCAGCAACCACTACCCAGTCCACAACGATACCTCACTTCTACTTCTTGCTTACTCCGCTGAAGATAAAAAGGAAGAAACTTTGAAGACGGCGAAATGGAGGAGTGGCTTTCAACTCAATGGCATTGGATTTCATATTCTAGGTCGTCCATGGTGCTTAGTTCTTGTTGGTACACATTTTTGGACAGTGAGTAGTATGTCTAATTCTACGATGTCGCCTTAAATAATACCGATTTTTAATAAAGTTGTAAATTCTGCAGAAGTTTGGAATAACATGACACAACCCTGCCTCATCTCGCCTAATTGAAGTTTGGCGTCCAAGACATTAACCATCGCAGCAGCGCCATCACGTAATAGCGTCATCCGGCGCAATTTGCATTTCCTAACAAAGTTATCAACATTACGTTGACTTCATTTCGAGATTTACGCCGTCTACGCAGAGTCCCGGCTTAAGAAGAAGCTCCGGTTATAAATTGCAGGATGTAAATCCCGTCTTAAGAACTAAGTTCTGAGTTGTAAAACTGGATTTCGTTCCAACCGCGCTCCACAATCCCCTCATGGAAATGTTTTCGAACACAACGCTTAGCGGCGGAATATTTGCAACCTTTCATAATTTTTCAATCTCGCACAAGGTGGGCGCCGCACGCAACCCGGGGCAGGGTCGCCCTATTTACGGTGCACACGATCGCGATGATTTTTATAACTGCCGGCCAGGGAACGAAACGCAAGAATAACTGGGTCGCACCACTCCATTAATTTATTCCTAAGACCGAACGCTGGAGGCCGGAGCTTTCCTGCACCACAGGAAGACGAATGGTCCTGATGACCAGCTCTCGCCTTAACGGGATTTACTGAACAGTGAGAAATACTCGTGCCCGATAATGCAATGCGATATTTTCACGAAGTTCGTGTTGAAGGGACAGGTGCTGGAAATGTACGAAGAACATGCGAGATCCCCAAATCGAATCTCAGGCCTCGAAGGGGCATGTCATCGCCTCTGCTAGATGGGCTGTTAACTGTACTTTCACTTCAATCTTTGAAGTCGGGCATGAGTTTGTTTGAAAGCTGTAGTGTTTAATGTAGTCTGATACGAGGCTTGTGCAGTATTTATTATCCCTGATCTGAATTTTATTTCTTAGTGCGATATATTTCAAGATTTCACACTTCTACTTGTTTCAGTTAAAACAATCATTTGCTACAGGTTGCTATTTTGTGAATAGAATTAAGAGACGATTGCATTATGTCAACTGTCCTTAGTTATGCAGTCAGTTTTCAATCAGACATACCGTTCTATCCCACAAAACAACCAGTACAACTTTTCGCCATTCACAGATGATATTGAACCTTGTTGTACCTGGATTAGCAAATTTGTTACACAAGTATCCGGAAAAGTGTAACATTAACGTAAAGGCCTGATAGCAGCGTCGTAACTTTTAGTATTCCAAAAAACTAGCTTAAACGAAATACCGGAGAGGGGTCGTGGGCATGACGAGTACGTAATAAATTCACTTAATTGCCATGAGCAGTAAATGGTGTAACAGATAAGGACGCAAGGTTCAAATCCCTCCATCGGACCACATGAAGCATATGACCTGCGACAAAAAACAGGCTATAACAAGATAACAGCACCAACAAAACTTTTAAGAAAAGAAACGAAATGGGCTAGTGTTAAACAATGAAGTACAGGAAGATATAATGATGTTGAAAGACATGAATGACGCTGGGTTTGCGAACACAGAAAATACATTACTGACATATTAGTTAATATAATAAATTAGATGTATCCATAGTACACAGACCATCTGAACAAAAGGTCTGATTTGATGTGGTACCGATTAAAAGAAGTCATAAAGCTTCTGAATGAAAAATGAACGCCCACGCAAAACTACAATATAAAGTGACTAGCGAATACGGCCGTCAAGAAGACCTTCTCGAATACAAACCTTTAATTGAAATAATTAATCATGTTAACGAGAATTTTCTACACACGATCTCCGCTATAACCAACGAATAACACACCGGTAATAAAGTTGATATAAATATAAGGTTCAATCAGGAAACGACTAATAAACGGGCGCAATCTGACAAACCAGGAATTTCCCTTGAGAGCCCAAGGTACGCTGCTAGACACTCATAAGATTAAAGTAATCAAAAGGTTTGACTTTATTAATAATTTCTGTTGTGATTTCGAGCGTCCGCAGACCTTTTCTTCGGCGGCGAACACTGGAACTTCGCCTTCGAAGCGGTAACGAGCGATTACAAGTACATCAACCTTAAATCAAAACGGGTGGATCAGCGACAGAGAAGCGGCAAGACTGATAACAAAAAATAACAGCAAAACAGAGGCCTCACACCATGGATGGCCAATGGGTATTTTGCTTCAGAAGAAAAGCTACAATATCTCGAAATAATCAGGTGAATGCGGCGACCCAACAACAAGACCAAGACTACTCTTTGACGTGTAGCTTCACAAGCAACAATCAAAAGAAGCATCTAGATCTTTGAAAAAGGATATACCTCACTTGTAAACTGCGCATTAATTAGGTGACCGAAAACGCACAACTACGTTTAAAGTTGCCAGACATGCGGCAAGATCGTCGAAAAATGTACACCCACACTTTTCGCCCTAACAACCTTATCTAACCAAACCAAATCGCCACTGGGACTTCTTACCACCTTCAGAACACATTCAACATCTTCTTTCGTAACGAGGAAAAATAAGCGTCGTTGTTAACACTACTCCTGGCTTGTCCTCTTTAAACATTACGAAAACAGAGAACTGACTAGTGTGATACAGGTTGTACCCAATAAACAGTACTCTTTAACATGTTCCTCTGTAACTTACATTGCTTAACTTACAAGACTAGATTTTTATTTTGATGGTAGCGCTCAAGACCAAACCAGGCCTTTTTATTATAGCGGTATTAAGTAAACTACTTTAGGAACCTGGAGATAGTGTTGTTTTAAGATTCCGAGCAAAAGCTGATCGTTTAGAAATTTAAAGATCAAGTATTGGTAAGAAGCAATTGAAAAGGAAACACTTGTCGTCGAGAGAAACACCCAAACTGTTGAATGCAGATCACTGGCATTTGCTTCATAACTTGACCCATTCGCATAAACAAAGTGCGGAATGGGACACTTTAAATGTCTTCTACATTGCTTAAACGCTTAAAGAAATAAAAATTAAGAAAGCTGACAAAGCGTCTGCTCCTCCAACCGTTAAATAAGAAAAAAAGAAGCCTTTCAAATGTATGCTTCTTCACAATCGAACTTCAAAAACTGTGCATGGTTTAGAATATACAACTGAAAAACCTAGTGCTGCGATTCGAAACTGGTTCTTTGAATTTCAAATCGCTGTTGCTAAAACTCACAGTATGTTGGCAACTTGGAACGCCGTCGTGTTTCTACTAACTCAAACTCAAAAACTTCGCATATGCAGATTCAGGAGAGGAATATTTTTTCGGCCGCCATTTTCTATTCGTAAATTTTTAGGATTCTAGATTTAACTGTCGAAGTTATACAACGTGTGTTCGGGGTTTTCTTTTGGTCACACTGTAAGGGCGGATTTTCTCCTGAAAAAATCGTCGACAATATGGGGCAGATTTGGTTTCGTGAATTCCTGCACCCATCTGGTTACCTCAGGTTGTGGCAGTATTCCGGAAGTAAAACATTTGTGTCGCCCGCAATTTAACCTAAGATGGATTTGATGATCTCTGTTTTTTCATGGTCTACTGCCGTATTGAATTTATTTTCAGACCTGTTTCTTTTTCCCTTTTCTCTTCTCTCTGTCCTTGGACGTTCTACTTTTAATTTTGCGTTCCCACTCTGATATCTCTACGTAGGTCTCTATAGTCACTGTGCTACCTGCTAAAAATCCTTGGATACGTAAAGCAGCTTCACGTTTCGGTCCTGTCCGCCTATTGTATTAAGAAATTCGACGCTGGGAAAAGCTGACACCAGTTGCGGGCCCGTCCCGATCGACTACTGGATTTTCCAAGACGTGTCGCAGCTATTAACGTAACTTTTTCAATTGTTGATTGAAACTTGTACGCTGTAAACAACCATCAGTTGTTTACCGAATTATCTCGACTGTAACTTTGTTAATGGTAAAAAACTAGGTGTTGTTTCCCATTTACCTTGTGTGTTTTTTGATTTTATACTGTACCTTTTTATTTGCTAAAAATAGTAATTCTATTAACATAAGTGCACCATCCGGTGATAATTCTAAGAATTTGCTTTTTCTTGATATAATAATTTGTACCTTCTATATTCGTGTTCATTCGGGGAGGCCTTTTCGTGCGGCGCGCTACCTGAATTAGATATTAACTAGACTTTTTTAAGCATCCAATGGAGTTTATTCAAATTTCGGTTTCTACACTTCGCTTAATCGATGCCGTGGGCTTTTATTTAATTATACGCTTTTACTATTTTTTCGATTACTGATATTGTTCTCTTCTAAATACTTTCATGCGTGACAATATTTTATTTTGTGTATTGAGATAATTTTAGTAAATAAATTTAGTGTTGACGTTTAACACTAACCTTTGTAATTTTTCTTGGGTATTTATTATCTCCTTGTAGCCCTTACGTCGCATCTCGACTACTCCGTATTGTTCTGCAGAGTGTCTCGGTGAGTTGTTGACCCTGGCGTCCGTAACTATTAGTTTGCTATTGCTTATGAGTTTATAACAATTAGGTACATTTATTTTGCATTCTTTAGGCCGACGACCCTTCTCCGGCAGTCTGTTATGAGCTAGTTTCGATTATTAACAAGTTACAACGTTAATATTGCATACTTTCGTTTAGTGTTTTTTCCCAAAACTATTGGAACATAAGCTTCGATTTTCACTCAATAATTAAGTTGCAATAAAAATATTTTAATATATTAGGGCCCTTTTAAAAGAAGAACCATAGACCACAGAACTATATCTAATGAGCGAGGTGAACTGAAGTAATACATTATGGGTGTGTGTATCGTATGGCTTGTGGCAGGAAGCCTGGTGTCAAAGTTTTCCTGTTGCGCGAGCGCCTGACTGTCACCAAAATGACAACCGAAGCCAACGGCTTAACGTGCACTCCGAAACACGGCTGGCTACGATTTTACTACAACTACAGGTCGGACACCCGTCCGAGTGCCGACCGCTGCGAACGTTGCTTAACTCTCGAGACTGTTTGACCAGCCCTTGGAACATACGGCTATGCAACAAGCATATTATAGGTGACTTACTATTTAAAGCTGCAGCACCTCCAATGCAAAAGTAAGCATATTTTGAAAAAAGGGGAAAACAACGTGGCTGAAAAGTTCACGAAAGAGGTTTAAAGTTAGTTTCTAATTACGAAATTCGCTCACTTCTATAGCCAACACCGCGCATTGGATTCTTGAATATGGTAGCAATAAGTCGCGAAAATTCAAATTTTCTACCATCGATTAGTAAAACCAGAAGGACTGAATGGTCGTACCACATTTACATTGCCAAGAAATACAAGTCAAAATATTTTCGACTTCAGATTGCAAAGATGAATCTTTAGACAAAAGAAAAGTTGAAAAACGGTATCTTCGACGAATGGCGTTGTATATTCTATTGATGGTTTATTTCAAGCTTTAAAATATTTTCCAATGAAGAAGTCTTCCAAAACAAATGAACTGTATTGAGCTGCATTATTTATCACACATATATATTATAATGACAGCCCACTTGACTGCGCAATTAGTTTGATATGATATAAATAAATGAAATGGGGTTACCACACAAATTATGAGTTTTAATAAGAATTATTTTGTTGAATCTCAGGGCTTATTAAAAATGTTCTGAATTGTATTATCAATTGCAATAATAAATGGTCTATTGTCTTTTTTATATTTTATTCATTGGCAACTAAACTCAAATTACAGCTCCAGCTAGCATCTGAGAACTCAGATCAAAAGGGTTAGGTTGTTCCACACGGTAAGACTTTTACTCTTGTATAGCAAATGCCCACTTTCTCACGAGTGACAGTTAACCTCTAAAATGAATGGGAAACAGAGCTGATCGAAGACACAAAATTCAGCACAATTTCATCGCAAATCGACCAACAATCAATAATTCCACCTCAGGTAATAAATAGCAATGTAATTTAACAGTTCAAATTGTTTGGCTAACATGTTTGTTTCCTATTCGACGCCACAGGACACGCGGACCTGCAATTGATTTACTTCCTGCTTCACGAATCCACGTCCGTCCACCGAAAAACCAAGGGACGCCAAGCTTGTAATTTCCTTCTGGAACTCATCATCCTGCGGTTGCAACCTGTCTCTGGACCTCGCACGATGTCAGCCCTAGCCGGACCACACTGCTGCAAACCTTTCGGAGGCCCCCTGCTATTTCATATCGAGCTCTAAAGTTGACCTCGTACCTGGAGAACACTTCTTGGGGACGCTATGGCCGTAATTTCTTTCTGTGATACTTTCCGCTGCTGCTGTCTCGTTGTATGACACAAGGAAGGCCCAATCTACACGCTACACACTGGTATTTGCTTTCCGTTGCCTCAAAACTTGTCTAAATCTGGCCCCGAACTCGAATTCAAATGGTCGTAACTTCATGATCACTTCCCTCTTGGATAGCACTTTATAACTTTGTGATAATTCGCACAAATGAACTCTGCACACTGGTGATTAATAAAAAAAACCAACAAATTTGAACTTTTAATGTAAATAATCACTTCAACTCTGGGAGCCTAATTATAACAGCTTCTGCTTTGGCTTCCTAGCAACATGTTACAATTGTTCTAAAGTAGTTTACACAATGTTTTCCTTAATAACTAAATTGTTTTTGCATAAATGCCAATTCTGGAACTCACTCTAACATCACTTTGTTTGTTTTTCACATTATGTTTAATTAAACACTGGTTCACAAGGTATTTAGCACTGCACTGTAGTCTTTCTTGTATTCTTACGTTGCCTTTCAATGCTCTTTGCATCTTATGTCTTCTTACACCGCTTTCTTACCCTTCAGCTGCATTACCGATTGCTAGCACCTCTGTATTAAGCAAACTCACAATCGTGTCTTGACGCTGCAATATTAACTTGTCAGTCATCATAAATTAGATGCATTTGCCATAACGAGCACAAATATTGAATAATAAGTTGAACGCAACCCTGCCGATACTGTTCTATTCAAATACTAACCTCTGTTTATTAAATTACTGTTATTGCCAATAATATCTTGTGTAATTACTAATGTTTAATAGTGACTTATCGTTACAATTAGTGATGGGCTTATTCGAATCAAAAATAACCGGTTATCCGGTTATTGAAATAACCTGTGTAACTCAGTTTTCGTTCCAAGTATTCGGATGAAAAATAACCTCATCCTGATACGTACTATGTGCCGCGTCTCAGCGACCTGCGAGTGATCGAAATTCTGTAAATAATACGGCATTCATAACTCATATAACCTTTTCTACGTATGTACTTGATTGACCCAAGTGAGGCTAGCGGCTGCTTGTTGATGTTATTAAGACGTTTGAGACTCCCAGCCGACGAGTTAAATTTATGGGGCCGTTCCTATTAAAGATAACGTTCTGCTGAGTGAGATTTGCCGAAGCTGTGTTGGTATTAATTAGTGATGTGAGCTTGAAAAGTTTCATGAAAAGTTTCAGTGAAAAGTTTCAAATTTTCTGAAACTTTTCAAATTTATAAGTTTCACATGTTTCAAAAATTTCCAAAAGTTTCATAAGTTTCATAAGTTTCAAAAGTTTCTTATAAGTTTCAAGTCAGTATTACAGATTGCTAGTGAAGTCAAAACAAAGCAACCTAAAATACATGAAATTGATGATGATGAAGAAGAAGAACTTAGATTTACAGACTCGGAAGAGTCGGATGCTTCTCTATCTCAAGATGAGGAATTAATGAAAGACTATACATTAAATATGGCAGAAGTTAGTAGTGACGAGGTAACAACTGATGACTATGGTTACACTGAATTAGAAAATAATGAATAAAAATAGGTTTAAATAGTAAATACTAATTTTACTTATATATGTTATTTTTAAAAACTGTGTCCTGTAATTTCATAATTTCTAACCCCTTTTAAGTAAAATTAATGTTCTGATTAAATATTATATATTGGTATTACTGTATTAGATACTTTAAAATGCTGAAAGCTACTTAAATGTACAGGAATTCTAAAAGTTTCACAAGTTTAGGTAATAAGTTTCAAGGTTTTCATGAAACTTTTCATGAAACTTTTCAAAATTATAAGTTTCATGAAACTTAACATCACTAGTATTAATTTATAACAGCCTAAATTTTTCCTTCGAAACGCGGTTGATTATGCCTAATAAGGGATAAACAGAAAGCGAAATAAGATTTTCCAATATCATAACAGATTTATATTTAATTTTTAATAACGGAGCAGTCGGGACAAGAAGTGGATTTCGATGTTGAAAATTTTAAGTGTGCGTCCTTAGAACCGCGGAAGGCTGAACGTAGATAAATTATGGATTCTAAAATATACCGGTATGATGTGCAAGCGAAAAGAGAAGGGTAGCTACTAGAGAATTTTAGGAACTAAAAATAGATTCAATAGATACTTTGTATTCGCATATTTATAATTTCTTTATGATTAGTATTGATATAGCTATTCTCAATGGTTTAAACTCCTTAGAAATCAAATAAAAATCATTTATACAATTACTATAATTAACGATTAGGTAACTGAGTTCCTCTGCTATCTGCAAGTTACGATGCCGATGCAGATGACGCTGAACCGCCAACCGGCAAACCGGCTGACTTAATCGAAACGAATCGGGAGCCAAAATGTATTCGAATGATTATTCAAATAATCAATCGGTTATTAATATGACTCGAATGTAAATAATTCTGTTATGAAAATTGTCCAGTTATGCCCATCACTAGTTAAAATAAATAGAATAACAATTCTGGGACTATTTGAATTTTTCTATCATGTTCGCAGGTGAATTATGTAATCAGAATTGCTGTAAGCAATATACCATTACAATATGTACTATAGATTCTCTAATTTCGGTTAACATATAATTTTATTATGCCTTTATAGCACTCTGTAACTGTAACCCACTGATACAATACTAAATCTTGTGGCAATGTTAGAAAGTCATTCAAGGGTACTCCCAACCTACCCATAAATATTTTAATTTTATTCATAACTACGAGTAGTCTATAAATTTACACCAAATAGAAAGCTGAAGCGGAAGTCGGATTATACGCAGGCAGCTAATGTATATCGACTTAACAATTACAGTCTGTGGAAGTTCGTTCAAAACATCAACTTCATAAATATTTCAATATCGTTTTCCATGATACTAACGTTAATGCAAGGAATATAATAGTATCAATTTATCACTAACTACCATTTATTTTTAATTCATGACTAAATTTATTTGTATGCATACATGCTGCAGTTGTGGTCTTATTCACTGCATATACATTATTCTAATTTCAACTACCGAATCGTCAAAAAATGCCCAGTTCAACAATCAGTGAATTCAAAACTCAAATAAAAATATACACTAATAGAACCAATAAAAAACTGATAAATAGCATCTACATTATTACAAATTTAAGCAAGTTATTTCGTTAAATATTGGGAGAAGCGTTGTGTGTATGTTGGGTTACATATGCATCAGGAGTTCTCTCACTTTAAATTCTAAATAATTGTGATTGTTGTAAATTTTTTATGAAAATTCTATGTGATGCCAAAATCTTTTTAAATAACAAAAACAACATAGAGTTTAGAAAACAAGTTATCGAAATTCTCATTTCAAATATTGTATGAGCAAATAGAAAGTTGTGTTGCAATGCAGTTCATAAAATACGATAACTTTCCGGGAAAAAGTTATTTACTGCACGTAAATTATGCCATAATTTGGTATTAGAACACATGACAATCGATGATATGGAAATGTAATAGCCCAGCGGGACATGCATCAAACTATTATCATGTCCTTGTACAATGTGCAGGCTAAATTAACCCATTAATGTGGTTTTTCGGCGAGTACTACAGTGTTTCATAATAAAGAAATTCCAATACTAGAAAAAAGAATAATTACGAAATTTATAAGCCCAGTATTTCTCTCACGAAAGTTTTATGCACGGCGTTGGGAGACACAAAAATAACTTTTAAACAAAAGCTGCGTGGGCTACAAAAGTTGCTAAGAACATAATGTTTTCGCAGCTAGATAATTATTTTACATTTAATTTACATATCAACTAGAAGATCCTTTCAAGTTCCTGGAAGCAAACTGATCACATTATTTATAAAGATGCAATTCTCCATTTTTCACGCAGAGTGGCTGCCTCTTGAATGCGGTATCCGTTACTTTTAATGGAAGTGCGACTAAAATGTGGGTACATATTACCTTTACCCATCGTAAATTCAACACCAAGTAAAGTAACACACGGTCGGATTCAGACAAAAGAGTTCAATAGTTAAGTAGCAGATTATATTAAATGTGTTGTCACTTTCCTGCACAAAAAGGTGTAAATAAATAGGTGACTTTAAATGCAATAACCAGATCAAGTAATAGTTGAATGGAGTTCCACAGGGCTCTGTACTTGGGCCGGCTATGTTTTAATTAGGTAATTATTATTGTTATTATTTGGTTGGTTATTTGTGGATACCTCAAACAAATATCTCGAACATTCGTCATATATTATCAAATGGCCGTGCGGTTTGTTACTATTTAAATTCTATACTTCAAATATCACAAACGTAAACAACGTCAACAGACCCATAAACTATGCGTTCCTTTTTAACAACCACGTTAATCGCACGCATTACTTCCAATTCTGGGTCTCGAGGCCTCCATCGACGGCTCACATTTGTAAAGTACAAAGCAAATAAAAGCTCAATTTATCAAGCCGACGCGTATCAAGCCCCCACGCTCTCCTTCCTCCTGTAGCCCCATCATATATCTTAAAATCCGTCGCAGGCCTGCACGCTAGCAACAAGTGATAGTGATAAATTAGCGCCTCCAATTTCGATTTCCCGGCCCGACGGAACTATTCCGTCTCAGTTATGTCTAAATCGGCCAGCGGTTTGAAATTCAAATAGAAGCCTGCTAGAACTGGCCGAAAGTTCGCAGTTTGGACATGGCGCAAGTTCTGAGCTGGCGTCTAAAATAGTTCAAAACTTCCGCCTCGGAGGCTCCACGTTGTTCGGGGCCGTCACGTCCACCTAATACAAACTTCTCCCGTTTCCGGCTGAAATTACATCTTGCTGGCCTCTACAACTAGCTCACGATTCCGCAGGGAAGAACTGGAAGAAATATTAAAAGTGATATTTGTGGTTCTCTGTAAGTGCTACAATAATAAGTGAAGTTGCATTATACCAAATAGTTCAAAATAGTCAAGTAGTTAATACAAATTTGAAGCTGGAGGATCATGATTTCGTAATTTAATGCCCGCTTTTATACTGTTACTCTCATCAGTCATCACTGTCAGTATGCAGTTTACGCCTGCGCATTACCTGGAATCTAAATATAATGAGACAAAATTATATTCCCGCACCGTTGTTTCCATCTCTACAACGTAAGCTGTAGGATCCAGGCACCTTAGCGGACGTTAGTGCGTTAAATTCGTAAGCTTTGAAGAGTTTATATTTCGACGAAATATTACCATCGCTATTTTTAACCACTTTTAGATTATTAATTTTATCTTAGTTATCGTACCCTCCTCGCTTGTGACATTTACGGTTCCGGGATTCCCTTCAATAGCCTTTTTATTGTAGCAATATTTTCAAGCAATTCCACCAACGTTATTGCAATAACTAGGAAAGTACCCGAGTTTAAAAGTTGAAGTACCCTTAATTCCATAAAGGCACAACCTGTGTTAAAATAATAAAAAATTTACATCCCATCTCGTACAGTGCTGTGAAATACCATATTTAACAGAGCGTAGACTTATTTTATAATTTCGTGAAGTGGCTACACTCGTCTCTGTTACCCCTTCCGGACCCGGGCTTTCTGCCTAAAATTCAACTTTGTTTCGTTGCTTTTAAAGCGAAATGTTTGGGTAGCCTCGGACAATGCCATCACATCAATTCCGCATCTTCCGCCATCCCTTTTCAGGCGGGTAACGATTTTTGCAGTCCCCTAAAATATTGCTTCCTGGAGCACTCGGCGGCAAAACATTCTGAAGTGACTGGCCAATGTTTTCGTGCTCTTAGACTGAATCCATAATTTCTTGTAGAATATTCTTACACACTCGGAAGAAAAATTGACAAGCTAGTTCGTCTGAACTCTCACATGCTACTAAGTTGAATTACAAACCAACAAACAAGTTCGTTACTATTCTTTAAAAAATTCAGCTAAAACTAAGGAAAAAACCAATACTGCAAAACCGCCCTCAGAGCAATAAATATCACAATCAATCAGTAAACTAGGCTGTAAAAATATACCTCAGAAAGCATATTTCAGAGTAATAAAAAGGTTGTTACGGTCCGAAGGGGTCGCTCCAATTTCCGCCCGATTTTACTCTAGATCCGGCAACTTAAGAACGCTATCAGATACTTCAGGTTACTTGCATAGCTTTTAATGACTTTTGATTTCCTATTGGTGCTCCTTTCTTTCGAAAACTATCCATATGCAGCATATGCACATTTAGGATGAGGCTATTTTCCGGCCTACATTTCCTTTTTGTAGATTTCGGGAATTCTCGATTTTACTTTGGACTTTGTTTTGTTATCTTTACTTTAACGTGGCTACTGCTCTGTCGAATTTATTTTCAGGCCTTTTACTTTTTCAATTTCCTCTTCTCGTCTCCTTCCCTGTTCATGGCATGCCCACTTCCCGTGCATGGTTTATTAAATCGCACCCATTGTGGAGAGAGCTCACAGTAGAACTTGAGTTTTTGAGTGTAATGGTTGATATTTGGTAAAAAATCACCAGTTGTTCATCAGATGTCATTTGCTTTATGTCTTCGGATTTCACACTGTGTCCTTTTGATTGTTAAGATTAATAATCGGTCAATTTAAGTGGTATATTGGCACAACCTGGAGACTATTCGAAGAATTGTCTCTTGATGCTATAATTTGGTATATTATCTGTATCAGCGCCCGTCGTCGTGGGACGCCATACCTGTCATTTGAATAGCTTTTTTAGCGCCTGATGGAACTTCAGAAACAAATTGGATTCGTCAGAACGAAGAAAACCCGCGAAAAAATTTTAAGATTAAAACCACTAATCGAAATCCAAGTGAACATAACATAATGTTAGGTTAATTTTAATTCTAACGCCATTTGCTGGATCCATTTAGTTGTCGATCGTTTTGGGCCCGCTTCCCGCGGTCCTTTGGGCTATACAGAATAGTTTGGAGTTCAACTCGGGAACTTGATTCAGCCCGAAGTGTTGCATTGAAGCGGGTGCTGGGTGTTCAGATACGGACGGGGTAGTTAAATACCGTGAAATCGTTTATCGTTTGGAGTTCTGTGGAATAACACCGCTGCGGCTTAAGACGGTTTAACCGATTTCTTTGTATATAATCAAATAATAGGCGTAGTTCGCAAAGGTACGATTATTGCTGTTAATTTCCCATTTCACTATCAGTGGATTTCAACTATTCCATCCCGATTTTCCGCATCAATCACCTTAGAGAGACTATAGCTCCTGTTGGGGCGCTCAATCACCTGAAAGTTGGCCAGAAGCAACAATCCCTTGGGCCATTTCATCTTCCCCCTGGGTGTACCAACCCTAAGCAGTTTCTATCCTCCCCTGGATGTGTAAACAACGCTCTTCGCAACAAGAAATCCCCTGCAAGTAGCTAAGGTAAATGTAACCGTATTTTCATGAATTACACGGTATTGCGTTTAACTACGAAATGTCTCGTGCATTTTATTTGAAGTTCTTCTCCAGTGGCATGTTGTGCGCTAGACTAACACCAAAATTACTAGCCTTATTAGTCTCAATGACATTTAAATAGCTTGTATTCACGATTACATCTTCTAGAGCCCCTCTTTAACATTGTCAAGAAAATTCTTCAATAGATAGCTTGTTAAATTTTCCGCACTTGTTTTACTGTGTTTCTTTTTATTTTATTGTAAGGCAGATAGCAGCAGGCGTTGCAAGAAATATCAAAGATAAGTTCGCGTCGACAAGGGCTGTTTCACCCATCACCCCGAAGAAATGATTTCTTCCTTGTCTCAAATTTTGAAAGGGGGTAACCGTGGTTTTTAGTCTAAAAATTGATGGCGCCTGACCTAATTCGTTTTCTTGATGTACCCTTATTATGAAGCAGTAAAAAATATATTTCAGGTACCTCACACCGCCCTTGTCTCGACTGTTAAGCTAGCCAGATCAGTTATTATTACGGGTTCATTTAATTGCCGCTTTTCCACGCAACAGACTGATGTCCACTTGTGGGGCTTTGGTTTTGTTTTGTTCTGCAAAAGACGGTGCCCAACGTTGGTTCTTACTTTAACTATAATTATATGCTTTGTTTACTACAGAAAAACTTTAGATTCAATAAAATGGACACATTTTCGGTGTCAACTGACGAAAATGGAAGACCTGAGTCACCTACCCATCCTCCTTAAAAATGTGCACACGAAAAACCGCGATAGCCCACCTCTAGCAGCAGAAGTAGGTACAAGATTGCGTAATATCATATCCGCTCTTTTATCTACATGGAGGGTACATAATAACTAATAAGACCAGAAAAACAATGACTTAATAATAGATTATAAAACAGTAAGGACCACCGCTATGATGAGAACACAACTAGAGAAACTAGTATGTTTTATAAACAGATCTGTTAGACATGGTTTAAACGATTTCCGACAAGAAACATAAAGCTGGTCCAAGTAGAGAGTCCTGAGGAACTGCAGTTAACGACAACTTCATCTGATTATTGTCCTTTTAACTGCATGGAAACCTATTTATTTACACCTTATTTACGAAAAAATGCCCGTGTAGTTCATATTATCAATTATTCGACTTAAAAATGAAAAAGTAATGGAACGCTCGGAATAGAGCAAATCATGG
Source organism: Agriotes lineatus (assembly GCA_940337035.1). NCBI lineage: Eukaryota > Metazoa > Arthropoda > Insecta > Coleoptera > Elateridae > Agriotes > Agriotes lineatus. Next base: position 66,464,336 of record OW679199.1, on the reverse strand, counting down.
ATTCATTTTATAAATCCGACCGTTTGCTACGCGATTTGGTATTGATTTTTTCTACTCCTTTATTAGTAAATTGCTCATTAAGCACTGTTTACTTGATTAGTAAATTCGTTGTTACAAACAGTGTTACGTAATGATAATGACTAACACGTAATTTTTTTTATTACGTTACAGTTAGCTTCTGTTGTTTGTACGAAGCGGTGTAGGGATGTGACTGCAGCCGCCTAATTTTTAAAATGGTGTGACAGATGATTTGACAGTTAATAAAATATTTCTTTTTCGTTTAACGAAATGAGTGTGACCGTAGAAAAAGTATAGTACGCAACTCGGGCTATAGAGCAATTACACGCTCGTGGAATTACACACGCGCCGCTACGCGGCTTGTGCGTAACTTTTCCAACTCGCGTGTAATATGCTTCCTACAGCTCTCGTTGTGTAATATACTATTACGATCAGTAGACGTAATAGGTTTCCATATTCTAGTCCCTCTTCCATTAAAAGTAACAGAATGCCGCATTTAAGAGGCCTCTAGCTAGATAAATGGGCAGTCTAGTCCAAATCTGAAGCCTCCAGTTCTATAAATAATGGATGCAGGTTGCTTCCAGAGGCTTAAAAGAATCCGCTAGTTGATATGTAAATTAAATGTAAAATAATTATACAGCTGCGAAAGGATTATGTTCTTAGTAACTTTTGAGGCCCATAAAACTTTTGTTTAAAAGTTATCTCTGTGAGTTGCTAAGAGCCTCCCAACCCCGTAAATAAAACTTTAATCTTGAGAGAAATACTGCGATTAAAAATTTCGTAATTATTCTTTTGCAATGATTGGTTTTCCAGAGAAATATATTAACACTGCGACTGACAATCAATCGAGAAAAACTACTGTAATGATACTCGAGAGAGCAAACCGAAAGGGACCAGAAATACTACTGACCAATTTACATTGTTCACTAAAGGAAATTGAAAATGCAAAGTAGGATGAATTCGAACTCACGAGTAAAATTAACATAAAAATCTTGAACTACTCTGGGCATGTACTACGAAACAAATATGAACATATGGATAGAGGCATTACACGAAAGAAAAAAGGGCAAAGAGATGCTCACTAGGTAGATAGATTTACCAAGTCTGCAAACCAACAACTCTTCCACGCATTTCATATGAAGAAAATGTCTTTCCTCTCAAATATTTTTTTAGATTTGTGAATGGGTAATGATCCGAAAGGGACAACTCCGGAGAATATAAATGCGCGTCAATTAATTCAAATTCTAATCCACTAAGTTCTTTATAAGACGTTGTGAGAAACACAGCAAACTAGGAATACTCATCACACCAACGTTGGAGAGAAAAATGTGTCTTTGGATCGCAAAGCAGTAGTAGCATCGGCTTAAAGAGGTTTCTAAACCTATTATAAGACGAAGAAAAAAACAAGCAAAGGTGAGCAGATATATTTAGAATCTGCAACTTGACGTCTCCACAATATTTTCAACCAGTATACTCCTGCCATAATTTTACCTTGTTCTTAGTGATCTGTGAGTTATTACGCCATGGTTACCAAAAATTAATATTGGTTAGGTATAACGCTATGACACACGCAAACGATAACTTCAAACGAGAAAAATGCAACATACCAGATGTGCTTAAATGAATGAAACAAGAAAGACCGGAAAGAACATGTAGAAAAAATGGATGAGAACAGACTAGCTCGAATTTGTATGAAAGAACAATAAAGTGAGAGAAGACTTCCTAAACGAACGTCGTCTCGTTTGCAGAATGCAACACAACATACAGGGATTGCCCCTCAGAAAAAGAAGAAGATCCGAAAAACTAAAGCGAAGACCTTGACACTTCTTTGGGAGGGGGAACCAGCGTGTTTCCATTGCTTTGACTCTTCTTTCGTTTCTGGATTGTGAAGACAGATCCACATTCTGTTCATAGTTAAAATACGATATAAAATGTTTGAAAAATCATCCTCAAAGTGGATGCAAAGCGACTGGATGTTGTTACTCTCAGTAGTTTTTGGTCAGCAATGTTCTGTCATTTGGGAATCCACTCAGCAGATCATTTCCTCATACACAAACCATAGTGCACAATATGCAAGTGACATTCATATAAAATGTTCAAAGTGTTTGTTACAGCACATGGCAGGTAGTTTCTGGAGTGGACACAGAAATGGGTCTCCAACACGGTATTCATCTCTGTTCTTCGTACTTTCCTCTTAACATCAGCTTCAGAAGGACATTGATCCTTCAACATATTCAAAATATCTGTATCAATTTTCCTGCAGGACAATCCTTTCAAAAATTACATACTTCATTAGCGACCCACAATCAATTGTATCATCTGTCATGTTTCCTTCAAAAATTCACAACAAGCAAGCGATTAAACTTTGTACTGAGAAACTTAGTAAAACCATCTGTCGTAATCGTACTTGTTTCTATGGTAAATGAATTTCATTTAATCTACGGGAAACATTCAACACAAAAAAATTGTAAAGCGTTTTACTCAGAACTTGCCTCGCCAGTGAACGCTGTGACACTAAACAATTTTTAAAATCAAAAGAAACTAGGGGTAAAAATATCTTCTTCTTCTTCTTCTTAGTCGTTGTCCTCATTGTCTGAGGAATCGTGATCCTAAGTTCTTATGGTTTTATGTGCAGTTCTTGATTATTCCTCTCCATTCTGTTCTATCTTCTGCCTTTCTTAGTGTGGTATGTAGGGGCATTTCGGTAAAAGTTTTTACTTGATCTAGCCACCTATTTGGAGATCTACCTCTGGGTCGTTTTCCCTCTATCTTCCCTTGAACTACTAATTTCTCTAGGTTGGTGTTCTCTCGTCGTATAACGTGTCCAAAATATCCCAATATTCGCCGTCGACAAATGGTGGATAGTCTGTCGCTAATGTTCAGTTCGTTTAAGACGGATGCGTTTGTTCTTCGTGCTGTCCATGGTATGCGCAGCATTCTTCTCCAACACCACATTTCAAAAGCGTCAATCCGGTGTCTGTCTGGCGCCTTCATAGTTCATGATTCTGCGCCATATAGGAAAATAGAGTATACCAGAGTTTGCATCAACTGTTTCTTCGTATTTTTTGTGATCTGTTTATCCGCCCATATCTTCGTGAGGTTTGTCACTGCACGCCGTGCCATTGCAATTCTTCGTTTTATTTCTTTTTTGCAGCTCCCCTCGTTGGAGATTTGGGATCCGAGGTAGATGAACTCCTGTACTATTTGTATTTGATGCGGTAAATTTTGTAGCTGCAGCGGGTTTGTTCGGTCTATGATCATTAGCTTGGTTTTTTCCAAGTTGATTTCCAGTCCTAGCGCTCGGCTTTCTGCTGTTATTCGTCGGAGCATTTCTGTTAGTTCTGTCTCATTTTTGGCGATTATGGTGGTATCATCTGCATATCGCAAATTATTTATCATTTTGCCTCCGATAGATACACCTCCTTCGTAGTTCTCTAGAGCCCGCCTTAGTATATACTCTCCGTACGCATTGAAAAGTCTCGGTGACAATATGCATCCTTGTCGCACGCCCTTTTTGATTTTAAAGGATTTGGAGGTGTCTTTCTCAATACTTACAACTCCTTCATGTGTTTCGTAAAGGTCTCTTCTCTTATCAATTGTGTAAGGTGGTTGGAAACTCCCATATCGATTAGGACGTTCCTAATAATACTGAAAAAATAAAAGGAAACACTAATGTGAACTACATTAATTTTTAAATTAAAAAAACCATTACCGGTAGTGGGATTCGAACGACAGCCCATGCGAATGCGATTTCAACTCCACTCGTGTGGCACACGCGCTGGGCGGCGGTATTACACAGCACGGAGTTATTGTTGCCCCTTTTCGACTCTTTTTACATTTACCCTGTATCTTGGGTCCCATTTTCCTCAAGTTTAAAGCCTGAACTACGTGCAAATGATTACTTTTGCCTATTTCTAAGTTAAAGCAAAAATAAACAAAAATGTATTTTTAAGGTGCTCACCCTGTTATGTTGGCTCCAAAATATCGCACTTTATATAATTATATTACTTCCATTTAAGTACTAGTTTTTGAGTTAAATCAAAAACCGAGAGAATTTTATTGTTTAAGGTGCTCACTCTGCATACATTTTACCGACATTTTCTCGGTTTCATACCAGGAAAGAATATAATCTGCATGCAAAATATCGTCTCCCTACAAAAAACAAATTTTTAAGTTACACCGGCAACAGACAGGCAGAATTGAGAAATCCTGTTTTTCGTCATCTACGGACCCTGAAACGTGAAGATCTGAAGAAATATCGGAAGGTGAATTTTTCGCGATTACAATACTTCCTCCGTCTTTTAGACGAAGGAAGTAATAAACGAAAACCCAGCATTTCATAGTGAAAATATGAGGAAAGCACAATTGATTCCCCGACGTCCTCTTGATTTTCCGATCTATCTAAGGAAACAAGAGCTTCCCTGCTCCTATTCCGTGGCCAACCTTCAATCTTCCATCGCGATTTGTTCCTGTGAATGGAATTCCTCCCGACTACACTCGACAACATAATCGCACACCTTTTTCCACAACGGTGGCTCCAAGCGTTGCGTGAATTTTCATGCAGAACAATCCCCGAATCCGCAGTCCGGTTAAGCAGTTATCCAGGAATAGACGGGTTCTTGTCGGCGAACGGCCGATTAAATCCGGAATGGGGATGCAGCTCATATTTCGAGTGTATGAAAAGGGCAGGCACTAAGCCCTCGAGCGCAAGCGATCTGCAAGTCCTCGAGTGAAAGCTCCGGGCTGAAGGTCACGTAAATAAATAATCAGGAAAGAAATTCGGCGCGGGGTTTGATAAACAACAGAATTTGAAATTGCGGCGCCGACCTGGGCAGGCACAACTGTAAAGGTAATTCGCCCCGAGTGCGCGGCAATTGCGCGAATTATTTGCTTTGGGACTCGCAAACACGCGGCCTGTCACAAGATAAGTGTTTGGTCAACTTTGCCGGCTGACCGGAGGCAAATTAGATGACTCAATTCGACACGGACACTAATTTTGCCCCGTTTGATTCAGATTAAAAGCAGAAAAATTAATCTACAGGAAGGTTGTGTTTTAAAAGTTTTTTTGCGAAAAATCGTAATTTTTTATGGCAACCGAAACAGATGTGAGGCGAAATAAATTTAAAAAATAAAACGCTTTGTAGAACTTCCGAATGTATCGTGAATTTTTAAGTCAATGCAAGAACACAGTTTCTCTGCTGTAACTCCATTTTTGGTAGATTATTATTTGTACAGTGTTTCCCGATTGCTTTTCACCATGTATCAGTTGTGTTTCACTTTATTTCAAATGATTTTCCCACTTGTCAACACTTGTCAATATTGACATATGGAAATTATATTTGACAAATAGTGAAACACAATTGATACATGGTGAAAAGCACTCGGAAAACACTGTAAATGCATTTAATCAAGAAAACTCTAAAAATGTACATATTTTGCCTTATACGTATTTCATTTAGGTCTCATTCGACTTTCGGAAAAAGAGCCGTGTTGAAAACTCTGTGTGCCGAATGCCATACGCTTAATAAGTGCAATGAGAGAACAAGTTAAAGTATTTACAAAATCTTGTAATTTCACTGTAAAAGAAATTTAAAAGCAGTACAGAACTATATTATACACAAATACACTAATATCGTTTGTAATCACTGATCACTACACCTGTTTAAATTTCGATTAAAACATACTGTTTTATTATTTGGGGAATGCAATATGCATCACAGATAGTTAAGTTTTGTAATTTAATGTATTGCTGTTTAGCGATCAATTTTGAACAGTGCGAGTCATGATATACCACTTTTAATATGGCTCATGTTACTAGGGCGTGCTGAATTGACAATGCAGAATCGCATGATTATGTTTACAACCGTGTACCTAGCTTAGTGGATAAATATAGAATTTATTTATTTTTTTAATAAAGCCATACAGTAGCTGTGTTTTCTTCCTTGTGAGTTACCGTATGCTACATATGCAATAGAGGGAAAGTTTGGCCTGGATTTCCTGCATACCAATACAGTCAGACCTCGCCGTTCGCGGGGGTTACGTTCCAGAAGAATGCCGCGAAGCGCAAAATCGCGATGCGCAAGTAAACACATAAATGATAAAAACGGGGTTAGGTTCCATTAACTAGATTTATTTATACTATGCAACCTCAAAAAACCGAAACTTTTCTGCGTTTTTTGTCTGGCAAATCTGAAGCAGAAACTTTACGCTTTGACATGGTTTTCCGTGTTTTAAAAGTTAAACTCAATTGAAGTTTCGGCAGAAACGCTCGAGAAGACAGTAACGTTTGAACTAAAATTCCATACGTAACATAGGTCTGCCACTTGAATCTAGAGCTGGAATGTCCGTTTGTTTATTAAAGTTATAATTTTACAATTTATTTCAGGTCTGATTTGGTAATAAGAGATTCAAAGAAATAGGCTCGATAAGTGTGTTTACAAGTTCGTGATAAATAATGTTATTTAGGTGTTCATGACATAAAGCGCGTACGTCTGCTTTATTTTCTTACGGCCGGTCTTACGACGATCACTAACCTGACGTTAACTTTAAATCGCTGTTAAAATAAACAAAAGCTCATCAAAACGTTGGCGCTTATGATATATTATTCATTAGTAAACACATTTTTATGCGCTTGTGTTTATTTTAAAGCCAATTAAAGTTAACGTCAGATTAGTGGCCTTCATAAGACCGGCCGTTAGTGTGTGGAAGTTGAAACAGTTAACGTTGGCAATTCCATCCGCGAACGGCAAAGAAAGGGGAGCATAAAGGTGCCCCGCGTAAAATCAAATCAGCGAACCGCAAGGCCGCGACTGTATCATCATATCACAAATCATCAACAAGAGTCTAATTAGCTCTAACTAGCTCAAACATGTACGCAACAGAGTTCAGAAACAGCCTTTATCACTATTTATGATTGATCTTGAGCAACGTACAAGTCACAGTTGAGGCGTATATGAAAATAAATGTCATACTTCAGTGCACCCGATGTCAAGACTACGGTCATACTAAAACATATTGTAGAGACCTTATACTGACAAATACTCGTAAAGCCCCTGGACACGATTCTATAGTCTTATTCTTCCTTTTGTATTAAACCAGTGGCCAGTTTCAATCCACAAAATTGTGGTTCTATGAGCCCTATTTGCTCGTAGGTAGCTAGCCTTGTCCGTCGAAATTGAAAAAAGTTCTCTTGTTAGAAGCTGACGACTACCACAAGTGTGTGTAGTTACTAGAAATCGAATCAGTCTGGCCACCTGAAAGTCGAGCATATTACTCACTCGGCCATACTTTCACAGTTGATTCGGCAGTGGGTAAAATAAGCATAATCCCCTAGAAACGTCGTGGTATTTCCAACCACTATACATATATAAATAACAACTTCTTTACATAGAGCAAATATTCTCAAATCATTATAATCCCAAACCTAGCAAACCACCTACGCAAGTCCAGTCCTACAAACCAATAAGGCTACTGCAGTAAACTTAGATCAGCGGTTTTCGTGAACGCACACATCTATACAACATGGACATCGAATCATCGCTTAAAATAATTTTGAAAAGCCTGGAAACTAGTTGTGCATCAGTGCTGCAAGACATGAAACACGCCTTTTAAAGAATCCGGACCGTATGTTATACAGGGTGTTAATTAAGTACGTAGACAATCTTTAAGAGGTGATCACTTGATCAAATCTAAGATAAAAAGTTCATACAAACACGGGACCTAAACGGCTTCATTTTCAAGATACAGAATATTGAAGTTTAAACAAATTTATTTTATTTCAAATATCTGGAAAACGCCTACAGGTATTCTAATGAAACTTGGTGTAGGTTAGTATTTCATAAAGTCATTAGGTCAAAGTAAATTAAATTTATTTCCACCAATGGCGTGCATCGGGGGCACCTCAGGCACCTTATTTTAGAAATATCTGGTACGCCACTGTTTTTTAGCCAATACGATAAGCTTTTAAAACTGTCCAGAAGATGTAGCAATTTAGATTTCAGATTTGTCATAAATAGGAAACATTGTAAATAATTGAGAGTAGCATGTTTTTAGAATAGCATAATTTTTGTGTAAAAACAAATTAAAATCAACATAGGTATAGCATTTCATGCAACTTAAATAAAACACTGTAAACACAACACAAGGAATTGGTGCTAGCTTCTTTGAAGAGTCAGTTGTATTTTTGCGAAGCTCCCCAATAAATGATATTTATGTGCAATTAAAAATATCCAAGTTTACCAAAATAATTGAGAATATTTCAAAGTGGTTTTACGGAGTCCAGCCAGTTTTGTAAGTGCCTGTTCAGGTGCCTAAGCGAACACTGAACGTGTGGTGCAGCCCAGCCCTACAGTGGGGTTCCCAGCGTCAGTAAGAGCCATCCAAAAGCGATCCAAAGTGCAGCCGGCATTAAGGTGGAAAAGTAGAGCAGATTCGAGCCTTGCTAACAGCGGGCTGGTTAAGATTTTCTGTCCTGAACATCGTGGGACGACCAGCAAGACTCCAGCTACACTGAGGAACATCTTAGAAGCGACAAAAGGTCAGATTTTACAAGTTAAAAAGTGTCTTTAGTGAATGTGTTTGTTGGCGTGGATTTTGAAATCAACTTCCGGCGCGTGGCGTCAGTAGAAGTCAATTGTTTTGTGACGCTATGTGCTTACATTCAATTTTCGTATAGCAACAGCGGTCACAGTGTGGACATAAACAATTAAAATAAAACACGGAGTTGTTTACGAATTTGCGACACCCGGCGACCATCTTGGAATTTGTGTGAGTGACGTCAAGTAAAGACACCGCGCATGAAAATTCCCATAAGCTAAATATCGTAGCATGGTAGCATAATTGTGTATTTAATTTTTTAATAATTTTTAGCCAGTTTTAATTATTAATTTGAATTTTGGACATAGCGACCTAACCCTGTAAATATAGTCATAAGATTAGAATTTAAAAAAGTAGAAAGAATCAATTTATTAGCCCTGCAAATTACAAAAGGGGTGAATATAATTAGAGCCGATTTGGAGTAAATTATTATTAAAAAAAACCAGTAATAGCATCACAATATATACATCCCATATCCCAGTTACTCAAAATACTGCCATTGCTACGTTTGCCGATCATATTGCATCATTCAATGACTGAGTTAGCAACGGAACAACTCCAGAATAATCTTAGACTATTACCACATTGGTTCAATAAATGGAGATTAGTAGTAAACAACGATAAATCCACTTAACTTTTACCAAGAAACGTGTTATATGCCCATCTACAACAACTAACAACGCCCCCAAAAATGCGGATAAAAACCTCTACAGAATGCCATCATTCGGAACTGATGTAAAGCCGTGGGCCCCATGTTACTACGATGTGTAGCATGTGTAATATCCCTTGCTAGGGTTGGAACTCCTTAGTCTTGGCAAAATTCTATGTAGGACTCAGGTACCTGGTACCCTGCATACCTAGACCTTGTCCACGGGGTTGGAAAAAAGGGCCTATAAAGGCCTACTTACTAGACATGAGTCTCCCCACAATACTACTACTATACAGTGGCTGTATAAGAACAGTGTGGTCAATTTTAAAAAAGGCAGCCATTAAGAGTCGTCTCTGCAACAACCAGCCACGCCCTTAGGTATTGTTCTGTGCAAGGACTTAGAAGCAATTCTGTGTGACTATGTGTGATTTCGTAAAACGACTCTTAATGGCGGATTTTAAAACAACCAATCAGAAACAGGACCAAAATTGACCACACTGTTCTTATATAGCCACTGTATACTACTACTACTAACAACGCCCCCATATGGGTTAAGGCAAAAGTGCATTACATATCTTGCTTACTTCTTGCCTAAAAACTCACCTGGTGTTCTCATGTCAAAACCAAAAGAAAACAACTGGATCTTAAAGTCAGACAAATGTACTGGTTACTTGGAAGACGGTCACAACTCCCACTCGCAAATACAATTTTCATATATAAAGCTATACTAAAACCTATATATAATGTTATGACTATGAGGTGCAACTATGGGGTTGTGTGAAGTTATAAAATACTAAAATACTACAGAGCTCCAATCAAAAACTCTTTGGATTGTGGCGTCGCCTATAAACCAGTGGGTGTTCGAGGTCAATTGTGTGCGTCGCATTAAAAAACTTTCTAACGCCAAAAATCTGATTTGCGTACGTCGCGCGAAGTGAACTTTCTACACGTCAAGAACTGACTTGCAAATTAAAGTATCAAAGCCATTCATATACCATACGCTGTCCGGCGAACTGCATGATCTCAAAACAACGGCTGCTCCATATCGTCACAGCATGCTAAAGTCCCAATCTATAGAAGTGCAAAGGGCACTTCGCAAAAACCGCGCCTTCTACAAAGTCAGAAGGGTTCAACTATTCGAAATAAACGGCCCAGGAAAAAGTGCTGAGATTCAGAGTCGGCAAATCGGATTTGCAGGAAATCAGAAGAAAGGAAGCAATAAATCCGGTCTACAAGGCCAAAATGTTCTACTCGGTGAACAATGCGTCATTCTACACCCAAAATGGCACAAGCCAGCGAGGGATCATAAAACCCCCCCTTCTTGCATAACAGGGAGCTATACAACGGTAGACGGCCTGACCCCATGGCATTGCGTAACTATCTGAAGCATCTGGCCAAATTCTGGATCACATTTGCATCTCCAGATTGCTGTTCCTGTTCATCACTTTGATCAACTGTAGAGCTGTGGTCAGATTCCAAGTTATTAGTCTCGTGTAATTGTTCTTTAACGTCAGTAACTTTTGGCGATCTCGTAAACTGTGTTATTCTTTTATCTCTCACCCTGTATGCCATTATGCTTTGAACCACATGATAGCGGATCTATCGTACAATATTGTATTCAAACGCATCGCGCATGTTCTAGTTTGGTCTAATCTACATTTTATGTTTTCTTCCAAGTTTGCATTTTTATTTTACTTTATTTCCACGACCTAGTCAATTTCTAAATTTATTAAATTTGTATCTAATGTTGCTACATAATCTATTTTGCTAATATTTATTTCTAATCCTGCTTTTGCATATTGCTCTCTTACTTTCTGAATATACAGTTTTCTTCGTCTTGTGTTTTATGACAACCTGATCATCGGCGGCGCTCAAAGTAATATGGCAATGTTCTTATTTGACTCGAATATATACGATTTCACACGTTCTCGTCCATAAACGTTTCAAAATAAGGTTCCGAACACTTTGTTACGGTCTTGAACTGACTTGACGACACCGCACCGGCTCATACATAAACGAAACGGCCGGCGCGTGCCGTAATGGACGAAATCGGGGCGAAAGTTCTCCTAGGCCGCTACCCAGCCGCAACAAGATAGGCCGGCTAGACTTTCAGTGGAGTTGGGCGGGTTCTTAACGAGATTATCTAAGGGTAACGGCCAGAGGGTCGGTAAATAACGGTAAAATAAAGAGGGCGCCACCAAGCCTGTCTTAACCCGAATAACCGGGCCTGGGCGGTTAGACGGGGGCGAAGTATTCAAGACACTCCGTCGATAGGGGTACTCGTGAATTATAAACTCACACAACGATTTCGTGATGGCAAAAATACTTAGATCATGAAGTGGGGCTTTTTCAGCTACGGCAATGTCACCACCAAGCTTACCTGCACGCTCTGATCTCACTGGCTCCACCGTACATTTATCTCCTCAATGATGGGCGCACGCTTAATTTTTATTGGTGACGGCCCAAGAGATCGGCATGCGGTCCAGCTGGCGGGAAACAGGTTGCCTGTGGCAATTCATTCGCCGCTAAAACGGCCGACGTGTGAATGGTCTGGATGCGCCCAAAATGGCGACAAAGGCTGGCGCTTCAACAAACGCCGCTACGACGGCAAAGCTAGCCCAAGTGATGTCCTACCTCAACGGAATCCTCGCACAACGAGCTAAAGGGAACACTCCCTTACGTGACGACGTAGAACCGGGCATGGAATTCCATCACACCTACGCCTTGGCGTAATAAGATCGCCGCTAACGACACACACACATCTCCCTTGTTCAATGGCCTGAGTTGAACTCCGACTATCGCTTAAGGCGAAACAGTTTATCCAATACTTGCTGAAACAGCACGAGACGGGAAAAGGCTGACGCCCCCGCCAAGGGCGGGAGCGCCGCACGAACACACACACTATCCGACCTCTTAGATCGACGGCTCTCGGCTGAATCCCCCCGCAAGCAGCGTTAGGACGCTCGAAGTGGCGTGAGCCAAAACGGCGTTACCACGTGACTTTCGACAGCCAATGGCGATGCGCCCAATAAAACAAATAAGTTCCGGTGACAAAGACAGCGCGAGGCCTCGCAATCACACCAACAGCGTAAATTCTAGAAGGTTCGGAAATCCTGTGAGCGTTAACACCCGACTGTCAAAGTACCAACAAAGGGGTGCCCCGGATGACGAGAAATACTGCGCTTGAGGCCAAATATGTGCAAAATCACTATTATGGAATTAGGTGATGAAGCCAAATAAGTAACTAAAAGGGTTTAACATACGGGCACGCTGCCCTAAAGCCTAGGTGGCTAATTAAAATACAAAATGACCTGACAACTTTGATAACTACTCGGTTGTTTTTGAACAAATTCTAGAGAACAAAAAATAATTGCGAACATTAGTCACATGCTTCCATCATTCTACATTGCAAAGGCTCATCTTGTGAATATTCCACTAGCTATGTACCTGTTGAACAAACACTGGTTGGTACTTTAGAACGAACAGAACATTTGACTGAATGTTGGCAGCAAAAAAGCAGAGTAGTTCCGTTATAATTGTTCTGCTTCAACAATGATGAGGACAAATGTGTAGCTATGTTCACATCCTATTTAGAAGCTACAATAACAAAAAAACTACACTAAATATTAAATTATCATTTCACTATCTAGCTCATGCCTAAACAGGCCCGCAAGGAGATGGAAGCTTAAATCCGGGCATAAAAAGGATACGAAAAGAACTCCATCAGTTGCACTGAATTCAGGTAAACCTAGGAAAGTGGAGCAATTCTATCGGCTTATCGCCAGCGGTGGGGAAGAAACGGACTCCAAATCCTCCTCACGAGCAAAACGCACGTTTCGGGTACATTTCAACTAAAACACATTCCGTGTCGCCATTCGCGCCTTAAAAATCGCAGTCTCGGGTTACGAGAAATTAGAAATTACCGCTGCGCGTGAAATAAAGGAAGGCCCCCGGCTCAGGGCTGATTACTTGAGCATTCGTCCGCACGAATGAGAAAATATCGAGATAATAATCGCACCCCGCAACTAATAACTCCAAGCAAGAAGTTCTGAACTTTCGGTTAGTTCACTAAGTCTAGCCAGCCATACTTTAATTACAAATAGTTCATAAAACAAAGGATTAAATTCAATTTTTAGTTTATGGAAATGAACTTTTAAACAATTCGTAATTCATAATTAATTGCGATATGTGCTTTTGCCAAGTGCTTACCACTGATCATTTAGCCCCAAGCTTTGCGCATTTAGCAGATGAAATTAAAGCAGAAATCAATTAATATTTCACAGCTTCCGACATAAAATGAATGAAGTTCAATTAATACGAAATGTGAAACAGACTGCGGTCGTTTATTTATAGGTGAAAAATCCTTCGAGCTTCCGCCATTATCAAAAGGGCTTGAAAAATGGTATCCGCGAAAGTTATATAAAAGCTCGATTATCTGGAAGATCATTAATCAAAATTAGTGAGTTTTAAAAAGCAGCAATGGCATCGATACGCGCTCATCTAAACAGATAAACATGTGAAATATTTAGGCGCTGTAAACGTGTAAACAAGGACTCCTATCTGGACATTTAATTAAATAATTTCGACTTATTTTACCGACACTAGTATAGTCAAGGTAAATACTGTTTTGTTATAAACCAGTTCTCAAGCATATTAACGTCTTGTTCTTATAATAAAAGGGTTTACAATTTCTTCACTCTGTTTATATATAAATAAAAGACTTTTTCAGAGCCTGATGCGTCGATCACAAAAAGCCATTCACTCATATTTCGTTATTACTTGTTTGTATTACATTGTTTACCTTAGTAAAACGCAGTCGAGTGAGTAGTGAAAGATATTCCATAGAAGTATCCCAAGGGTCCGCCACTGGACCAATACTGTTCTTAGCCTTTTTTAATGAGCCACTCTATTAAACCAATGGTTGAATCATTTATTTGTACAGAAGATGAAATTGTCGATTCAAGAGCAGAATGATTAATCTTTGCAATCTGCAATGCAAGTTCCCTTCTTGGTCTAAATCCCAAATGTCCAACTTTTGCAATTAATGAAATACATAGTGCGCATCTGGTTACTATTCAAACTAAGGGTTCATTGCATATTAGTGATAAAGTACGGGCGCTGGCTCTTTTGTAGTCAAAATTTAGGCCCATAATCTCGCGTTTAGCGAGAACCATTATCGCTTCTGCATTGTCAATATCCGCATGAGTTTCTATAAGCCCCGTCCTTTCATGGGGAGGTAATTTATTACCCCACGCACTCCATTACGTGTCCCATTTTTCGAAGCAAGCTAATTTAGGTGCAGATAACTTTTAATAAAGGTCGGCGGCGCGGCGGTGGCGCAGCTAGTCTCGACATTAAATTCGAAAATGCCCATTAGTATCACGGAAGTGTCGATTCTGCAACATAGACAACTGTAAGCGGAAGAACTATATCTGTTCGTGAGGCTCCTCGTGCAACTGCGACTGCAATGCTATAGATCTGTGACTGCTGAGCCCTAATAGTGCCAACTCCTCCATTAAAGCGATTTCAAGATGGTTACGAGAATAACGGGGCGTATGTAAACTGCAGCGGCTTAATCCTCATAAGCATGTAATAGCCAGGTAGTGTCTCCAAAAAGTATGTAAATTACAGCGGGTTCATGTTAATGACGGGCGCCGTGTAATTACCATGATCTAATGAACGCCTAATGATGGAATTCCATACTGTAAAATTTATGGTATTCCATTTTGAAGATGTGTAAACAAATAGACGAACTGTTGCAAGAAATTCTCACTATTCATTCAGCAACGAAACCGAACATTCCTACGCTAAAATGAATAAAGTAATGGTTGTTGAGAGCGAACGCGGCAGAAAACTGCTCTTAGCAGACGGCTGCAAGTTTTATAAAAAGGAAACTTTGAAGTCTTCGGGTTTGACCTTGGAGCCGTACAACCCAAAGATCAACGCGTCTCAAGGTACTTGGATTACCTAGTTGACACCTACGTTTTCCGAAGAGGCTCTCTTTCCCTCATCTATCTGGACATCATCCTCAGCAGAGACTAATGCATACGAGTCGTTCCACTCTCATTTCAATAAAAACTTCGGCACTTTCCATCGAAATCTGAACATCTTTGTTCAAACTCTCTTGGAGTATCAGACGAAACTTACGTCAAAATGAGGAGCATCGACTGCAAGAAAAAAGTGAACCGCGAAACGTTGAATAAACAACAGTTTTTAGAAGTCCGTTTGTCCGCGTACAAAAACGTATGTATAAATAGACTGAGTTTCTTGCAGCAAGTATGCCATCACTTTGGCGATACAGTGATGCACAAGAAGTAATTTTATTTGGCGATTAAAAAAAAATAAAAAAACAAATATCGAAAACACAAAAATACTTGCATGATATTTGTCTAAAAAAAGTGGAAATAAGATTTCCATCATTTTTAAACACGCCGAATATATATTTAATATGTATATTTCGCCAGTCCCAAGCCTGAATAAAGTCTGATGGGAAATGATGTGATTAGTTGTCAATTAATGTTAATGTTAATTTTATGACTCCGCTGCAATTTACATACGTCCCAAAAACTACCTGAACGGTGCCCGCTGCAATTTACATACCCTCACTAATGATCCGCTGCAGTTTACAAACGCCGGAATAACGGACTGCATGTGACCTTACTCAATCATGCTCTGCCATGTAATCATGACAAATGTTTATTTAAGGATCTTCACATAATAGCACCTCAAGTTGAAATAGAAATAAGTTTATAACTTCCAGGATTCCTGCAAGTTATTTATTCCTATTTAGTGTCACGCATGCCCAAAAAGAGATTATCGCTTATAGTATCACAAAGCCCATTAATCTAAAATGCGTTAAAAGGTACTGACTTCATGAGGTCGATGCAGATTTTCTTCACTGCACTGCGGAAGAGTTCAGTAGATGTTGCTCCGAACCACTTTCCAGGTCCTCTTCGTCCTTCTACCTTATCCTAGACAATGATTTCTAACAGTCGGTACTTCTCCTCGTTCCTCATGTTGTGGCCAGAATACCCAAGCTTTTGGTGTTTTATTGTGCTAATAACCACTGGTCTACATCCCAGTCTTCGAAGAATCTTTTCGTTGGTAACCCAACCTACGCGGGAAATTCTGAGAATTCGTCGGTAGATCCACATTTCACATGCTCTTCTTCATACCTTCCGACACGGCTCAAGCTTCCACAGCCTGGTATAACGCGGTTCTTGAGGTCTAGGCGAAGCTTTCGACAGCATAGTGATGATTTGAATAAATGCCGTTCTAGCTCTGTTTTATCTCCTGCCAGTAGTTCCAAGCCTCGTTTATTGTGTATCAGAAACAAATTTTATCAAGTGGGTCGAGTTTGACGACCAATGCTTCGTGGTGGATTGTATTTTTGCTAATCACCATATTGCCGAACCTGTTAATCAATCCCTGTAGTCCCTCTAAAGCAGTGTTTCTCAACCTTTTTGTACGGGCGAGCCTCACTTCTCATTAGCTGTAACTTTTGACGACCTCCTATGCCTAAGCAAAATTTAAGAATGAAAATTTTCACATTCAAATGTTGGAATCTCTCTACATTCTCAAGTTTCTGACTGATTTTTATTTTATTCGCACCTAAAAAAGTTACTTAGACTGTAATTATGCGGCAAGTACCCTAATGCTTTTGCATAATTGCACCATTATTGTGCAATTGCTTTCATCATTTAGTTAATTTTGACCTGGGTAGTTCACATGAAAAGGGCCGATTCATAACTCACGTGCATAGACATAGTCCAGTCAACGAAGACCAAAAAAGGTCGAATAGGGGAAATAATTCGTGTAGTCGCAAATTTTTGTACAGTGGTAGAGGGATGTGCCATGAACAACATACTAAAAATCCTGACCGCTGGGAGGTGAGCAGGGGGTTGGGGACGCGTTTAAAAGTAATTTTTTCACGTTTTCCTTGAATAACTCAAAAACCGGGGCTTCTAGCGAAAAAGTGTTCATGTACAAAATTAAACTACATGAAATTTCCTACAAAAAAGGTTCGATTCATTTTTTTCTCTAGGAGAAATAATTTGCGAGATGCAGGATATGGAAGAATTGTGGATTATTAAAAATAGCGTTTTAATGGTATAAAATTAATGTTTAATGTTAAATAAAGTAGCTTCAGATGGAATATTAAATGTCTGTACATAGAGATGCGTGAGGTAAGGTAGGTGGCCGGTTGGAATGAGGTCAAGCACCTACCTCCTTTGTGCGTCCCTCCCATTATACCATCCTTACTTCCCCAACCAAGGGCAACACGTCCGGACGCCCTGAAGATGAAGAAATTTCTGCATCAACGGAGGAGATATTCCATTACATAGAAGGAAATGACGACTGCCAGTTCTCCTTGGACGAGTTGTTGGAACAAGTTTCAGAAACAATACCTCATATAAAGACAATCAATGAGAGAATGAGAGAAAAATATGGAGACCACATTGTTTTCAACACAATTCGCACAAGAAAAACTGTTGTGTGCTTTCGTAGTGCAGGTGAATAAATGTTGAATAATACGTGGTATTCTTCGAGGTGCAAAGGCGAACAAGCAGAACGGGAGAGAATCGTAAAAGCAGCTGCCGCAATGATCTTGGAAGATAGTGTTTTTCCATCTTGTGATAAATTGTGTAATGGGGCTGAGGAAATGGTACCTCCTATACTCCGTGTCTTTATGGACTGCATGTCAGAAAAAAAGGGCAAAACAGTAAATTGAAAAGAAGCTGACATCTATATTCCATGCCCTCATTGCTGCCATTAGTGGTGAAAGAAGTGCAGCCACTTTCCAACCATTCATTAATTCACCACCAAGTGACTACAGCACGGTGCACACGGCTTTACAATACGCTGCCAACGATAGCCAGCAGCAAGGTGCCGCAATTTTTTTTGTTACTTTCGACCAACCGTTGTACATAACGGCTCGAGAAATCCAGTCTGGGACAATTTCCGTAAGATTGGGAGGATTTCATTCACTCATGTCCTTCATGGGTTGCATCGGTCACACAATGGCAGGGTCTGGACTGAAAGAAGTGTTATGCCTAGTTTATACTGTAAATTCAGTTGACAAGATCTTAACTGGGCATGCTTATAGCAGAGCCCTTCGAGGACATTTACTCGTTCAAGCTGTTTTGGCTTGGATCATTCTGGAAGAAGCCAACGTCTTAGAAGAAGAAAAGAAGGAGATTATCACCATTTTAAGCAATACGGAAGATCTTACTGTACAAAAGATTGAGGGGAATGCTTGGTTGGCATCAATTTTTAAAAAATTCAAGAGAAAAGACCTACCGCTGCTTTGTGCGTGCAGTATTTTAACATGGTTTCATTGATGAAGAAGTTCATATATTCTGAGCGCCGTGGTGATTGGAATGGTCTCTTGGTCTGTGTTCAGAACATTGTTTTTAATAAATAATGTTTTTTTTTTTGAAATACTAAGTTCATTGAACATTACACATTAATTTTATACCATTAAAACACTATCCTTTATCTAATAGACGTGTCTGTCCGGGACGCTGTTTTGTCTGTCTGGGACGCTGTTTCAGCAGCCAAACCGTAAGAGATAGAGAAAAAAGTTATTAAAGTTATATGTTTGGAATGGTCATGTCAGGTCAGGAACCGAATTTCAGTCTCTAACACTAATTATTATCTTAATTATAATCCTAACTTTTTAGGTTAGATTCTAGGCAAATTTTATCAAGGGGAATGCGACTGGTAGTTTGCTACCAACAATGACGTCATATACGTACGTGTGGTGAATACGCGTTCTATTTGCAAAACGGTTTTTTTTTTAATTTATTAAATGAGACATTTGTCATTTTTCCATCTCCTGCATCTCTATTCCTCCTAGGGAAAAAATTAATAGAACTTTTTATGTAGGAAATTTCATGTAGTTTAATTTTGTACACGGACACTTTTTCGCTAGAAGCCGCGGTTTTCGAGTTATTCACGAAAAACGTGAAAAAGTTACCTTTAAACGCTCCTCCACCCCCCGCTCACCCACCGCCAGTTTTTTAGTATGTTGTTCATGGCATTCCTCCCTACCACTGTACCAAAATTTGCGACTACACGAATTATTTCCCCTATTTTTCCTTCGTTGGCTGGACTAACAGAGAACACATTAGATATAAAGTTTCTATTGTTCTGTTTATTACAAGTCACGTCTTAAACTAAATTCAAGGTAATAACGTATGTACACTGTTGAAATTATAAATAAATCTTCATTCTGGCTGTTTATTTATTTTCGGTGTGAAACTAATGTTACTAAATTTCGACAAACACCCGAGTTGTGGTTCTCCTGGGGGATGCGAGAGCTATAATATTCGCCTGGTGGTACGGCGGAACCTCGCCAATGAACAGGAAGGTGCCCTTATAACAGGCACGTCGTGCCCTTACTTCTGGCCAGGAATAACTTGGGAGACGTCTCAGAGGTCGCAATTTACGCGATAGTTGTAACCCCTTTGGAGGCGAATTCTTTATGGCTTCTCGTGAGATAGTGTCGAAATTCTGACGCAAATAGGAAGCAGGGTTAGAGTTAGGAGCAAATTTGAGCGTCATATCTTGATACCGGTAAACGTCGGCAGCCAGAGATATGACTCCAATGGTTTATATATATATATACTATTTGCTGATACCGGTAAACGTCGACAGCCAGGCACAATATTTAGGATTGTTTCTGGATACCGGTAAACGTTCACAGCCAGTGATACGGTTTCAGGCAAGTTCTAGGTGCTAGGAGAGGTTGGGTCCATAGACTCAGGTATATCTTACTGTTCTGGACGGGACGCCCAACTGGGCCTGGAGCGGGAGGCTCTTCCAGTTAAGAGCTGCTAGGCGGGTCACTGGATCCAAGTGTCTTCAACAGCACAAACATCTTGGTTATACACCTTTCTAGGTCTCACTCTCTGGGCCAATTTCTGGGAGGGAGGTTTGAGTGGGAATGCGCCGAGCATGGGCTCACGCGATGCCGCGCATCGCTGGGTGGTTTGCTTTATCTACAACCCGTGCGCACGAAAGATACAAGCGATTGTGACGTATTAGCACAAATTCCAAGCATAGTATTTATGAATTCATTGATGTTCGTTCAGGTGCTAACGTTACAGTATTAGAACATTCACAACGCTCTTCGCAACCCCCAAGAAACCCTACTATAAACTATTTGAATTGAGCGTGGCGTCGTAGGCGTACCGTATGTTATTAATAACTTCGCCGTTGAAGACCTTTCTGAATATCTATTCTGAGTAGATGTTGAACGCGACAAATTACATTACAGTTCTAAAATTAAATAGTTATATAAGGATAAACTGAACTACTAATTAGAACTAAGAAACATAGATTTAGAGAAACTGAGCTCAATCAGTAGTTCCATAAAAGGTCCAAGTATCAATGTCTTCACTTTCCTTATAAGCTTGTCGTTCACTACCATAGTAATAAGAATAATAAACTAAAATATCGGTTTAAACTAAGAATTCTCCTACTCTTGTGGTATAGTACCAGCTCCTTAATACTTCAAACTACCAAGTATATTTATTTAGGACAATCGAACATTTCTGACCTGCTCGATTTCAATCTGTAGCTCAACAAAAGATTTCGGTCTCGGAACTTACTCATCTTCTTCACTTTCTTCATAAGCTTGTCGTACTCATGTAATTATTATTGTCATTATTGTTAAACGGGCTCATAAAATAATAACAATACTATGAGCTATGGGTTTTAATTAAGAGTGTTTGTGACTACAATGCGAAATTCCTTCTACAATAGCATGAACGCCAAAATTAGATTTTGTCACCGCTGAACTCTTTAATGCGCAATAACACCAGAATAAACTAACGATAATATTACAACACTTCAATTAAAGCCGGATAGCGAGCTGTGAAGGCCCAAAACAGTCCCGTAACCAATAGCGTTCAATGGGCCAGCTACGCAACTCCGGAGAATTTAACACTAAACTGATCAAAACCAAATACGGGCGCCACCGACTTGATTGATTCACAACTTGCGAATCTAAGTTGGAAGATACCCCGGTGATATGGTTATTGCAACTTACATTGGATTACATCAAAAATACGCTTATTAGACGCAGGCTATTTGATAGAAAGGACAAGACAAAGATGATTTCGGAGGCTGTCACGGCCATTATTAGTAACAAACGAATTCCGGGATTGGACGATGTCATTATTGAGGTCGAACCGAAGTTCAATCCCGGAAGTCGTTTGTTACTTAATTGAATCATACATTGAATCTATGATATTAACACGTTAGTAATTGAGGCGAACCACATATTTAATCCGCGACGTGTACACACTACGTTCACAGCATAACGTATGTAATTTCAAATACACACGAATACACAAAGCCCAAGGTACGTAGGAAATCACTACTGTAGTAATAAATAAATGGTAAAACTGGTATAAGCAGGAAATCTTCAATATCGTAAGTTCCCAAATTGATTTACGTCAATCCACTTTGCATGCGGCAAAATATTTAGTAAGATGAAAGCAACAGTGTGACTTATATGTAGCATCCAGCGTCTTACGAAAACGAAGTCCAAAAGGCCAAAGTCGGCACCAGAAACTCCAATCGCCATCCAGAAAGTTCGTCGATACATAAACTTTACCAATCCAAAAACATAAAATACAACTCTAAAAAGCCTTCTGGTGTAAATCGGCTCAACGTTTTCTCCCACCTACGTACCATAATCAGGAGATGCAGACTATCAAAAGACATTCTAACAACCTGCTACCGCCACTAGATTCACCCGCTGGTGTATTTTCCCAAATTCCAAAACCAATCAGTCGGACGGAAGTTACTCAACGAACGTGCCGACACTCAAAGCAACCAAATGCACAATCTCGTCAAGCAGATTATGTAATACGCCAAAACCCAATAGAAAGGTCGTAATATCTTAGGAATTGTTTACGGCCAGTAATGTACGAAAATGCCCCCAAACAGTTTCATTCGAAGTTACAAGAAACAGAACACTAGCAGTAATTTTCAAAATTTCGAATAGAAATTATGTATAATGTTAAAAACTAAATAAAAAATTGGAGAACCTAACCAAGCTCCATAAAGGACATGATGGTTTTGTTTCTCATCTCTTCCATCACACTCAGTAGTAATTTTTTCACAGCCTACCACCATCATGCCAACCATCATAATGCATGAGATGCGACATTTCTTTATTTCATAATTTTATAATTTTTTAGATATCTTGGAGTTTCTGACAAGTTGTACTATTGCTTGTTCGGAATTAGAAGTGTTGCTTTCGCTATTTATCTAACGCGCGGAGTCAGTCAATACACAAGTATCATAACAGTGCGATTTTCATGTATAATGCAACTAGTGGATTCTTGATTATCAAATAATCATTTCTATTTACACGAGATATATCCTTCGGACTCGCGTGATTGCCTAAAACAATATATCGAGTGGAAACAGAAATGATTTGATAATCAAGAAGACACGAGTTGCATTCGGCTAGATTGTATCACGAGTCAATAAACAACGTTTGAATAGTGTATTTTAAATATTAAAAGTACAGTTAATGTGGTTGTTAATGACAATTGTACTGACAGCAGGTAACGAGATGTTTGAGAAGGCGTGTGATTATCACCTATTAATCAGGAAGGTATGTGATTGTCAGTTGCTATATACATTATCCCCCTTCTTGGCCGTCCAAGTAACATAAAATTGTTTGCCGTTCTAAGGTTAATAAATCCTGTAGTTGTTCCTCAGACGATAAAGACCGTACAAACTAAGGAAAGTCCGCTCACGCTGCTAATCTCTAGCTCAATTAATTGGTAAGATAGCAGATGGATCCTTTGACAGCGCGCTTCGGCGTCTAGCAAAAGTTTGTTTTGTGAAGCGATATGATTATTTAGTTATAAATGCGCTCAGCTTTCGCGGGGTCTGAACGATAAGCGTGCGAAAGCAATAACACTATGTAATAGCGTTTTGAAACTACCGACAGAACAATAGACTCCAATGTTTGATTGTTTTAGCTCCTTATCTAACACCTTCTTCTCTAGCAGGTAGAAGTTTAGGTTTCGCAAAGATTACATTGTTGAGTACAGCTCCTAGATTTGGAATACCAAGTCTAATGGTTTTCGAACTTCGAACTCAATTTAAAGATCGCAGTTATAACTCACTCCTTACTAGCAGATCTTCCATTTTCCATGAAATGTAAAGCTACTCTTATTCCATCCTTGTTATTGAGAATATATCCTCAAGATTCAGGTTGATGACTTTTCCAATTTTGTTTTGTATGTTACTCCTTGTTTGTGTCGCTTCAAAATCTGCATAAAACTGATCAATAGCTCCTTCGATATTTACTCGATTGTTTACATAGTTAGCTACGAACGTTTTTTCGCGAATATTCATCTACTCAAATATTCATAGGCGAACATAACCTACAACATCGAGAGTACAAAATGAACTTTCACCACTAATTGGATTCCGGCCACAAAATGTACCACAACAGCAACGCAAAGGGCCCTACAAAAATCCTAAAATCGCCTTCGACGGCCCTCCGAGCTTGTGGCAATTTTCACAAAATGGATTGCTAATGTGAACGTCATAAATAACGCGGCGATAACGTATCACGGCATAATTCGTGGCGAAGTTCGAACTGCTCTTGGCAGGACAGCGGGCGGACCGTGCCGTAGTTCGCGCTAGATCGTTACACTCCAAATATCAATTGATAACGTAATACGCCCGTAAATTCGGCGGCGAACTTGCAAAATTGCAAAGCGAAATATCGGGGCCACGCATATCTAGGCGGCATGGAAACCTGGGTCACGCAACGCCTCTGCTTTACATACAAAGCAAGCATGGGGGTTCACGCAATTTAAAATAATTACAGTCTTGTCTGGCAAACTTTATTATCAGGTATTAGTGCTTTGCAGGGTATAATTATGTGCCATTTCTAGGGGCGCTTTGCTACGAAAACACCCTGTTTGCTGTATTCACAAGCCGGCGACATCAACCCAATGGAGATATTTAGATGTGTTGGCGATAAAACAAGTTAATCGATGTAGAAATGAAAAATGAAGTTTTTTTCATGGATTTCGAAGAAAACAAACTTCAACAACAACAGATCGACAGTTCTAAAGGTTTATTAACATTTTTGCAATTTAAATTCGATCAATAGTTATTTAAGCTGCATTTAATACGCATAATCTTCCACTTTTAAAAAAACGCAGTATGTAACACAAGTAGTTGAGATTTGGTAATATCACTCGTTACGGCGACCTAGTTCAATGTATAAGCAGAACTTTTAATATAAGCCATGTTACTAGGCTGTGATGAGTTTCAAAATTACACTATTGTGCTTCCAACTTGTAACAACCCGTAGACCTAGTTTAGTGTATAAACAGTACTTTTAATTACTATCAGCTACCTTACTAGCTCATGTTGAATTGACAAATGCTTAATGTTTAGACAATGACCCCTAGTGTAGTGTATAAATACAGAATTTGTTTCTTAATAAATCAATACAGTCCTAACCAGAGCTGTATCCACTTCTTTCAGTTGATGTAGTCTACAAATGTCTTAAAAGGATAGTCTGGCCTGGTTTTTCTGCTCACAAAGATCATCCTACCACAAATCATCAATAAGGGTCCTATTACTGAATGTCCATTGCTTTAGCACCGTTGTGATCAAGTATCCTTGTAGTTGTTAAGGCTACGATCCAACAAAATATAAATAAGTTAATAAAAATATGTTGAAATATTCACACGCATTTTAATTCTGTACTTCATATACAGTGTGTCTCACCGACTATGAGACATAGCAAAATTAACATTGGGAAATTATGTAAGGATCAACTATGGCTTTGGTCGGATCGAGAATTGTGATTGGTCAGAAATGAAACAATCATTGAATTATTTTGTTGTGCTATAGTTTCTAATTGCGGGTATCTTTAAGATTTGCTGTCCCAATACAAATTTTATTAATATTCATTGGACTGTAAAATATTCCCTCAAAACTGCTGTCTGTTGGTATGCCTAGAATTCGTTCACTAATATTACTTTCTAATTTTTATGCGCGCGCAGTAAATTTGGCACTGTCATATTTGCGTGTTTAACTTTCCTTAAATAAAGAAATTGATATCGCTATATCTTATTTTTAATAATTGTAGCACGACCTTGTTACTTTTAGGTTAAGCTGAAAAAATGGTTTTCTCTGAAGAAGGCAATAAATAAGTTTATCGCAGAGGCTAATTTTTGTTCTGGAGAACGTGATGAAAATTGTGTTTGGATATATTCCAGGGTAATACCACAAGTAGTGGATATATTTTTGACAAATATTTTGCGGTTTCCATGTAAATTATTGCGTTTAAATTTCACGATACAAAATCACATTAAAAATGTCACGACCCGAAGGCGAGTGACATTTAAATGTGATTTTGTTGAGTGAAATTTGCAATAATTTCTATGGAAATTGCAAAATATTTAAAAAAAAAATATCCACTTCGAGTGGTATTTGGGACGACTATTTAACAATATTAATATATAACGGTTAACTTTATTGAAAAATAATCTAACAATTAATATAATTATTCATTCTCAGTTAAATTCGGCGGCATACTTCCAAAACACAACATTTTAAAAATTTTAACGCAAGCCAAACTTTGTTCACACAGTTTGTTGGTGTTTAGTTTTACGTAACCTGGCGATATCACTAAGGACAGAACATCGTTGGTAAGCGATATTTCGCAACAAGGCTGTTTAGTTTTTGAGTAGGTCCATTGTTTTGTGAATATTTTGCATGGTGCCCAATATTCACTGATATACTGCTGTTATTGGTTGAAAAACGCAAATGTCTGCAATATGATTGGTTTATATGTTATAGTGTTGAATAGTCATCTTCATCTTATCAACAATTTGAAAAACAGTTTCCTAACGTCGTAGTGCAAATGTACAGAGACACCACCTAATATGTGGTCACTGAAAACATTTTGCAAGATATTTAAGATCGAATAACTACGAGTCCTAATAAATCTTTAACACATTTGTCAGCTCAAACAGGTAAATTGACATGCAATGGCGTTCTTTAATAATCAAATTATTGTACATTAATTTTTTGTAGGCGTTTTGTACAGATCCTGCCCTGTTAAAAAGGTGCACCATTAGATGATTTCCGCTACACAAGAGCTATTGTGATTGCAGTAAATACCATTACACCAAGAATATTGGCAAATGTGTTTACCGATAAAACGTAAGGTTAACATGTATGTAGAACATGATCGAAGGCATTTTGAGAAATTTCTGTGAAAAATAATTATGTACATGCTGAAATTATTAGTTTACTAACAAATTTACATATTTTTTTAAATGTTACTTGAATACATGGCATTGTAATTAAGCAGGGTACCTGACATGTAGTAAACGGACACACGAGAGAGGTTAAGTATTTATGTATAACTGTAAACAATGTATTTTATAATAAAAAGTTTTGTCTTGTATTCTGTGGTTTTGTTCAAGAAAAATTTGTTAATTTAAAGTAAGACAAACAATGATATATCCAAAAAGTGTATTTTTAAAATAAAATAATGGAAAGAAATTACAAATATGTTTTACGAATTTTATAAGAAAAAACACAGATTAACTAATTAATTAAATGCTCAAATGTGTTTCCATTCACTATTAAACAGTGACTTAGTCTGTCGGAAAAGTTGTGACGTACATTATTTAACATTTGAGGTGTTATATTAAAACATGCTTCTGTAATCAAATCTTTAAGGGAATGTAAATTTGCATGTCGTCGTAAGCTATAAAATTTTGATTTTAGGTGGCCCCATAAATAAAAGTCGTTAGGCGATAAATCTGGTGATCTCGGAGGCCATCCAACAGGACTACCACGACCAATCCACCTATTTGGGAATATTTCATTTAAATGGTCTGGACTTCTCGAGTATGGTGGGCGGGGGCTCCATCGTGCTGGTACCACACGATATTAATGTCAGCTACTGCCGTAATAGTAGGGACTACCTGATTTCACAACATATTCAGATAAACTGCGTTATTAAGCCTATTCTCTATAAAGAATGGCCCAATTAAATTATCGCCTAACATTCCAACCCATACGTTAACAGTTTGTCGATACTGTGAATGAGTGTGAGCCTTCACATGGGAATTCTCTTGGCTCCAGTAACGATAATTTTGATGATTTGGCTCCCCATTTGAAGTAAATGTGCACTCGTCGGTGAAGCAAATGTTTTTTAAGAAATTGTTATCGGCATTACACTTATCCAACATTCATTCACAAAAGCCATTTCTTTTTTCACTGTGTCCTGCTAATAGTTCTTGCTTCATTGAATATTTATAAGCAACATATTTTTTAGAGTGCGGTGAACGTAGGAACGAGATACTCCAAGCTCTCCTGCTATTTCTCGCACACTTATGTTAAGATTCCCTTCGACAGCCCCCAAAATATCTATTTCGTTATTCAGATTTAGATTTTCATTACTTTCATCTTTCCTTTTTTTGCAAAAATTATTGACACATACAGTTTCTCGGAATCGTTTTACAATTCGCGCTACTGTGTCCTTGGAAGGAATTGGCCGATCATTGTAGTACACACTAAAAACATCTTAAGTTCTTCTCAAGCTGTTACCGGCTAAATTCCAAGAAACTATTCGTATTTTTTCGTCCGTAGTGGAAATATTCACTGTAGGTAAATATATCACTTATTATAAATTATCAACTACGTGGATAACTTTAAAATTGTTTGATTTTATTATTCTAAACAAATTTGCTTAAATAGCTCAAATAACTTTGATTAGGTATTTGACAGAATTAATATATTCTTTTGTTTTGCCTAATTAAGCAGCATCTATAGATAATAGCCCTAGTTGATCCTTATATACTTTTCCAATGTTAATTTTGCTGTCTCATAGTCGATGAGACACACTGCATACACATTGAGCCAGAAAAGCGGTACAGATTTTAAAGTAAGTAATTAATATTTTCAAATGACTATTGTATCATCAAAAAGCTTAATGTTTATAGATGGAAGTGAAGCATTTTTACTACAAAGTGACACTGCTAATTCATAGTTGTGTGTGGTTAAACAAAGTTATACAAAAAATTCTATTGAAAATATAAGTATTTAAATATTGTACCGTTTTTTTTTTGCCCACTGTATATAAGGAATTACTTTAGTACAACTCTACGAAGTAATATACCCTTAATATCTGGTGCCCCTACGACGATTTGAAAACGCACTATGGCCAACTGATATGGTCAGTCAACTTCCTTCAGCGATGATATGCAGCTACCGGAGACATGATCTGAACCTTCTGCGGCAATTTTCCTAGCTGGAGTAACATCCACAACGAGCAGAAGTCAGCTGAACACTTATCGGATGCCTTCTGCTGCAGTAAACAATCCTAATTTATAAACATATAAATGCCACTTGCATTTCATATTACCAAAATTATAGTATAATAACCTTCGGTAGGTCATTTCTGGCACTTCCACGAAACCTTCTGTAAAGCTCTCCTATCGTTACTCAACAGTCTCAACAAACTTTTCTGCATTCAAATAAGTTTTTTTCCAAACTAACAGGAACGCGTTGACATTTCACAACGCTAGCGATACTGCTCCTTCAAGGTAACCTCGTTTGTGCACACACCTTGCCAAGAATGCGACCAAGTGCAGTAAACTATATTCTTTTTCAAAATATATGGAAACACTGTTATTAACTACGACAGTATAACCCGTATCGTTTAATCTCTAACAAACGTCAATTCGCAAAATTCACGTCAGCATAACTACAAGTATCGTGCATGTACAATCTGTTTGTTAACATGCAAACTTGCACAGACTTCATCTGCTTTCGTTGCTCGCCCGCATCCATGGTCCATGTTGACCGGCTGCGTCCGGCGTCTATTTTCGTTATGGCTTGCGTTGGTCGAGTGCGTGCAGCGGCTACTTCCGCGGTCTGTTACTGTTGTTCGCGCGTATCCACGGCCTATGTTGACCGGATGCGCGCAACAACTGCTTCCGCAGCCTGCTTTGCAACGTTCCTGCACATGCATGGCCTGCGATGTGTAACAACTGCTTACGCAGCCTAGTTTCATTGTTCATGCACATCCATGGATTACGCTAGCTACACACGTGCACCATTTGTTTTTTTGCATGCACTCCAGACATCGCCACCTTTCTTTCGTGCATCAGCAATTAGACCTGCATGTATACCATGTACATTCACATGTACTAATCCACAGCCTTCTTCTGGAAAATTAATTTTACCTTGCTTGTAGTCCGCATACATCCATCGCCACGTTTCTTTGGTGCATCTGCTTTTGGACCTGCATGTAAACCATGTATATATGCATCTCCTTCTTCTGGCACCAATTTAATTCCCCTGCATCCCGTTCACATTTTCAGACATAGCCGCCTTGTTCTGGGGGGGGGGGGGTCTGCATACGCTTGCCGTTTTTCTCTCTTTTCCGCTTTCATTTCTGAAGTTCCGTTATTTGTTATTTTATTATTGTTATTGTTACCTTTGATTATTGTTATCATTTATTGTTATTTATTAATTCTAAGAAATGTTGACGATTCATGAGGTTTTGTAGCTAAATATAATCCTGCCCTTTTTCTCCGGGATCGTATTACTATTAGCTTTCATACCTGGCCTCCCTACCTACCTTTTCTTTGGGGGGGGGGGGAGTAATGCTGTGTGAAAGTAGCCTTGTAGTTAAGGCTATGACCCAGCAAAATATAAACAAGTTAATAAAAATATCTTGAAGTATTCACACGCATTTTAATTCAGTGCTTCATATACCGGGTGACAATGAGACCAGGGCCATGCTTATATCACCTTTATTTATTATCGATTTGGATAAAATTTAGTATGTGGATACTAGACATAATTTCCGATTGACAGACATAGGGCCGGTTGCAAAAAATCTCAAATGTTTATGGTAACTAATACATAAGTAAACAAAATTTGATGCGATTTTGTTCACTTTGACGCGACGTTAGCTAACACCAGACTTAACATTGTTTTCTGCAACCGGCCCTAATAGTTGAAATGGTCAACTTCCGGTTTCACCGAAAGTGCCATTAACTTTGATTTTTTTGTATGGATCACCCTATATATTTTAGGTTTTTTGGAATGTACAGCATAAATTACATACGATACTTTTACTAAATTAAAATTTTTCTAAACAAAAAATTCTTTTGGTCAAATTTTATTTTTTCTCATAGAAGGCCGTGATTGGAGAAAATGTGTTCTAAATTACTCTAGTAACCCATAATAATACATATTTTATTAATTTGATCAATAACAAATCGTTCATGAAGGAATAAAATTTGCTAAACATGTTTTTTGAGAAAAAGTCGGTTTTTTCAATGACACCTACCAAGGGCAATCGTGCCACTAAATAGAAAATTTAATTACCAATCTAACGATATGCATCATCCACCACTTTATCTTTATATAAAACGGAAAAATGTTTAATTAATAATTTTTTTAAATTATTTATTGGGAAATGCCTAAGCATATTTGGCAACACTGCCGTATGTAATTTGAGTCGTAGATTCCAAAAAACATAAAATATACAGAACAACCCATTTAAAAAATCATAGCTAATGATATTTCCGGTGAAACCGAAAGTCGGCCATTTTGATTATATCTGTCTCTCAATTCGAAATTATGTTTATTATCCTTGTAACAAGTTCCATCCAAATCCGTTGATAAGCAAAGGAGATACAGATATGGCCCTGATCTCATTGTCACCCGGTATATAAGGAATTACTTTAAAACAACTCTACGAAGTAATATACCCTTAATAGTATCTATCAATCTCCTATCAGTCAATGCAACCTATCCATCCCTGATTCACTTACGAAAGTGATTTCAGACAGTAAATTAACTAACGAGCACACATAGATACATACTTGTAGCAACATCTACAAATACACAAATAGAGTGCGAGATTAAAACGTCTGTGCTAAGAGTTAACGAATGGATTGAAAATGACGTGGGTTCGTTCCAACGTGCCAGATGACTTGGACAAACGGGACTTCCGAACGTCGTAAGTCGAATGTTTGGAATCGGAATGAAAGTAGATGCTGGCGCTTCCGTGTCCATTTTTATATAGCTTCCCCAGTTGTGTAAGTAGAGAATTGTTTATTTTTTGCTGTGGCCAGATGTACCTACTGTGCTCCGTTTCTGATGCCGGAAAATTTTTTACAACACTAATTACTGAGTTTACGACAATAGTCACTTAATTGCGCGTAGGTTAACATCCAAAATTAGTTCCCTGCTTATTGAAGCTGCATAGCTTGTTGTGAAGTTTTCATTTCTACGATCGCCTGCACTACTTAGTAAACCTTTCGCGGGGTAATTTATGGACGCTGTACGTGGCCATGTATCCGCTACATAAGTTACTCACAAAAATTTCAACTGTCATTTTATTATGGGGGCGTCCTACGAGAGGCATTTCTCGTTTAAGGGTGCCCGTACACCCCTAATTTACGTGTCTGCGCAACAGGCAACACATACATTTTTAAAAATAATTTCTTAGTCTTGTTACACCTTATAAAGGTCGGTACCTTATTACAATTCATTAAAACTCTTCCGCTCTGTCTAAGTTGCCTTACAAAATAATAAGCAATCGATAACATTTAAATAGGTCCAGCAATTATCCCCGTATAACCACACACAACAAAGTTAATCATGACGTTTGAGCTTCCTAAAACAAACCGAATAGCATATGGGCGAAATGATAGCTGCAAACACCATCATACAAGTAAAGTGACTGCTGCATCCGATTCCGCAGGGCTATAAACAACTAGAAATTATCTGCCCACAATGTGGACGAATAAATCACGCGCTATGCAATAACAGAAAAGAACATTCCTGGAATATTTGTGCAGAAAAACGAATCAATTTATTATTCGCGTTCTAAAAACAGTTCCAATTGAAGGCGAAGGTAAATATTTCACTTTCAATAATGCTCCTAAACAGGCCCATATTTGTAACGTTTATCCATTCCAGGCTCGAATGGTGGAAGATTAAAACGCTGCAGCATTTTCTACTTTCATTCCAGCGCTTCCATCTCACTACTCTTGCTTGTGGGTTTCAATATTTAACAGGTCAAAACGTCCTACACGATATAATATTGTGTATATTGTTCTAGGACTATCCGACTTTGCTTTAATACACTTCTAGCCCAAAACCTCTGCCAAAAACTGGAAATTTATAGACTAAAGTGTAAAAAAACCTGGAACAACGCGAAGTAATAAATATGGCAAATCCCAATGGCGAAACGGGGCTCGCATTTTTCCACCGAACAGGACCATCCATTCGGTGATAAAATGGAAAACAATCAATTCCGGCCCGTTTAAAGGCCTACGGAAACGGATGTATCGGAACCTATTTTACACGGGATTACTTGCAGCTGCAAGTCCCCGAGCTTTGGGGCCCGATCGAAAGTTGGGCTTCGCGGCGAACTTCTTCAAACAAAAATCCATTATGAAATTCCACATCTTAGATTCCTAACTTATTCTCCGTACTTTTTGCGAGTCGCGGCTACAGCTCCGGCATTAATCAGTGTCAAAACTCAGAATTATTCCAGCGCACGCGAAGAATGGCTGAAATTTATAACTCCATTCTGCAAATGTTGATATTGTTGGGGAATTACCCGACCAGCTCGCCGAATCCCGAAAAGAATATTGATAACGTGTCAATGGGGCTGCGACGCGATCAGAAGGCGACAGACAGTGTAATCGCTCATCATATGACCGTAGGTAAGAATAAATTTGGAAAATTTACGGGGTCTATAGATTCAGCCCTGCCAGCATATTCACTGGCCTTGGAGTCAACGAATGTCATAGCAAAAACCTTATTGCGCTCCAATTTTACATGTATTTGCGTTTTCATGAGAGATTAACATAAACATTAAATATTTAAAAAGCAAACCGCACGTAGACGTTCGAACTACTGCTGATATAAGGTCACAAAAATCAAAAGTCAGTTATTATTTTCAACAACGTACACAGTTAGAGGATTTATAATATCCCAAAGTTTAATTCATTTTCAACTCTTATAATACTCTAAACTAACATTAGTAACAATTTATTAAATTATAAACGGGGCTGCGCGCGCTATTGCGCGGTCTATCCTGATATATTTTCGTATGCGCTGCTTATTACCTTTTGTGTCACCACTGAGAAGTAGTTTTAAGCTTTGCTCATCATTTTCAAAAAGAAACGCAAATTGGTTAGGGTCCTTTTTTAAAATAGCATCGATTTCATCAAAATTCCGCTCAAATAACGTTCTGAGTTCTCTGGGAAAATCAGCAAAAGGATCTGGAACACTATGGACGTCACTTCCACAACATAACCATACAGTCTTTCCCTTCCTTTCACATTTCCAAGGGGGCCATCGGGCTCCGCGCCTCTCCAAAGAGGCCCTTGGGGCTCCGCTCCTCTCCGAGCCCTCGGGCTCCGCCCCTCTCCGAGGGGGCCCTCGAGTCTCCGCCCCTTACCAAAGGAGCCCTCGGGGCTCTCGGGACTCCGCCCCTCTCCAAAGGGCCCTCGGGACTCCTCCCCCCACCAAGGGGGCCCTCGGGGCTCCGCCCCTCTCCAAGCGGCTCTCGGGGGTCGGCTCCTCTCCAAGGGGGCTCACGGGGCTCCGCCCCTCTCCAAGGGACCATCGGGGCTCCGCCCCTCTTCAAGGGGGCCCACGGGGCTCAGCCCCGGTCGCGAAATCGAGGAGACGGTGAAATGCATGCAAATGCAAATGGGGGACATCGCGTCTGCAATTGTCGTGACGGACACACACGTTGGGATCGTTCTCCTTTATTTATATGATACTACTGCAAACACTTTCCAGCAGCTTTACTGATGCCATAGTGAATCATATGAAAGTATTTCCGAAAACTATATATAGTTTCGTACTTGAACTTCAGTACAGCGTCTAATAGTAAGCGACGTTGCCACATTTCAGTACAAAATTCCTTGGCAGTAAATATGCAACTATCAATCATAAATAAATCCTCCTTTTGTATTTCAGGGCACGTAAGATTTAAATTGTCCTATCTTTCCTGTACTGAACTTCCAGTATGAAACGAGCTATATTGTTATAATAATAACGTTGTAAAGTGACAAGATTGTAATGGCAATATAATTGAAATAAATTACTACAGTTTTAATATGAATTATTGCCTATTCTTGGACTAATTAAAAATTATGCGATGTCTAATTAATTGCAATTATAAATGATATCTCGCCTCCTATAATTTATTTATTGGCAACGTATTTAAATTAATGAGCCGGCTAGCTAATTGAGACCCCAATATCTGCAAGGCTGGATTATAACACCGTATAAATTTTACCATAGTATAGCAAATGCTCAATCTTAACGAATGATAGTTAATCTCAAATGTTGAATTAAACACAGCTGATCGAACACACTAAAATCCAGCGTAACTGAACGCAAATCGACCAACAATTAATAAATTCACCTCAAGTAAACAATAACAATGCAATTTAACGAATCAAGTTGTTTGGCTAACCTGTATTTGTGTTCTTTCACGTCATAGGTGACGTCAAGTGGCAACTGTTTTGCTTGCTCTCCAAATTTTCTGCTTTCTGTAAAATGGGGTGACGCCAAGCTCGTAATTTCCTTCTGGAACGCTTCCTGCGGCTGTTACCTGCCTCTGAACCACGAACGAAGTCTTCCCCAGCTGTTGTACCTTGCTCTGCAGCTCTCTCGGCTTCCTGCCTTCCCAAATCTGGCTTCAAAGTTGACTTCGTACCCGGATCACGTTTTCAAGAGACGCCAAATTCTACCTGCCTTCTGGAACGCTTTTAGCTGCTGCTATATTCTTGTATATCACAAGGGCTCTGCTAGACGCTGCACACTGCAATTTGCTTCTCGCAGCTCAATTTTCTCTGGGATTACACTTTGGAACTTTATGAAATTAAGCACAACTGGGCTCTGCACACTGGCGAATAAATAAATCTCCACAACTGGTAGAAATTATAAATTTTTATGTACGAAATCAAATCAAAACTGGGAGCCAAATAATATTTCGGCTGGGCTTCCCTAATAAAGCAACAATTGACCATCTGGGTCTCCATAGTAACAAGTTACAATTGTTTCAAGTAACATTTTACAATGTTTTTCCTTAACTACTACATTGTTTTTGCTTAAATGTCATTCTGGAACACTTGATCCGAACTTTTGTTGCCTATTTTTACTTTTAGTTTACTAAACACTGGTTCACAAGTTGTTAGCACTTCATTATAGTCTTGCTTAGTTCTTAGGTTGCTTTCAAATGCTCTTTGCATCTTTGTGGTTCTTACACTGCCTTATTAACCCTTTAGCTGCGTAATCGATTGTTGGCATCATGATATGAATACTAAATTCTGCATAACCTTCTGTAACGCTTCGAAACTCCTTCATTCATTATCGTGTCTTGACGTTACAAAATTAAACTGTCTGTCATCATAAATTAGATACATTTGCCATAAACAAGCACTAATCATTGAAAAATAAGCTGAAGGCAACCCTGAAGATACTATTTTATTCAACTAACCTCTGTTAATTAAATTGCAGTTATTGCTAATCACGTCTTATGTAATTGTCAATGTTTACTAATGTCTTATTGTAGCAATAAATAGAATACTTATTTTGTTGCTAATTGAAACTTGCTTTAGTTTTCGTACGTTAGAAATGCAGCCAGAATTGCTGTAAGCATCATACCATTACAATATATGCACTCATAGGATGTCGTTTGCGGTATGTTCACTAAAACCGACCGTATCAAACAAAGCATGGCATTATTTAAAGCTATTCTAAGATTAATGACGATGAATCTAACTATACGATCAAGGGAATATATAATCATATCCCATAGTTTTAGAACATTCCGTCAACGTATAAGCGAACATAGTAATCATCGAATTGTTTGCAATGACTTTTCAAAATAATATACTCGTAGTTACACACGTCTACGAGAATAGTCTGCAAATTAATAAAATAAGTCGTTATATATGATCAATGGTATTGGACGTAACACATACTAGCAACGATCGTGGGTGTTACTTCAAGTGTCGTTAATTATAGAATTATCTTTATTTTTTTAATTATGTTGATATACTACAACTGGTCGTACACGACCAATCAGCAATTTTGTTTTTACCTAAATGGTATGTTTAAGACTAAGATATAACCCATTGGTGTCTTGTACTGTTTGAGGCTTTCGCGGTTACTCGAATTATTCTCTTTAACATAGAATTTCGGCTTAGACCGCGTAGTATTTGTATATGAACACCCAGCATTTTCTGGCTTAATGTGCCTTGCACCTTGTGAAGTCGAGCAAAAACCCGCGCAGATACTTAGGCAGATTTGGCCGTTTTGCTGTTTGTGCATCATATTCACTAACGTTTCGCAAGACCTTGCAGCTTGCATCATCAGAGTGAAAGTCGCGACTTAAACCATTATAAAATTTCTTACAATTTGTTATTATGCTAGATTTTGAATGCAATTCAAATAAAGCAAAATCACAATCCCAGCAACAACCTAATGACAATATGAAAACAAATTAACTTGGGAGGACTATAGTTTCAGGGAGGATATTAAGAAACTTTGGATTTTTTACTTTGGATAATTTATTGCGATGTGTAAGAGAGAAACTAAATTATATCAGGACTCGTTCAAAATTATACTACACATTAAAAAATATGGGATATAAATACAAAATTGTGAATAGAAGAAAATTGGTTTGTGAGAAGAATCATTTAATTTCGGCGAAGATTACTTCTTTAAAGAAATATTTACAATTTCGAAATTCTAGTGAAAAATTTATGTTCCGTTTTTTGGATGAAACTGGATATTTCGCAATGGAACCAGTCTGCATAGATAAACCCACGACACAGACTTGAAAAGTAATCCATCTAAAGTTAAGGCGGAAGGAAAGAGATATACTATTTTGCATGCAGGATGCACATCAGGATTTTTACCAGGGTGTGACACTGTTTGACACGGACAATGGTACTATTATAAGTGTATGAACGGTGGCATTTTTAGGCAATGTTAAAAATACAGTTAATCCCTCTTATACGTTTAGCATAAATAATAACTTCTACAACACAGATTTGCAAACAAAAGTCATCAGCAAGTTTTTAATAATATATTTTCACATTAGAACATATAGAAATTTTATGGCGTTTCTGTACAGTTAGATAACAACCATGTTTAAATAAAATTTCTTAAAATAAATAACACCTTATTTAATGTCGGTGGTTCAGTAATAATTGTAGCTTTCATTATGTATAATAGTGCTTATAAGATAACACATTGACAGTTGTAATAAGTTTTTAACATTACTAGTGTTGTTTCTTTGTAACCAATTACCTACACTGTTACAAAAATGCAAAATCAAAGCCTGCTCTGAATCATAAAGCAAAAAAAAAAACAGACTATATGTACTTTATGAAATGTATTCATACATTATAGTACAATACTCGTTTCCACCACTTAGAAGGTGGAATTTCAGAAATCGTATTTTATTCTACATTGTACTCACGGCAAAAAACAATAACTTTAACTTCTTCTTTAACTCCTTCTTACTTTTACCCCATTTTTACTACTTTATGAAAGAAATGTCCAAAAACAAATAAGCACAGGAGAGATGAAAAGTTCTATAATTCACCCCTGAACCCAAATTCGCACTTTTAGGAACTTGTACCTTTCTAAGGAAATAACTAAATCGACCAAAACCACCCCTTTAGGGTGAAATTTCAAAAAATCCTTAAACCCCTTTCTAAATATTGTAAAACTACATCTACAGGCCAAAGCAGAATGCTATAACCCCACAAACACGGGACATATAAAGGGTTCTTTAATTCAACCCTAATTCACATTCACACCTTTAGGGGTTGATTAGGGGAAAATCCTGAAATACGTTTCTAGGCATTTGCATTGACAATCTTTGCAAGTATACGCCAACTCGATATCTCATCGTAAAGAAATATTGAGGAATTCATAAAAACGCATTTTATCGCTTTTCACCCCCTTAGGGATCGAATTTCAAAAAATCCCTTCTTAGCACTACCTTACGTAACAAGTTGAACCCTCCACTCAAATTTCAAGTTCCTAGTACCAGTGGTTACGGCTCTGCGTTGATTAGGCCGGGTTGTGACTTTCCTTTAAATATATATATTTAGACTAGCAAGATACCCGTTCTTCGTACGAACTACAAATGTTTTTTCTTCTAAATCCTAAACGAATTCTAGAATGCTCCCCTCCTCTCTCACTAAATACGCTAAACTAACAAACGCTGCAAAATAATATTGTAGGTAAAAAAGAAACAATATTTTTCCAAAAGAAGTTCTCCATAACCCTTTTATGCTTCACGTATCCCCTGGAAATGTGTATGTAATTGTCGTTCTCCTTATATAGATTGATACAACTATAGGTTTAAACAATGAGAATAACAATAATAAATGTACTTATTAAATGTTGTATTCATAAATTGTAGCAACATACCAGTTTCCACCACTTAGAGGTGGAATTTCGGAAATCCTTCTATTTTATTCTAAACTGGACACACGGAAAAAAAATGAACAACTTTAACCTTTTTTTTAACTTCTTTTTACTTTTACCCCATTTTTACTCCTTTCACAAAGAAATTTAGAATAAAAACTTTAAACCGCTTTTTAAAGATTTAAACACATATGCCCAAAAACCATGATAATCAGGAAATACAAAAGGTTCTATAATTTACCCCTAAAACCAAATTCTCACCTTTAGGAGTTGATTTGTGCACAATCCTGAATTACGTTTTTAGGAACTTGTATAGGTAACCTTTTTAAGTAAAACCAAATTGTTACATTATAGGGCCTTATGAATTATTGAGAAATTCGTATATGCCAAAAAGAATGTCCTAACTCAATAAACATAGGAGATATGAAGGGTTCTTTAATTCACTCCCAATCCAGATTTGCACCTTTAGGGGTTGATTAGGGGAAAATTCTAAAATATGTTTCTAGGTATTTGCATTGATAAGCTTTGCAAGTAAACACCAAGTCGCTATCTCATCGGGTGTAAGAGATATTGAGGAATTCGTGAAAACACATTTTACCCCTTTTCACCCCTTAGGGGTCGAATTTCAAAAAATCCCTTCTTAGCACTACCTTACGTAAGAACTTGAACCTTGCATCTAAATCTCAAGTTTCTAGTACCAGTGGTTTCGGCTCTGCGTTGATTAGTCAGGGTTATGACTTTCCTTTATATATGTATAGATAAAATTGATGTTAGTCTCATAAAACTGAATTTTTTTCCATTAACTTCATTTATTCCAAAATTTAAAAAAATCGCTTCTAACCCATTTCATTGTGAAATGGAACTCACAGCAAATAAAATATAATAATTTTAAACCCCCTACCCCTTTTCAGTTTTTCCTCCTTTTACCGCTTTAGGGTTAAAATTTTTAAATTCCCTTAAACCCCTTTCTAAATATTTTAAAAATACATCTATATGCCGAAAAAGAATGTTCTAACTCAATAAACATAGGAGATACGAAGGGTTCTTTAATTCACCCCCAATCCAGATTTGCACCTTTAGGGGTTGATTAAGGCAAAATCCTGAAATACGTTTCTAGGTATTTGCATTGGTAATCTTTGCAAGTAAACACCAAATTGATATCTTATCGGGTGTAAGAGATATTGAGGAATTCGTGAAAACACATTTTACCCCTTTTCACCCCCTTAGGGGTCGAATTTCAAAAAATCCCTTCTTAGCACTACCTTACGTAAGAAATTGAATCTTGCACCTAAATCTCAAGTTTCTAGTACCAGTGGTTTCGGCTCTGCGTTGATTAGTCAGGGTTGTGACTTTCCTTTATATATGTATAGATAAAATTGATGTTAGTCTCATAAAACTGCATTTTTTTCCATTAACTTCATTTATTCCAAAATTTAAAAAAATCGCTTCTAACCCATTTCATTGTGAAATGGAACTCACAGCAAATAAAATATAATAATTTTAAACCCCCTACCCCTTTTCAGTTTTTCCTCCTTTTACCCCTTTAGGGTTAAAATTTTTAAATTCACTTAAACCCCTTTCTAAATATTTTAAAAATACATCTATATGCCAAAAAAGAATGTTCTAACTCAATAAACATAGGAGATACGAAGGGTTCTTTAATTCACCCCCAATACAAATTTACACCTTTAGGGGTTGATTAAGGCAAAATCCTGAAATACGTTTCTAGGTATTTGCATTGGTAATCTTTGCAAGTAAACACCAAATTGATATCTTATCGGGTGTAAGAGATATTGAGGAATTCGTAAAAACACATTTTACCCCTTTTTACCCCCTTAGGGGTCGAATTTCAAAAAATCCCTTCTTAGCACTACCTTACGTAAGAAATTGAATCTTGCACCTAAATCTCAAGTTTATAGTACCAGTGGTTTCGGCTCTGCGTTGATTAGTCAGGGTTGTGACTTTCCTTTATATCGAGAGATCCAAAAAAAACTGTTCCTCAGCGGGCTGTGGAAATTCAACGTATGAATAATATGTTGGTGACACTGTACGTCAATGTCAAATTCGAGGTTAGCAGGTTAGGATTTGCGTCATTTTGTGTCAAAACTGACGGAAAACCTAACCTGATAAATTCGAATTTGACATTGACGTACAGTGTCACCAACATATTATTCATACGTTGAATTTCCACAGCCCGCTGAGGAACAGTTTTTTTTTGGATCTCTCGATATATGTATAGATAAGTTCAAGAAATTTGTCCACCTCATCCATATCATGAGGCCAAATTACAAAATCATCATCAACATATCTGCACCAAACTACTGGTTTGTTGGTGTATGTGAAGACATGTTGTTGTTCAAAGTCTTCCATAAAAACGTTACTAACAATGGAAGATAAAGAAGAACCCATTGTCATTTCGAAAACTTGTTGGTAAAATTCATTGTGTAGTTGAAAGTATGTCGTTGTAATGCATAGTGTTAAAAGTTCCATAATGGTATCAATGTTTAATGTTGTTAGTTTATATAATGTGTTATTGTTTTGTAGCTTATGTTTAATGATGTTGAGTGTTTTGTCTACTGGAACATTAGTGAAGAGACTAACTACATCAAAACTAACCATTAAGTGTTGTGTGTTTATGTTTGCTTCTTT
Organism: Agriotes lineatus; assembly: GCA_940337035.1. NCBI lineage: Eukaryota > Metazoa > Arthropoda > Insecta > Coleoptera > Elateridae > Agriotes > Agriotes lineatus. The sequence continues at coordinate 66,422,908 of OW679199.1, read as the reverse complement.
AAGTTTCTCAAGGAAGTATGGCGTGTTCTTTATATATGTGTCTGTGTTTCCTGATATAGGAGTGTTTAAACTTGATTTAAACACACATAAATTTTATTTTCTAAAATTTACGAAATCCAGTTGCATGCTTTTAAATGCAATTCCCATTTATTAGCAAGAAAAATTTAATGTTGCAATCACCAGTCTTTGCCTCATAATTACTAAATTTAATATGTTTAAATTAGATTAAAAACTATATATTTCAGTTCAAATTTACGAAACATTATTCGTAATTTAAAAGCCAGTGTTATTAACCAATCATACGAATTAAAGACCAGGAAAATGCAATTCTGCACTCCTTGCATAATATCGACCTACAGTAGTAAGTTCAACGGGCGACCTTCGCTCTATCAGGAAATAAAACCTGCACAAATTGCTTATCTGCTGTTTTGTAATTTAAACACTTTGTCCTATTAAACTGTATATATGAACTTTGATATTGTTACTGCGTTAAGCATTTTTTGTTTTGTATAAATACTAGTCTATTTTCATAATAAAAATCAATCTGCATTTAATGTTTGATTCATTCACTACGTCGCCACTTCTATACCAAGCCATAATACTGTCGAGATGTGAGGCTGCATCTCAGAAGTGGTTGAACCGTCGTCCCTTTAAGTGCCATTGACTAAGCTGGCTTAAAGCGTATATGCAGTCTCGTCTACGCGCTTAAAATTAGGGATAGAATCAGCGCAAAGTAACGGAGTCCTGACACAGCCTCTCAGGCATCTCTGTTCAAGGAGTAAGTATTTTAAGTAAATATTTAGCTAAACTATGACGAGGTGAACCTATAGAACTAACTATTGGCCTAAGTGGTACATTTGGTTTGTGTGTTTTTGGTAATCCATAAAAATGTGGTGGTTTACTGTAGTGTGGTGTTAGTGAACACGTCTTACAAAATCTGTAAATTGCTCTCTGTGTTTGTAAAGTGTTTTGTATACTTTTGTTTCTATTGTATGTGTTGGATCTGTATTTAGTGTAGTGTATGGTCCCTCACTAATTAGTGTTTTTCGTTGTATGTGGTTGCGTCAAGTACTACTGTGGCGTTGCGTGATTTGAGTTTTTCTTTGAGGAAATTATGTGCTACTCAAGTTTACGAATTTTCGTTGAATGGCGGGATATACTTGTTAATTGGTAAAGATTCTTTGGCGCTCTTTTGGCTTTTAATCATTTGTGAGTATTTAAAGAGCTGCACGCCGCCGTGTTCCTGACTAGCCGGCCGGCAACTGTATCCAAGTAGTCGTAAAGTTTTTTTTTAACAATTAGCCAACTAATCACTTTGATCCCAACAAATCGACAATGTGTCTGTTAAGAGTTGGGTAGCAATAACTATTTAAATCGATTTGAAAAAAGAAGTGGGAAAAACTGTATAACTACAATATTTATTCTGGATTCAGTCAATCGACTTTAAGGGCGCGATATGGATTGTCATTACGCTCTTTCGAATGCATATACATACCCTACTACGCAAAATTAAGAGATCAACAAAAAAGCTCTAATATTTTATTTATTGTTATTATTATTATCGGCATAAAACTCATACACAACAAAGATGGGATTCTTATTACTAAGATGGAAAGCATTTTTCAACTTGAAGGCTAACTATCGAAAAAACTATAAAAATCTTAAATCACTAAAGATAAGCAGCAATATGAAATTTAAAAAATACGCAAAAACGAATTTACTTGTATCAATATTTTGTGTATCTACCTCTTGCAGCTATTCCAGCTTGCATACGAGACGGGATACTGTGAATGAGCCCCCTAAACATTTCTTGCTATAGTGCTTGAGCCAACATATCTTGCAACAGTTAAGCTCCCATTGTTTATAATGACAAGGTCAGTACGATTTTCCGTGTTTATCCCGCCCATACCATGACTGATACACCACTACATCTGTCAACCTAGCGGATTACACACTACGT